>CM062288.1:83116100-83550278 GCA_031216915.1 Pictodentalium vernedei | reverse complement strand
AATCATCTTCAGATCCACCAGTCAGAATCCTTTCATGTTTGGTATACAACATCTAGGGGGGGGGGGGGGGGGGGGGGGGCAGATTCAAGTTTGTTCAAATCGAGTCACTGGGTTAATATTTGGGCTCCCTATAAGAGCCCAAATTTTAACTTTGTGCAATGCATGGATTATTCTTTAAAAATCTTCTTCAGATTCACCAGTCAGAATCCTCTCATATTCAGTATACATCATCTCTGGGGGGGGGGGGGTTCAGATTCAGGTTTATTCAAATCGAATTCCTCGGTTAATATCTGGGCTCCCTATGGTAGCCCGAGTTTTAACTTAGTGCAATATGAGGCAATGTCTTTAAAAATCTTCTTCTTCAGAGTCACCAGACAGAATCCTTTAACATTTGGTTTACATCATCTCTAGGGGGGTCAGATTCAAGTTTGTTCAAATGAGGTCCCTGGGTTGAACATTTTTGATCTGGTTCGGACTTAGAAATTTTGTACCAAAGTCCACAAAAAATTTTGTTTGCGATTTTTATGTGTTTTGTTCAATTTTGAGATAAAAAAAAAAAATTTTCAGCCTGAAAATGTTTGGTCCAGTTCCGACTTGGAAATTTGGATCAAAATTCAGAATTTTTGGGTGGTTTTTATGCGATTTGTTCAATTTTGAGAAAAAAAAAAATTTTTATAGCCTGAAAAATTTGGTTGCGGTTCCGACTTTTGGATCAAAATTTGGAAGTTTTTTTTTTTTGATTCTTTTCAAAATCAAATTTCTAGATGATTTAGAGTGGTTTTCTGCACAAATGTCCTCCCCTCCTTCCTTGTGAGGGGGTGGGGGTGGGGCAGTTAGATGTAACAAAATGTTTGGCTGCAAAATATATTTTGAAAAACTTAACCCTTTACCCAACGTAACGGCCAAAACCGGCCAGCGCTATTCTCAAAAAATCGCCAATTAATTTTCATTATTTTTTTCATTTTTTGTCTCAAAAACATAGGTTATGACCCCTCGTTGGAACGAGCTCGTCGAGCTCGTTCCAACGAGGGGTCATAACCTCAGACCTTTGCGGGAAAGAAGCGCGATCGCGCTCACGCTTCATCGCGCCTCTAAATTGTACACCAGGAGCGTTAAAAATCACGCCCCTGTGCGCGCTTTGTGTTAGTTTAGCAATCAGAACGTAATGGTCAGGACCCGGCCAGTATTTTCAGATTGCTCAACTCGCTTTGTGTATAAAAAAAATTCACTGTCATAACTCTTGTTTGTCATAATGATATGTAATCTGATGCTTAAATACATGAAATAACCCCCAAACCTGGTATTTTACATGTTGATAATAATTATAATCGAGTCAAATTGTGCTTGTGATTTCCATAACACCATGTGAGATAAATCCGATTTGCGTATTGATATTCTTGTTGAAATTTTCCTTTGAGAACTATTTCATTCAACATCGCATAAATTATATCCAATTCTCCTAAAATTATAATATCTCAGCTAATCAGGACGCTGAATGTGTTTGTGTCATAGCACACTGAACTTTCGGTTATCTGATTGGACAGTCAATAGAAACTGAAACAATTCCCTGTCACATGGTTGTGTTGGAAAATCAAAATGTCAACTTTCTGAACCACGTTGTTGAATTCTTCCACAAAAAAGACTCGATATATTTTATATTTCAAATTCACGAATGAAACGTGAAATATGAGGACGGATTATTTCACATAGACAAACAACCCCCCGATCCATTACTGTTCTTCCTACTGGTACAAGGTCGAGGTATACCAACGTTTATTTATGCCAAGTTATCAGAATCACCCAATTTTTGTGACACTAGTGTTGCACTTGTGTGTCCACCCCAAGCAGACTGATTGGAGCAATAACGCCTAATTTTTTATTCCGTCCAGTTTGGGAGTATTAAGCAAACTAAATTACAATTATCAATTCATGCTTCATGGCTCATATTAAGTTTTTTTGGAAGCGCGATTGCGCCTGTGGGTGCAAAATAACAAGCGCGATTTTTCGCTCCTCTACAAAATATTCCTGCAAAGGCCTGTAACCTATATTTTTGAGACAAAAAATGAAAACCATTGGTTATTCAAGAATTATTTTTGCAAGTGTCGTCTGCTTTTTAGGTTAGGTAAAGGGTTAAGAGTGATAAACCGCCCAGACCTGCTGAATTTTAACATAGTTCAATATAAGAGACCAGTATTGTTTTAACGGATCTAGTAAACAAAAGGTCCAGATTTGGGCAGATATTCAGTGGTTAACTCAGGAAGTTCCGCTGCCGCTGCCGGCTTTCACGATTATGACGGATGCGAGTCAACATGTTGGGGTGCGACCCTAAGCCCGACAGACTCAAAATGCCAGGGTCTTTGGGACCCTCGGTTCCTGGTGAAACACATAAACATCAAAGAAATGATGTCAATTTGGTTAGCGCTAGTGGTTTCACATTATAGCAGAAGTGCATGTTCAGATATTGTCGGACAACTCGACAGTGGTAGCGTACATCAAGAACCAGGGCAGCACCCATTCATTTCCATTATGCCAACGTACGGAGAAGATTTTCTTATTACGTCATGTTCATCTTTCTATCTGTCATATTCCGGTTCAGCTGAACATACTAGCAGACTCTCTCCTTGGAAAGGTCGCCTGTTGCAATTGGAATGGACACTCAACAAATGAGTATTTGGACAGTTTTGCTACCAGTGGGATCGCCCCATGATAGATCAGTTTGCTACGTACCAAAACAATCAGTTACCGTCGTTTGTGTCGCCATGCCCAGACCATTGAGCACATGCAGTAGACACTCTGCCGATCTCATGGGGATATATGATAGGATACGTGTATCCTACAATTCATTTGATTCAGTAGATTATGTTTAAGATCAAACAGTCTCGTTGTGAATCCAAACAGTAGCACCTCTGTCGTCACAGAAACCTTGGATCAGTTTCCTCAAGTGTCTGTTATGGGACGCTCCCCGGAAGCTTCCTTCACAAGAGGACCTTCTTAATCAGGGGAAGTTTTTGTTCTTCACGACCTACTCCGCCCATACTGGCATAATGGAGTCTGTTAGACGTGAGGGAACCATTGCGATTCCTATATTATTTGATGACTAACACAGGAATGATTAAGTAGTGCTGGTGAGGAGATTTCAATAGGACTTCGAATCCCAGACACACACACACCCAGACACACCAATGTGTTTAGAAGCAATTACCGGGCAAGACGTAGTTTTCTTCCCGCAAGCCTCGTATAGTTTAATACATACATACTATGCATTTCTTCACTTTTTGATTGGCAGCTGGGTGACCTCATGAGCACATCTGCTTTTTAGTTGGATTAGTTTCCTGTGATTATTTGTCGAATTGTTATATACGAGCGCATATTTCATCATAATTAAATTGCTAGTCTTTGGATACCTCGAAGGCTGCATGACCAGTTAACTGGTATTCAGATGATTACATGCATGATTTTAATGCTCTCATGCATTGTACTTATTAGGCTGACGCTTTGTTGTATATTGTGGACCTTCGAAATTATTAATAATTTCGGGGGTGGTCGATGTCAGAGTCTGTTAATCATACCTACTTCCATTTCTAGATCCAGGTTTCTATTAATGTCCGTTCTCAAATCGCATATTCACACGTGTATATAGGGCGTATATACGGTCAGTTCTGACATTTTGTTTTTGACATCCAATGCTCGCTTCGATGTTTTTCCTATATCGCGTGTTCAACGAACAACAAATAATTTTGCGTGTGTATCTGTTGAGCAACGTACAACTATAATACGTTTCTTCCAGTCTTTGAGAAATTTTAATAAACAAATGTAAATCAATACAATAAATAAACCACTAAAACGACATGTACAGAAACATTAATATCACCATTAACAACAAATAATGAATGAAACTGTTCCCACTTATCTTCTTGAAAGAATTGTTAATCCATTTGGTCCAGTTGTTTTATTTTTCCAGTACTTAACACTGAATTAAAATTGTGAATTGTTAATATAAATTCCGGTTTATTGAGAAAAAAACTCTGTTGTTTCAGCGCCTGCTACTAGCGTGACCTTCACATGGCGTAAAACCGGGAAATTCCCTGATAGCGATAACAGAACATTTGCGCTAGAAATCTGGATACACTTATGGTTGTGTCTCTTTCGTCTCTTTCAAAGGACTGGCATAATAAATACGTTATGGGGCTTTCAGTGGGTGGATATGGTGTGATATAAGGCTCAGCAAGATCAATATTAGATTCGGCCTTCGGCCTCACCTAATATTGATCTCACTTCACCTTATATCACACCATATCTGGCCACTGAAAGCCCCATAACTTATAATACCCCCACTTTCGAAAGAAATGGGGAGGTACCGGGTTTCATGTGTCTGTGTATCCGTCTGCCCATCCGTGTGTGAGTCCATTCGAAAATATTTCATTTATGCTTCATCATTCCAGCACTGCACTGGGGGTATAAATTGTCTTCAGCAGTAGCTTTTGTTGAGTTAGCACTAGCTAGTCTGGGCCATTGGTAAGAATAAAAAATGTACAAATTACTATGAATTTATAATTTTTTTATTGGGCTGTGAAAATAATTACATGTAATAACATCAGTGAGTTATGGTCCTGTCCAAAAATTTTTTTTCAGAATTTGAAGGAAGTACTAGCTACAATTATACCAGAAAAACAAAAAGAAGTTGTGGAGTTCAGAAAGAAGCATGGAAATACTAAGGTTGGAGAGGTTACCGTTGACATGGTAAGATATGTACAGTTCATCCACTGTGGACTGGTCACTTTCCGCGGCTGGGCAGTATTTCCAAGGATGCAGTAATGTTAGATTCCAAGCACAAATTATAGGAATATTTGTGCTTGGAATCTAACATTACTGCATGTTAGATTCCAAGCACAAATATTCCTTTAATTGTGCTTTGATACAGATGATTTTTATCACCATGTAAACACATGCATGGACATTACTGCCCATGCATGGAGTACGACCAGACCACGACCGCTGTATTGTACCATAAATAACCAAATTTATCAATTTCTTCCTCAGTTTGATGAAGTGAGGATGCATTAATTTTTCACCACACACAATGGCCATTTCTGGGCGCAGTGACTCAGTAGGTAGAGGTGCAGGCTGCAAGCCGAGAGATCCTTGGTTCAAATCCCACCTGCGGCAACCGCATTGTGTCCTTGGGCAAGACACTTCACCCCATTGCCCAGGTGGGGCACGGTGGCGTTGTGTACTAAGGCGTACTGCACGTCGATGGTGCACCTGTCTTCAACCAGTGCTAACCCTGCTTGTGTGGAGTTGGTATGATGGGGAGCTGACAGTTGCTCGCCATTGCTCGGTGGTTCTCTCCGGGTACTCCGGCTTCGTCTACCCGTAAAACTTCATGGTCATGATTAGCCATTGTGCAGAAATATGTGACCTTAAACACCAATAATTATAATATAAATGGCCATTTCTGGCCAGCACTTTGACAAGAATCGCTGCTTAAGTTTTATTTAACTGGTAAAGTGCTAAGTTTTTTCTGACAACAAATCAAAGCTCATCATATACTGCTCTATTACATTTAATTGGATAGTGCCTTATAGGCACTATCCAATTAAATGTCAGAGAGCAAGGTATTGTATAAAAAAACTGATCCATATCAGGGACAATAAAGGCTTCCTCAGGCAGAATGTAGCTACAGACAGTTATTGCCTGTCACTTTTAGTAAAGCCCAAAATAGGGCTTCCAGCACTCCACCAGTTAAAATGAAAAAAAAAAGGCCTCCAAAACAATGCGTATGACCCTTCACTGAAGCATGCTCATTGATCTTGTTCTGCTGAGGGCTTGAGGTACATATATACTTGGGAGGCAAAAAATTAAAATCTTTAATTAGTCAAGAAAATTTGAATATATATATAGCAAATACCTTTTCTAGTTGTGGTTGGTGAAGGGTAACAGCTAATATTATTCCACCGTTAACCCTTTACCAAACATGAAAAGCAGACGACACGTGCAAGAAAATTTCTTGAATAACTAATTTTTTTTCATTTTTTGTCTTAAAAACATATGTTATGAAACCTCATTGGAACAAGTTTAACGAGCTCGTTCCATTGAGGGGTCATAACCTATGTTTATGGGTCTAAAAATTTAAAAAACTAATGAAAATTGATTGGCGATTTTTTAAAATAGCGCTGGCCGGTTTGGGCAATTACGTTAGGTAAATGGTTAATCAGACTACATGTATGTACATGCTAATTGCAGAAAATTTCTCTTCAAGTCTGAAAGTAAGCCATCTGTCATTTGCAGAATGAGGTCCCTAGGGGGTGAATTTACTGATGTTGTCCCATCCAGTGGGCTAAAATTCCTCAATTTCTTTGTGATTAGGCCTGAGATCTTGATTCAGATTGTGGTTTACAGAGGGTAAATAGTAACATCACCAAATTCACCCTCTGGGGACCTCATTCTGCAGATGACAGTCTGATTATTTTCAGGCTTGTTTCTCTTACTTATTCTTTTCTGGTATGTTCATTTGACTTGGGATTCCTAAAAGGCTTTCTATGAGAAAATACATTTTCAGAAGCTTGTTTAATCACTCAAATTACCTTGTAGTAATACAGTGCAACCCCGTTAATTGAATAGCCATTATGCCAGTGAAAATCATTCAGTTAATGTGAGTACTTAATTAAGAGGGATGTGAAACACTCGGCTGTGTTATTGTGTTAACCTGATCATTTAGCAGGGCTTGTATTTTGACCAGGTTGATCAGCCCTGGCCTGGTAATCGGCTGCAAAAATAATCTGACCAGGCCGATCAATCAGCCCTGTCACCAATCTATTTACTCTTAGTGACAGCCTTGTTTGTCACTGAGAATGATTCTACCCCTTCCAACAAATTGCTTCCTGGCTGAACCAAACCACATATAATTCAGACCATATTTTTTGATGATTCAGGCCGAATTTCTTGAGAATTCATCATTCAGACGAGCAGTTTGGATGATTTGGGCCAAGTCTAGGACAATTTGGATCATATACATTTTTCACTATTTATTTCTTTTATGTATCTGGAGTTTATTTATGCTGTACATATTAAAATTAAATTGCTGATCAATTAGTTGCCAGAGAAGGCACTGTGGTACGAATTATTTTGAGGAATGGTCTGAATTGTCCAAGATAAGGCCCGATTCATCCAGAAATTTGGCCCAATTCATCCAAGAATTATCTAGTCCTAATCGTGCTCGGTTTAAATGCCCAAAATTGTATATCGAGTGTATCGGGAGATTACATGGAGCATATCTGCCTCTCTGAGAATAGATTTGAACTTTCATGTTTTTCTGGTAAAGTTTTTGGAGGATTTTATAGTTTTGAATGAAAGGCTGTGGTATCTAAATTCACATCATATTACTTGAAACGTTTATTCATTCCTAGTTTATGCAGGGGGGTCTCAAAAAAATGCCAGGATACAAGGTCTGGGTGGGTGGGTGGTTCCGAGCCCCAAAGTGCAGTTTTTGCCGGTGTCATGCAATTTTTTGCCAAATATCATTTTACAGACAGGTAATTATAACCAAAGTGAATTCAAGTGCTTAGATTCGTAACTTAGAACAGAATAGAGCATTGATAAGGTGTTGGGGGCTCCATGTTAGAGTTTTTTCCCCATTTTTTACACTTCATTAGGGGGTGGGTTCTGTTCTGGGTCGGGCAAAAATTTGCAAAACAAAAAAGTGATTCCCAGCTATTTGGTCATGATTTTCACTCCTTTTTATTTCTACTAAGGCAGTCAGCCTCTTATTAGTGCTTTGTAGCTCCTATTATTTGATTATTCTCTAAGCCCCAGGGTGCCTCATGCCATTGGTCCAGTGTGCTTCCATGTATGGAATAATTGGAAAGATTGATAGAATAAAAATCTTGATTGTGGAAAACGTGTATAATTTCAAGATAAATATGATTCTAGTGACACTAACATAAAAAAATAAATAAGAGGCAATTCATCTCAGACAAGCCACCCTGGCATGGGTCAAAGAACTTCAGTATTCGGTCTCTCTCAGACCAGCTGTACAAACTAAACATTTAACAGAAAAATAATGAAATGAAAAACAACTATTTCTTGTGGACAGTTGAAGATATCCAGGTAGGAACAATATATTTTGGGCAGGGCTTCTTAGTGGTGGGATTCGACTGGTGTCTGAGCAGCATAGACATGTTGCACATAGGGGTAAGGGTTGTGTTGCTTGAAACATGAATGGGTGTATATCTGCAATTCAGTTGGTTTGAGGCGGGTTCCAGTGGTTACCTGGGGGCCTGATGCTGCATTTCCATTGTGGCTTTATATGCAGAGAGATTGTTTTGGGGCCATCTGTGGCTAGGGATGCCGTGGATGTCCATGAGCAGGGCTGGGATATCGGGCAAGTTGGTTTACGGCACCTGTTTGGAAAAAGTATTTATTTATTTTTTTTTGATTTAGGTAATTTGAATACTTCGTTAAACAGATTTTATAAATTGGGGGTGGGTCCCCAATTGTCTTTGAGGAAAAACTGTGCGGAAGGGGTGGGTGTCCAATACATGACTGGCAAAAATTTGCATTCCGGGGGTGGTGGGTTCTTGACTGATTGTCACGAAAATTCTTATGCAGGTTTGGGGTCATGTCTAGATGGTCTGCCCGAGTGCAAAACCCGAAAAAAAGCACAGTCTACAGATCATATTTTTATACTGTACCAATGACCCAGACTTAGCTGGTGCTAACTCTAACAAAACCAGGGCCAAACACAAATTTTGCCCCCCAATCCCCAAAATTTGCATCCAAAACAAAAAGAAATCATGTCCTAAAGGACCTCCATACTACGCCTCTACTGCGCATGCGCAGTGACGCAGTCGTCCCGAAATTGGCGCCAATTATCATTCTCTGTTTGGCCCTTCATCAGTCAACATCTCACTGATCTTTGTGCTTGTAAATCTCAGTTTAAAGGATGCCAGACACGTAATTTTTGGAGAAAATGTGATTCTAAGGAGGATAGAAGGAGGAGAGGAAAAAGAAGTGGCAAAAAATAATCAGGGCTGTACTTAAAATTTTTTGATGAAATTATGTTAAGTTGCCTATTTTCGAGGCATGGGCCTCTTGTTTTCATTCTTGCTAATTGTTGCACTGCCTATTCAGTGTTTCCTCTCCCCTAGCCTTCTAAAGTCCCCCCTGGCAATTCTCCCATGCTTTTGGCATATTTTTGAGAAATTTCATTTCTAAAATTTCCTGGGAGAGTTGCTTGGTTACAGAATGTTTTCTGTTATTTTCCCCATAGTTACGTTTTCACCCATGGGTGTATAACGTTTGTGTTCTGCATCTTCCATCTGATGTTCTACAGATTCTCCCCTGGGAGTCTCTGTTTTGCATCAGATAGAGTGTAATTGATGACTGATTCCGGGCCAGTTTTTTCAGTGCCTGGAGTCATGTTTTCTAGTGTGTTTACACTGTTTGTTTTCATTGGCAACAGCCTTTTTTGAGGGGGGCTGTTTGCCTTTGTGGTAGTTTATCTCATTATAAGATACATTTATATTATCCGAAAGTGTCTCATTAATTATTTTATATAAATTTAAAATTTTTGACCACACTTTGCCATCGGATCCATCGGGGCTCAACGTTACTTTTCAGCAACTTTGGCTTCTCTGAAAAAATATTTTTTCAAAATTATTTTGTTTTGCAATTGTTTTTTCATTTATTAATGGATCATGTTATTATGTATCTTTGTGTCAGGGGTTTTTGCGAGTAACTAGGACTTATTGTTGTTCTTTCATAATGAAGGGACGTTGTTCAAATTGTAATAGGAAGAAATCTTCCTCTGACTTTCATGATCATTGTATTAATTGTAGTCAGTGTTCTCGCATTAATCCCTGTCCTATATGTGAACATTGGGATGAGAAACATTGGAAACGTGTGTCACGATATGTTGTTTCTGGAGAAAGAGCGATGCCGGCTCTTTCTCCGCAAGGTCACTCTACTCTCTCAGTTTCTATTTCAGAGGAACCAGAACAGGGTGATGTTTCCATGTTATCTTCTTCAAGTGTGCGTCCGTCGTCACAAATGAATTCAGAGCTAGCGGCAAAAGTGCTCATGGAGATTAGACAAATGTCGTCCGCTAGCTCGCCCGGTGTAGCGTCCATTCACCGAATGGTTCGGCAGCCGGGTTCGTCCGATGCGGTCCAAGAGGAAATTTTGGGTGATGCGAGCACTATAAACATAATAGATGCACACCCAGTGACGGCGGATAGTAAGCGAGAACGGAGGAAGCCTTTTAGTCCGGTTCCTAGCTCGTCCAGGTCCAGCCGGGCCGCGAGCGAGAGAGGTCCCTCTCTCGTACAACAACATCTGGGACCAGATGTTGTGGTACAAAATGTGTCTTTAGCGGAGCATACGTCCGTCGCTCGGGACGCTCCGTTGTATAAGCAGTCCGCAGAGACTGTTAAGGCTTCCTCTTCTCGTCAGCGCACACGACCGCACCTTGGCTGCGTGACCGCCGATATATTTCCAGCTTTGCCGATGAAGGATTCTTCGGCGACCAGGTCACACCATCCGGCAGCCAGGGATTCGAGACCGATGGACTCCGGACGTTCGCATAGGAAAAGTATGCGGGAGCCATCTGATGCGGAGCTGCCCTCGGCGAAGCAGCGAAAGACTGCGCCTTCGCAGGTCTCGACACCGGACATTCTTGTGCAGATATCACAGCTTATCGCAGCATCCCAGCAGCTGACAGAAACGGTGTCGGATCGAGAATTATCCGACGGCGCTGGGTCGGTACGCTCCGCCGAAGCATCGGGGGCGGACGACCGGGAACATCGTGAGGTCCGACCGGATGGTGAAAGGGATACGGATGACTTGGAGCTATCCCTTTCGGAACAACATAAAGCAGCCGTGGACTTCATCCGGCACTTTCTCCCTCAAGTTGTTCCGTCCGGCCAGACTGCTGCGCTTCCGGACAAGAGAATTATAGCGTCATTGGACTCTGAATTTTTTGAGCGGTTCAGGGACATCGCTCCCGAGTTTCCGTCGCAGTCCAATAATGTTGCTAGAACATTTGAATTATTGAACGACGCTATATTTAAACTTGCTTCCAGGATGGGGAAAGCAGGTTTCTTGTCCGCTAATACTCTCAACCTGCCTTTCATTAATGCAAGGAATAAATTCGATACGGCAGGACAGGGTATACCGAGAGTTCCTCTGCGTATGGAGGACGAGGCGGAAGACTTAGAGCTATCATTACCGTCGTCAGCTTCTATTCCAACCGCGGTGTTGGAAACAGCTATTGCGTCTAACAGAGCCAATTTAGATGCCTTATCTTACGCAGATCACCTTACTAAGGCGTTATCACTGCGCCTTCAAGGGGAAGAGTTTCAGGATATACAATCCTCTTTAAGACTTCTTTCAAGGGCAGTAGCTTATTCCACGTGTAACTCCGCCCTTTCAGTGGCAAATCTGGAGTTGGTTAGACGTGACGCAGCCCTAGCTACATCCACACTAGTGGATTCTAAGGTGAAGAACTCTCTTAGAGTCGCTTCGGTCTCAGGTGAACTTCTCTTTGACGGCAAGCTTTCCGCTATTTATGATAAAATTAAAAAGAAAGCTAATGATTCTCTGTTGTTCAGATCGGCTCCTAACAAGTCGGATACAGCAGACACGAATAAGACAGGCACTTCTGGGTCTAATGCGCCCAAGAGAGGTTCCTATAGAGGTTCTGGTGCGTCCTCGTGGTCTTATTCGAGAGACCGTCAGGATAGCGACTCTCGTTCGGGACGTCCTTCAGGCCGGGACAATCGGTTGGACGCCCCGAGGTCGACGAGGCGAGGTGCGGGTCGTGGAAGACGTGGTTTCTCCTACCGCAGGCCTCGCAGGTCCAGGAGGTGATGGCTTAAACCTCTATCGCGTTCCGGTTGGCGGAAGGTTGTCGAGTTTTTCACAAGAGTGGGCGTCGATTACGGACGACCCTTGGGTGAGAGGAGTGACTTCGGAAGGTCTAAAGATATCCTTCAAACGAAAGCCTCCATTAACTCGAAGTCCAAAGTGGACTCATCTTCCGTCAAATCCACAGAAAAGAGACGCTCTGTTATCAGAGGTGCAGTCTCTTTTAATGAAGAACACGGTAGAGGTCGTAGAAAACCAGGAATCTCTGGGATTCTACAGCCATCTGTTTCTGGTTCCGAAACCAGACGGCTCGTTCCGTCCAGTCATAGATTTGAGCTGGATAAACAAGCTGATCGTCGCTCCGAAGTTTTATATGGAGACGATTCGATCGGTCAGAGCGAGTATTCGGGTGAACGATTATGCAACGAGCATAGATCTCAAAGATGCGTACTTTCACGTCATGGTACATCCGACATTCCGAAAGTATCTACGCTTTGCAGTCCTGGGAGTGGTGTATCAATTCCGGGCGATGTGCTTCGGATTGAATCTAGCACCCTGGGCTTTCACTCGGGTAATGAACTCGGTAATGATCTACTTCCGAGCTCATTCGTCTGCGGTAACGTCGGCCTACCTGGACGACATTCTTCAGAGGTACGGCAACGAGTTAACGCTTCAGAACGATGTTCAGAATCTTCTTCTATTGCTCCGACGTCTCGGTTTTATAGTAAACGAGGAGAAGTCGGATCTGGTGCTGTCCAAGTCATTCACTCATCTGGGAATGAGCTTCGAGACGCACAACAATCTAGTTCGTCTGCCGTTAACCAGAGCGAAATTAGTCAGTTGTTACGCTCGCTATTGTCTGCACGCAGACAAAGTCACGGCGAGAGAATTTATGAGACTGATAGGTCTGTGCAGAGCCGCCGCGGATCTCATTCCGATGGGGCGGCTACGCACACGTCCTCTTCAAATTTTCCTGACTCAGAGTTGGAGTGTGAAAATTCATTCGCTCAATGTAGACGTTCTCTTGTCAGATCAAGTGAAACAAGAGATTCAGACTTGGGCAAACATTCAGTGGTTAACTCAAGGAGTTCCGCTGCAGTTGCCGGATCCGAGTTTTACCGTTATGACGGATGCCAGTCAAACAGGTTGGGGTGCATCATTAATCCCAACGGATTCGAGATGCCAGGGTCTTTGGGATCCGCAATTCCTGTGCAAGCACATAAACATCAAAGAAATGATGTCAATTTGGCTTGCGTTACGTCACTGGATGGACATTATTCACGATGCTCATGTCCAAATTCTCTCCGACAATACGACAGTAGTGGCGTATATACGGAATCAGGGAGGCACTCATTCAGTTCCGTTGTTCAATCTAACGGAAAGAATCCTTCTGTTTGCATTAGAACATCACGTTCTTCTTTCGGTCCGTCACATACCGGGTCGTCTGAATGTGCTAGCAGACTCCCTTTCATGAAAGGGTCGCTTGTTGCCGTCGGAGTGGACTCTCAACAAACAAGTATTCAATCAGATTTGCTACCAATGGGAACGGCCAATGATAGACTTATTTGCGACACATCTCAACAATCAGTTGCAGACGTATGTGTCTCCGTGTCCGGATCCAAGAGCATTTGCAGTAGACGCTCTGTCGATCCCTTGGGACGGAATGATAGGATATGCGTATCCTCCAGCGCCGTTAATTCAACAAGTATTGCTAAAGATAAAACAATCTCAATGCAAGATTCTGTTGGTAGCATCTCTGTCGCCACAGAGACCGTGGATAAATCTACTCAGGTGTCTGTTGTGGGACCTACCGCGGAAGCTTCCTCCACGAGAGGATCTTCTTTCGCAGGGGAAATCGCGCCAACTCCATCACAACCCGCAAGGTCTCAACCTTCACGTTTTTCCGTTGTGCGGTCCTTCTTGCATGGCAAGCACTTTACAGGACGAGCAGTGGACGCGATTTCTAACTGTAGGAGGACCTCCTCTTCGCTAAACTATGCGGCTAAGTGGAAGGTTTTTCGTCGTTGGTGTAGGGATCATTCTGTAGATATATTTGATCCCTCTATACCAGACATTGCAAACTTTCTAGTATACTTGTTTGACGAAATCAAACTGCAGCCTGTTACTATAAAGGGTTATAGATCTATGTTATCTGATACCTATGCACATCATGATAGTTTACAAATTGGATCTAATGTCTCTTTATCGAAGTTGGTTAGAAACTTTTCGATAAATAGACCCAGAACTCTTAGATTAATTCCTAAGTGGAATTTAGCTTGGGTTCTTCTTAAATTGAAGGAAAAGCCATTTGAACCTCTTGGGACAGTAGATTTCAAATTCTTATCTTATAAGACAGCTTTTCTCTTAGCTTTCTCTTCTGCCAGAAGAGTCAGTGAGCTTCATGCACTATCGGTGGATGATTCTCATTATCGTAGTGTTGGGAACACTATCACCTTCACTACTAATGTGGGTTTTTTTAGCTAAGAATCAGGCTCCTAATAAATATCCGGAACCTATTGTTATTAAGGCTCTTCCGTCTTCAGACGGGCGTAGGCCTTTACTCTGTCCTGTTAGAGCACTACGTATCTATAAACAGAGATCTCAGTTTATCAGAAAGGGACGGAAACGTTTCTTTCTGTCTTTGATGCCTAATAGAAAGGACATTTCAGTCCATTCTATTGCTAGATGGATTCAGTTAACTATCCGTACTGCTTATGAAGATTTATCTTCTTCTCAGCAGTCTGTGCTTAAGATTTCTGCTCATGAAGTAAGAGCTCTTTCTACTTCCTGGGCTTATGCTAATAGCGTTGCTATTACAGATTTAATGAAGGCTGCTTATTGGTCTCAGCCATCCACATTTACGAATTTTTATCTCAGAAATATTGAGTCCATTTCTGGAGACCTGCATTGTTTAGGTCCGTTATCTGTTGCTCAGAATGTCGTCCACTAAACAGTTGCAACTATAGTTATGCAGGCTTTCTGTTCCGGCAGTGACTCTGTCCGGCTGCCCTCTTCGCTCTGGGCTATTTGACCCAGGGCAAGGGGAAGGGGGGGGCGGGTGTTCCCTTAGGTCACCTGCTTTATAGTGAAAAGCAAGGGAATGCCTCCTCCAAGTCAGTATTTCTGAGTCGCTTCCGGGATGGTTTTAAAGTGTAATATTAATGTTTAAATTCATTCATGTCTTATTTTTAAAGTGTAGCTCGGTGTGAAGCATTTGTATATGTCAAGTGTCAAACGGGCTTTAATATACAATACTCGGACACTTTTAAATGATTATAAAGAGTCTCAATTCTCTGGACTACTTTATTTATTGGCTTGCTTTAAAAATAATTAGTATAAGGGTTATACTGGATGTTAATAGAGAACATGAATGTTATTGTGCTCAATTATTAAGGGTAGTGTATCTTTCTAATTTAATATTAAATAAGAAAGATACATGTAAAGCCTAATACTCCTTTTCTCCTTAAGGGGTTACCTCTTTACTATATAGTTGAGCTTATTGGATTTTCCTCTATGTCCTAGGCCCTCCAGCCTGTTTACTATTCAGCTAAGTCTGGGTCATTGGTACAGTATAAAAATGTTAAAAAATTTATAGTAATTTATATATTTTTTATACTTACCAATGACCCAGACGGGGATGGCCCTCCCTGGAGTTGGGAACTCTTGCCTCCCCGCTGAGTACATAGTGCTGACCAGGCACTGCCAGTAAGAATGATAATTGGCGCCAATTTCGGGACGACTGCGTCACTGCGCATGCGCAGTAGAGGCGTAGTATGGAGGTCCTTTAGGACATGATTTCTTTTTGTTTTGGATGCAAATTTTGGGGATTGGGGGGCAAAATTTGTGTTTGGCCCTGGTTTTGTTAGAGTTAGCACCAGCTAAGTCTGGGTCATTGGTAAGTATAAAAAATATATAAATTACTATAAATTTTTTAACATTTATGAAAGGATTTCATTATAAGTTGGTAGGTTGCCTCTGTATAATGCCTAGATGAGAACGTCCCCTTTTGGGCATGATCTATCAACCGTGATGGCTGCCCAAGCCCGAAACCCTAAAACTTTTAGCACAGTCCGCAGGTCATGTTTAATGTGGAGGGATTTCATTGTAACTTGGTAGGATGACTCCTTATGATGTCTAGATGAGAATTTCCCCATTTGGGCATGATCTGCCAACCGTGACGACTGCCCGAGCCCAAAACCCAAAAACCTTTAGCACAGTCTACAGGTCATATTTATTGAGGAATTTCATTGTAACTTGGTGGGTTGACTTCATACAATGTCTAGATGAGAAAGTCCCCTTTTGGACATGATTGGGCAACTGTGACGGCTACAGGGGCCCGAAGCCCAAAAACCTTTAGCACAGTCTAGAGGTCATATTTATGAAGGGATTTCATTGTAACTTGGTAGGATGACTCCAAATAATGTCTAGATGAGAACGTCCCATTTTGATCGCGAACATGCAGCCTTGATGGGTGCCCGAAGCCCAAAAACCTTGAGCACAGTCTACAGGTCATATTTATGAAGGGATTTCATTGTAACTTCTTGGGATCACTCCAGATGAGATTGTCCCCTATGGTTGCGATCATTCAGCCATGATGGGTGCCCGAGCCCGAAGCTCGAAAACCTTTAGCACAGTCTACAGGTCATATTTATGAAGGGATTTCATTGTAACTTGGTTGGTTAACTTCATATAATGTCTAGATGAGAACGTCCCCTTTTGGACATGATTGGGCAACTGTGACGGCTAATGGTGCCTGAAGCCCAAAAACCTTTAGCACAGTCTACAGGTCATATTTATGAGGGGATTTCATTGTAACTTGGTAGGATGACTCCAAATAATGTCTAGATGAGAATGTCCCATTTTGATCGCGATCATTCAGCCTTGATGGGTGCCCGAGCCCAAAAACCTTTAGCATAGGTAAAAGGCCATATTTATGGAAGGATTTCATTGTCTCCTATTAGGTTGACTCCATATAATGCCTAGATGATGACATCCCCTTTTGGTCGTGATTGGACAACTGTGATGGCTACAAGTGCCCGAAGCCCAAAAACCTTGAGCACAGTCTACAGGTCATATTTACGAAGGGATTTCGATGTAACTTCGTAGGATCACTCCAGATGATGCCCAGATGAGATTGTCCCCTTTGGTTGCGATCATTCAACCATGATGGCTGCCCGAGCCCGAAGCCCGAAAACCTTAAGCACAGTCTACAGGTCATATTTATGAAGGGATTTCGTTGTAACTTGGTAGGTTGACTTCATATAATGTCTATATGAGAACATCCCCTTTTGGACATGATTGGGCAACTTTGACGGCTAAAGGTTCCTGAAGCCCGAAAACCTTTTGCACTGTCTACAGGTCATATTTATGAAGGGCTTTCATTGTAACTTGGTAGAATGACTCCAAATAATGTTTAGATGAGAACATCCCATTTTGGCCGTGATCATTCAGCCTTGATGGGTGCCGGAGCCCAAAAACCTTTAGCATAGGCAAAAGGTTATATTTAAAGAAGGATTTCATTGTAACCTGTTAGGTTGACTCCATATAATGCCTAGACGATGACAGCCCCTTTTGGTCGTGATTGGTCAACTGTGATGGCTACAGGTGCCCGAAGCCCGAAAACCTTGAGCTCAGTCTACAGGTCTTATTTATGAAGGGATTTCATTGTAACTTCGCAGGATCACCCAGATGATGCCCAGATGAGATTGTCCCCTTTGGTTGCGATCATTCAACCATGATGGCTGCCCAAGCCCGAAGCCCAAAAACCTTTAGTACAGTCTACAGGTCATATTTATGAAGGGATTTCATTGTAACTTGGTAGGTTGACTTCATATAATGTCTGGATGAGAACGTCCCCTTTTGGACATGATTGGGCAACTGATGGCTTCAGGGGCGCAAAGCCCGAAAACCTTTTGCACTGTCTACAGGTCATATTTATGAAGGGATTTCATTGTAACTTGGTAGGATGACTCCAAATAATGTTTAGATGAGAACGTCCCATTTTGGCCGTGATCATTCAGCCTTGATGGGTGCCCGAGCCCAAAAACCTTTAGCATAGGCAAAAGGTTATATTTAAAGAAGGATTTCATTGTAACCTGTTAGGTTGACTCCATATAATGCCTAGACGATGACATCCCCTTTTGGTCATGATTGGTCAACTGTGATGGCTACAGGTGCCCGAAGCCCGAAAACCTTTAGCTCAGTCTACAGGTCATATTTATGAAGGGATTTCATTGTAACTTCGCAGGATCACTCCAGATGATGCCCAGATGAGATTGTCCCCTTTGGTTGCAATCATTCAACCATGATGGCTGCCCAAGCCCGTAGCCCAAAAACCTTTAGCACAGTCTACAGGTCATATTTATGAAGGGATTTCATTGTAACTTGGTAGGTTGACTTCATATAATGTTTGGATGAGAACGTCCCCTTTTGGACATGATTGGGCAACTGTGATGGCTTCAGGGGCACAAAGCCCGAAAACCTTTAGAACAGTCTACAGGTCATAATTATGAAGGGATTTCATTGTAGCTTGGTAGGATGACTCCAAATAGTGTCCAGATGAGAACGTCCCCTTTTGGTCACGCTCATTCAGCCTTGATGGCAGACGGAGCCCAAAAAACCTTTAGCATGTCTGTAGGTCGTATTTATGGAAGGATTTCATTGTAACTTGTTAGGTTGACTCCATATAATGCCTAGATGATGACATCACCTTTTGGTCGTGGTTGGTCAACTATGATGGCTGCAGGTGCCTGAAGCCCGAAAATCTTGAGCACAGTCTACAGGTCATATTTATGAAGGGATTTCATTTTAACTTCGCAGGATCACTCCAGATGATGCCCAGATGAGATTGTCCCCTTTGGTTGCGATCATTCAACCATGATGGCTGCCCAAGCCCGAAGCCTGAAAACCTTTAGCACAGTCTACAGGTCATATTTATGAAGGAATTTCATTGTAACTTGGTAGGTTGACTTCATATAATGTCTAGATGAGAACGTCCCCTTTTGGACACGATTGGGCAACTGTGACGGCGTCAGGGGCCCAAAGCCCAAAAACCTTTAGAACAGTCTACAGGTCATAATTATGAAGGGATTTCATTGTACCTTGGTAGGATGACTCTAAATAATGTCTAGATGAGAACGTCCCCTTATGGTCGCGATCATTCAGCCTTGATGGCTGCCCGAGCCCAAAACCTTTAGCATAGTCTATTGGTCATATTTATGGAAGGACTTCATTGTAACCTGTAAGTTTGACTCCATATAATGCCTAGATGATGACATCCCCTTTTGGTCGTGATTGGTCAACTGTGACGGCTGCAGGGGCCCGAAGCCCAAAAACCTTGAGCACAGTCTATGAAGGGATTTCATTGTAATTTTGTAGGATCACTCCAGATGATGCCCAGATGAGAATGTCCCCTTTTGGTTGCGATCATTCAACCATGATGGCTGCCAGAGCCCAAAGCCCAAAAACATTTAGCACAGTCTACAAGTCATATTTATTAAGGGATTTCATTGTAACTTGGTAGTTTGACTTCATATAATGCCTAGATGAGAATGTCCCCTTTGGACGCAATTGGGAATCTGACGGCTACAGGGGCCCGAAGCCCGAAAACCTTTAGCACAGTCTACAGGCCATATTTATGAAGGGATTTTAATGTAACTTGATAGGATGACTCGTTTTGGAATAATTTCACTGTAACTTGGTAACTTTTGTTGATATACGTTAACTGTGAGGGCCACATACATTAACTGTGAGGTCATATTAACCAACCCCTCAGCTCTTTAGTACAGTGTACACCTCATATTATTTTTAGCTCATCTTGACAAAGTCAAGCTGAGCTAATCTCATCGCTCTCCGTCTGTCGTCCGTCAACACCATGTTTTGCTCTTCTCCTCCAAAGCCACTGGGCCAATTAAGTGAAAGTTTGTGTGAGTGATGGTCCCAAAGGGGCATTTCATTTTGTTCAACTCAGCATGCCCAGCCCCATAGGGAGGGAGTGGGGGAAAATGCTCCAAAATATTTTAAAAATCTTCTTCTCAAGAACCAGTGTGTACAATGACTTGATATTTGCTATGGAGCTTCCATATGAGGTGTAGAATCAAGTTTGTTCAAACGAAGTTCGTGAAGTAATATTTGGCTTTGTAATAGGAGGGGTAAGATTTTTGGCCCCGCCCAAAATTTCTGTTTTCTGAACCGATGGTCCGGTATGAACCAAATTTGTTTTGTGGTAGTATTGGGTCATAAGTATTTGACCCATGCAAAAAAAAAAATTCCCGCATCCCCATGGGAACCCTGGGAGCTAAAAATAGAAATATTTTCAAACGCCCATATTTCCCAAACCCCACGGAACAGAGAGCTTTTATTTGGTATGACTTATCCTTATGACCAGTAGAATTGAATGGTAAACAAAAATTGCCATCGGTTATGTTAGGGTGTTATGTAATGGGCATCGAAAAAATGCTGAGTCAGCATATTTGCAAAAATTTAAAAAAATCTTTTCTCCAGAACCAATCATCAGAATCTTTTGATATTTGGTATAGAGCATTCATAGGGGGGGGTCAGATAAAAGTTTGTTGAAATAAAGCTCATTGGTTCATATTTGGGCTCTCAACAGGAGCCCGAAGTTTTAACATAGGGTAATATGGGGAATATTCTTTAAAAATCTTCTTCTTCAGAACCACCAGTCAGAATCTTTTAATATTTGGTATACGTCATTGTTATGAGGGTCAGATTCTAGATTGTTCAAACCAAGTCCCTAGGTTAATATTTGGGCTTCCTACGGAAGCCCAAATTTTATCTTTGTTCAATATGGAGGGTAATTTAAAAAAATCTTCTTCTTCAGATCCATCAGTCAGAATGCTTTGATATTTGGTATGCAACATCTCTATGGGGGTCAGATTCAAGTTTGTTCAAATCGGATCCCTAGGTATATATTTGGGCTCACTATGGTAGCTCAAATTTTTACTTAGTGCAATATGAGGAAATTTCTTTAAAAATCTTCTTCTTCAGATCCACCAGTTGGAATGCTTTTATATTTGGTATACAACATCTCTAGGGGGGTCAGATTCCAGGTTGTTCAATTCGAGTGCCTAGGTTAATATTTGGGATCCATATGGGAACATGAAATTTAACTTGGTACAATATGAGGGAATTTCTTCAAAAATCTTCTTCTTCAGATTCAAGTTTGTTCAAATCGGATCCATAGGTTAATATTTGGGCTCGGTATGGTAGCCCAAATTTGAACTTAGTGCAATTCGAAGAAATTTCTTTACAATTTCTCTTCTTCAGATCCAACAGTCAGAATGCTTTCATATTCGGTACACAACATCTCTAGGGAAGTCAGATTTAACTGTGTTCAAATCAAGAGCCTGGGTTAATATTTGGGCTCTCTATGGGAGCCGGAATTGACCATTTTGCTGAAGAATTAAAAATTTTGTATTCAGTACCCTCTAGGGGTACTAAGATTAATCCACATAGGTTGTATAAAGGGCTTCATAGGGGAGCTCTACATTTTACTTATGATCAACTGAAGAAAAGGCATGATGCCCAGATTATTTTTGTCACTCCTGAGGGACTCAAGGATTGACAGTGTAGCCTATGGAGATGGCTTGCTTAATGTAGACTCATTCTTGGACTCTGTTTAAATTGTGTTCTGTACAAGATGAGCGTTTCAGGCCCCGTGGAGCCTCTTGTTATCATAAACATAGCATACAGGGAACAGAAATGAACATATTCCCAATTATCACAATTCTTGCCTTATTTCATAATCCTTTCATAAACATTGAACATTATCCTTTTCATCAAACACAACACACAAGTTAAGCTACAGTGTCATTGACACTTTCATTTTTATTGACGTTGTTTACATTGACAATGTCCTCATTTATATGTAGTATTTTATTTTTTATTCTTGTAGAATTACTGTAGGATACATTGATTATTATTCCAGTAGTATAGCTCAAAAAATTGGGATTTTGTCTACACTTTGGCTCTATCGGGATGCCCTTGGCTCATAATGCTCCCTTTGGGATTTTTCAAAAAATATTTTGAATTTAAGTTTGGTTGCTATTATTCATGTATCTTAATTATATATTTTGTTGTCGAGTTTGTAGGAGTGATATTGACTTTAGTCGATGGACTCTGGCGGATTCTTGTCCTTATGTACTGTGGTATGATTAACATTGGAGACGGAAGTCGCGAGCCAAATATTGCTTGCATGAGCCGGAGCATACGTCCGCCCACCACTTGGGACACTTCGTCTAGTCTGAAGCCAGGGGTGGCTTCAGTCACAGTTTCCTCCACTATGTTTCGTAAGCCAAAATCAAGTTTTCTTGTTGGGAGGCATGGCGAGGTCCGATGTGACCCTGAGCGGAATGCAGGATTATACATCCACCCGCCACTCGGGACGCTATGTGTAGTCTGCAGCTGGGGTCGGTTTCAGTCACGGGTCGATAGCTAGTCGTCTGAGGCTTTTTTATACGGGACGTGTCGATGATCTGGGGCCAGACCTCAGTCCCGTGAGCAGCTTATGGTAACAAATGGATTATCATTGCTCTGCTAACCTTCATCACGCCCTTTAACAGACTCGGAGGGTGAGCTGTTGGATGGTGCTGCATTGGTCCAGTCATTGGTTCAGTCGATGGAGATGACCATATTTGCTGATGGAACATTTGGATGGTGAGAGGGCTACGGAGTGTTAGTCTCCATCCCTCACAGAAGGATACTTTAAGACATTGAAATTTCAGTCTTAAGCTTTTAGAATATAATTCCATCTGAATATAAGTCTCTGTTTAGATGAGCAGGCCGAGGATAAAAGTTTGTCCCTACCTGCATCATTTAATATATGCTCGGAAATAATGAAATGTGCCATTTCATTCAAAGAGTTAATCTGGATGCAGTGTCCTAAGCAGATAACCTTACCAGAACTATGGCACAAGGTCTCAATGGAGAGGAATATGAGGACGTGGTTCCTCGCTAAAAGAGTTCTTTCCAGGGCAGTCATGTATGCCATGTATAACTCGGCACAGACAGTGGAATTTGGTGTTGCTAAGACATGATGCTTCCCTTGCGTCGTCATTACTTACAGATGACAAGGCAAAAAGTTCTCTCTGAGTTGCTCCGGTTACCGGAAATATGAGCAGGCTACAAGAAAACTTCTAGTGCTCTGCTGTTGAAGTCGGTGTCTCAACACACTTCAGCAGACCGGGGTAATCGAGGCTGTTCTGCTTCTAAGAAAGCATCAAGAGAATGTCTCGTGAGGGTAGAATAACCCTCTTATATTTACTTTGGAAGTCATCATTATAGCGACTCGGAAAAGGTGCATAGGTCTGATCAAGGCTATGGATCTGACTCCTCTATGTCCAAATAACGGAAGGTTATCATCTTCATGAGAAACTGGATGTTAATCCCGGAAGTTTCTTTCAAAGAGAGTCGCTCCTAGTGGAGGTAAAGGCTCTCTTATTGAAGGGAACAATTGAGATCGACGAGATGAGCTTCTTCTCAGGGAGGACTTAGTTTCTCCTCCTGTAAGCATCGTAAGTCATACAGGTGATGGACATGACCTCTATTGCTTGCCAGTTGACGGAACTATAATCATGAGGTCGTTGAGAATCGATTTTCGATTGCTTTCCATTTGTCGATAAGTTATCAGCCTCGCAATTAAGTGGATAAATTGTGGAATATCAGTGGATGAGAATGTAGTCTTGGCAGTCCTGCAGCTGTCAGCCTGCGCAAGCGCCGCTTACAAGTTTATTTGTCAGACAAATCTTCGAAGAGAGGCTTTCCTTCTGAAGGTACAAGCTTTCCTATTGAAGAAAGGCATTAGACATCGTCAACATTATTCTCCAGTTTTTGTACGCCCATTTTGAAAAAAAACGGGAGTATTATGTTATGGCATTATCTGTCTGTCCATCCTTCCGTAAACAATGTTTGCGCTGTCTGTCCGTCCGTCCATAAACAATTTTTGCGTTGCCTTCTCCTCCAAAGGTTTACAGGCTACATTGTTCAAACTTTGCACACATGTTGATCAGTAATTGCCGTTGTGCATCTGACAAGTGCAGGTAACTCCATTTTGTATTTCCAGAGTTATGCCCCCTTTTAGTACTTAAAACAGTACTGTATTGTGTCGCCTACTCCATCAATATTTTACTTGCTATATTGTTCAAACTTTGCACACATGGTGATCACCAATTGCCGGTTGTGCATGTGACAAGAGCAGGTACCTCCATAGTGTATTTCTAGAGTTATGCCCCTTTTTGTACTAAACATTAAAATATTGTGTTGCCTTCTCCTTCAACATTTTACATGCTATTTTGTTCAAACTTTGCACACATGTTGATCAGTAATTGCCGTTGTGCATCTGACAAGTGCAGGTAACTCCATTTTGTATTTCCAGAGTTATGCCCCCTTTTAGTACTTAAAACTGTACTGTATTGTGTCGCCTACTCCATCAATATTTTACATGCTATATTGTTCAAACTTTGCACACATGGTGATCACCAATTGCCGGTTGTGCATGTGACAAGAGCAGGTACCTCCATAGTGTATTTCTAGAGTTATGCCCCTTTTTGTACTAAACATTAAAATATTGTGTTGCCTTCTCCTTCAACATTTTACATGCTATATTGTTCAAACTTTGCACACATGTTGACCACCAGTTACCGTTGTGCATGTGACAAGAGCAAGTAACTTTCTTTTGTATTTCTGGATTATGCCCCCTTTTAGTACTTTAAACATTACAGTATTAGTGTCGCCTTCTCCTTCAACAATTTACATGCTATATTGTTCAAACTTTGCACACATGGTGATCACCATTTTCCGTTGTGCATGTGACAAGAGCAGGTAACTCTGTTTTGTATCTCCAGAGTTAAGCCCCCTTTTAATACTTGAAACATTACACTATTGTGTCGCCTACTCCTTCAACATTTTACATGCTACATTGTTCATACTTTGCACACATGTTGATCAGTAATTGCCGTTGTGCATGTGACAAGAGCAGGTAATTCTGTTTTGTATTTCCAGACTTATGCCTCCTTTTAGTTCCTAAAACATTGCAGTATTGTGTCGCCTACTCCTTCAACAGTTTACATGCAATATTGTTCAAACTTTGCACACTTGGTGATCACCAGTTGCCGTTGTGCATGTGACAAGAGCAGGTAACTCCATTTTGTATTTCCAGAGTTATGCCCCTTTTAGTACTTAAAACATTACAGTATTGTGTCGCCTTCTCCTTCAACATTTTACCTGCTATTTTGTTCAAACTTTGCACCCATGTTGATCATCAATTGTCGTTGTGCATGTGACAGGAGCAGATAACACCATTTTATTTTTAAACGATGAGAATACTTGCCGTTTATAGCTATTATAATCCTCAAAATGTCTTTTTCCTTGGTGCCACCTATCATCAATTGTTATCAATGTCTGTCATATACCGGGTCGGCTGAATGTACTAGCAGACTAGCTTTCTCGGAAAAGTTGCCTGTTGCCATTGGAGTGGACTCTCAACAAGCGAGTATTCAGGCAGATTTGCTACCAGTGGGATTGCCCCATGATAGATCTGTTTGCGACGCTCCTGAACAATCAGTTACCAATGATCATGTCACCATGCCCAGATCATCGAGCGTACGCAGTAGACACTCTGTCGATCTCATGGGACGGAATGATAGGATATGCGTATCCTCCAACTCCGTTGATTCAGCAGATTCTGTTCAAGATCAAACAGTCTCATTGCAAAATCCTGCTAAGAGCACCTCTGTTGTCACAGAAACCCTGGATCAATTTTCTCAGGTGTCTGATATAGGACGTTCCCTGGAAGCTTCCTCCAAGAGAGGACCTTCTTTATCAGGGGAAGTCACGCACACTGCATCACAACCCGGAAGCTCTCAACCTTCACATATTTCCGTTGTGTGGTCCTTCTTGCGTGGAAAACAGTTTACAGGATGTGCAGTGGATGCAATTTCTAACTGCAGGAGGTCCTCCTCTATGTTGAACTATGCAGCGAAGTGGAGGGTTTTCTTCTGTTGGTGTCAGGATCAGTCAATAGACGTTTATGATCCGTCCATACAAAATATTGCCAATTTCCTGGTCTGCTTGTTTGATGATCTGAAACTGCAACCCATCACTATTAAGGTCTATAGGTCTATGTTATCAGACATTTGCGCTCATCATGATAACTTGGCTATTGGATCAAATGCTTCATTGTCCAAGCTGGTTGGAAATTTCTCTATTAATAGACCAAGAACACTCAGATTAATTCCTAAGTGGAATTTGGCTTGGGTTCTGTTGAAGCACAAAGAAGCTCCGTTTAAGCCATTGGACATTGTGGAGTTCAAATTGTTGTCCTATAAAATGACATTTCTCTTAGCCTTTGCATCTGCTAGAAGACTCAGTGCACTTCTTGCTTTATCTGTTGATGAATCTCACTACAGTAGTGTTGTTAAAACCATTACCCTTACTTTGGAAGTGGGATTTCTGGCTAAGAATCAGATTCCAGACAAGCGGCCTGAGCTTATTATCATTAAGGCTGTACCGTCCTCGCACAACTGTAGACCTTTGCTGTGTCCAGTCAGGGTATGCGCATATATAAATGTCGATCAGATTTTATTAGAAAAGGAAGAAAATGTTTCTTTCTTTCATTGATTCCTGACAGGAAAGATATTTCTGTTCATTCATTTGCCTATGGAAATCTATCTTTAGATCAACGTTCTATTATTAAGATATCAAGATATCGGCGCACGAGGTTAGAGCATTGTCCACTTCTAGGCTTATTCTAACAGTATAGCCATTACTGATCTCATGAAGGTTGCGTACTGGATTCATCCCTCTTACATGAGAAATTTAGAGTCCATCTCCGGAGACCTTAGATCTTTAGATCCTCTTTCTGTTGCTCAGAATGTCGTCCTTTAATGGTTACATCTATAGTTATTTAGGCAGCCCGTTCCAGCATGCTGTTCTGCTGCCCTCTTCGTTCTGAGGACATGTACCTCAGAACAAGGGGAATGGGGGTGGGGGGATGTTTTTTTCCCTTATGATCATCTGGCTTTATAGTGAAAAGCAAGGGAAAGACCTCCTCCGGTATCAGTAGTCCCGAGTCGGTGCTGGGATGGTTTTAATGTTTAGCTCGGTGTGAAGCAGTAACGGTCTCATTTATGTACTGTTTTTGAAGTGTAGCTCACTGTGAGGCATTTGTATATGTCACGTGTCAAACAGGCATTAATATACTATCCCTGGACTCTTTTAAACGTGTATAAAGAGTCTCAACCTCTGGACTATCTTATATATTGGCTTCCCTTCACGGAATTAGCATAACCAACAATGTAATACTCAGTTACATTGTTGGTGTTATGTCTTTCTCTATTCTTGTAAAGGAGAAAGACGTATATAATTCCTATCTTCTACAATTCTCCTTTAGGAGATATACTTTACTGAAGTAATTGAGAGATTGGATTTTCCTTTATGTCGTAGGCCCTCCAGCCTTTTTACTATTCAGCTAGTCTGGGCCATTGGTCGTTGTATAAAAATATCAAATTTTTATACTGTACCAATGACCCAGACATAGCTGGTGCTAACTCTTAAAATATAGGGCCAAACACAAATTTTGCCCCCCAATCCCCAAAATTTGCATCTAAAACTAAAGAAAACATGTCCTGAAAGGCCCTCCACACTTCGCCCCTACTGCGCATGTGCAGTGTCAAGGACGTTCCGAAATTGGCGCCATTTATCATTCTAAGTTTGGCCCTTCATCAGTTAACATCTGACTGATCTTTGTGCTTTTAAATCTCAGTTTAAATGATGCCAGACACATAAATATTAGTGAAATGGTGATTCTAAGGAGGATAGAAAAGGAGGAGAGGAAAAGAATGTGTGACAGAATATTATCAGGGCTGTAACTTAAAATTTTTTAATGAAATTATGTTAAGTTACCTATTTTCAAGGCAGCAGCCATTTTGTTGTCATTCTGATTATTTAGTTACACTGTTTTTTCAAGTGTTTTCCTCTCTCCCTGTCCTTTAAGTTCCCCCTAGCTATTCTCCCATGCTTTTGGCATAGTTTCTGTAATTATTATTACTAAAATTTCTTGGGAGTTTTAGCTGAATAACAGAATGAATTCTGTTCTTTCCCCATGTTTACGTCTTCACCTACGGGTGGTTAGGCGTTGTGTTCTGCATCTTCCATCTGATGTTCTGCAGTTTCTTCCCTGGAAGTCTCTGTTTTGCATCAGATAGTGTATTTTTGGTAACTGATTTCGGGCCTGGGTGCCTGGAGTCTTATTTTAGTGTTTTTACACTCATTGTTTACATTTACAACAGTCCTCTGTGTGAGGGGGGGATTTCTAAAAAATAATATCTTTATGTTATTTTATTCATAACTAGATACATTATTATTGTTCGTAAGTGTTGAATAAATTGTTTAAAATATTTTTAAAATTTTTGTCCACACTTAGGCTTGGGATCCATTGGGGCTCAACGTTACTTTTCAGAAACTTGGGCTGTTATGAAAAAATATTTTTTCAAAATATTTTGATTTCAATTATTTTTTCTATATTAATGGATCATGTTATTATTATGTATTTTGATTGCCAGGGGTTAGTGCGAGTACCAGGACTTGTTTTCTTTTCACATTGAAAGGATATTGATCAATTGTTTTAAGAGGAAGTCTTCCTCTGACTTTATTATCATTCTATATGTGGTCAGTGTACTCGCATTAACTCCTGTTCTGTATCGTATGATTTCGATGACAATATGGGAAGCGTATGTCACGGTATGTTGTTGGGGATTTGGACACTCCGGTCCTTTCCCCGCAGGGTCACTCTACTTTATCAATTTCTATTTCAGACGATCAAGATTAGGGTGATGTATCTGTGATGTCTTCCAATAGTGTGCCTCCGTCGTCACAATTAATGAAGGGCTAGCGGAAAAGTGCTCATGTAATACGGCAATTGCCTAAGAGGACCCTAGTAGGTTCGACGGCCTTTGACGTCCGCTAGCTCGCCCGGTGTAGCGTCCATTCACCGAATGGTTCGGCAGCCGTGTTCGTCTGTTGCGGTCTAGAAGGAATTTTGGGGTGATGCGAGCACTATAAAATTAACTTAATGCACACCCAGTGACGGCGGATCGGAGGGAGAACGGAGGAAGCCTTTTAGTCCGGTTCATAGCTCGTTCCGGTCCATCCGGACGGCAAGCGAGAGAGGCCCCTCTCTCGTTCAACAACATCTGGCCCCAGATGTTGTGGTACAAAATGTGTCGCTAGCGGAGCATACGTCCGTCGCTCGGGACGCTCCGTTGTATAGGCAGTCCGCTGAGACTGCTAAGGCTTCCTCTTCTCGTCAGCGCACACGACCGCACCTTGGCTGCGTGACCGCCGATATATTACCAGCTTCGCCGATCAAGGATTCTTCGGCGACCAGGTCACACCATCCGACAGCCAGGGATTCGAGACCGATGGACTCCGGACGTTCGCATAGGAAAAGTATGCGGGAGCCATTTAATGCGGAGCTGCCCTCGGCGAAGCAGCGATAGACTGCGCCTCCGCAGGTCTCGACGCCGGACATTCTTGTGCACATAGCACAGCTTATCGCAGCATCCCAGCACCCGACAGAAACGGTGTCGGATCGAGAATTATCCGACAGCGCTGGGTCGGTAGCCGGGGACTCGAGGCCTGCAGACTCCGGACGTTCGCATAGGAAGTGTGCGGGAGTCAACGTACACGGAGCTTCCGGCGGCAATGCATCGTAAGTCCGCTAATGCACAGGCCTCGGGAACGGACGTGCTTTCCTTAATAGCACAGTTTATCGCAGCATCCCAGCATCAACTGAATCTGTCGCATATATTTTATCCGGCGATGCTGGGTCGGGACGCTCCGCGGAAGCGGGTACGGACGTCCGAAAGTTTCATCCGGTCCGACGGGATACCGAAAGGGATTCGGAGGATTTCAAGCTTTCCCTTTCGGAACAACATATGCTGCGATGCCGGATAAGAAACTGATAGCGTCGGTGGACTTAGAAATTTTTGGTTCGGTTCAGGGACATCGTCCCTCAGTTCCGACATAGTCCAATAATGTCACACAAACTCTCGAATTATTGAACGACGCTATATATATTATTATTTTATGCTTGCTATCCAAGCATTTCTGGTTTCTTGTTCGAAGAGTTATGGAGATGTCTTTCAAAAGTGTGCCTCTGTCGTCATAGTTAATGAAGAGTTAGCGGCAATAAGTGCTCATGGAATATGTCTATCGCTTACGGAGTGACATTCGCTAGCTCACCCGGTGTAGCGTACATTCATCGAATGGTTCGGCTGCCGGGTTCGTCCGTTGCGGTCTAGGAAGGAGATTTGGGTGATGCGAGCACTTTAATTACTTTAGTACTCACCCAGTGACGGCAGATTGAGGACAGATCGGAGGAAGCCAACAACATAGGGGACCGCATGTTGTGGTTCAGATATTTTATATTCGGAGCATATGTCCGTTGCTCGGGACGCTCCGTTATATTGACAGTCCGAGAGACTGTCTTTAATGCTTCCTCATCCTCACAGCAGGGCACACGACCACACATTGGCTACGTGACCTCGAGTATCCGATCAGTTTCGGCATTCAGTGATTCCACGGCGAATAGGTCGCGCCATCCGGTAGCCAAGGGACACGAGGCCTATACACTCCGGTCGCTCGCATATTGGAAGTATGCACGGGGTAACGATCACGGAGGTTCCAGCGGCAATGCATCGTAAGACCGCTTCTCCTCAGGCCTCAGTGACGGACGTGCTATCCGAGTTAGCACAGTTGTTTCGCAGCATCCCAGCAATTGACAGTTTCTCGGTCGAATCAGGAATTATCCGACGGCGCTGGGTCGGTGCGGTCCGCGGTTGCATCAGCTATGGACGACCGAACGCTTTATAGGGTCCGACAGGATGGCAAAAGGGATTCGAAAGATTTCGAGTTTTCCCTTTAGTAGTATCGGAAGATGCCTTTCATATCTTCTGGCATTTCTTCCAGTGATTATTTTTCGGACTTCATTGCTGCGATCTTGGATAAGAGACTTATAGCGTCATTGGACTCGGATTTTTCGTTCGGTACAGGGACATTGTCACTGACTTACCGACGCAGTCCAATATTGTCATTACAACATGTGTTTTATTTTTCGACGCTATATATTTATATATATATACAAGCCTGCTACTAAGCATGATAGTTTAGTTTCTTGTCCGCATTGCTCATTTCTGCCATTTTATCATTTTTACAAATAGTTTATTTTGGCAGAGCAGGGCTACCGAGAGTTCATATGCGTCTAGACGGTGTGATTAAAGACTGCATATATTCTTTTTCACCGTTTATGTCTTTTCCAATTTCATTGTTGGGAACGACATTATGTATAGTAGACTTAACTTAGACGCTTTATTATACGTAATCCGCCTTACTGAGGCGTTATCATTACGTCTTCAAGAAAAGATTTACGGGATATTATTCTCAATGTAATTTCTTTTGAGGGCAGTAGTTTGTTCACGTATAACTCCGCCCTTCAGTGGCTGATTGGAGTTGGTTAGACGTGACGCAGCCCTAGCTACATCCACACGCGTGGATAGTAAGGTTAAGAACTCTCTCAGAGTCGCTTCGTTCTCGGAGGAGCTTCTCTTCGACGGCAACTTTCCGGCAATCCATGAATTGCTCGATTTATACATTCTCTTGTCTATCTAGTGTTACAAGGGATTCAGACTGGGGCAGACATTCGGTGGTTGACTCAGAGAGTGCCGCCGCAGTTGCCGGACCCGAGTGTGGCTGTTATGACGGTTGCCAGTCAAACAGATTGGGATATATACTGATCCCTACGGATTCGAAGTGCCAGGGTCTTTGGGTTCCGCAGTCTTTTAGCTATCAGTTTATCTTCCGCGGAATAATGTTTTTTAGGCTTGCTTTATGTCATTGCATGAACATTATTCAGAAACGCATGCCCAAATTCCTGTCCTTTAATTCGACAGTAGTGGCGTATCTCCGGAACCAGGGAGGCACTCTTTCGTTTCCGTTATTCAATTTAATGGAAAGAATCCGTCTGTTGGTTATAGTACACCAAGTTCAGTTTTGGTCCGTCATATTCCGGGTCGTCTGATTGTTTTATCGGACTCCCGTTCTCTTACGGGTCGCTTGTTGCTGTCAGAATGGACTCTCAACAAACAAGTATTCAATCAGATTTGCTATCTATGGGAGCGCCCAATGATGATTGTTTATGACACAGCTTGCTAATCAATTGCAGACGCATGTGTTGGCTTGTCCAGATCTCTGAGCTAATAGTGTTGACGCTCTATTGATCTATAGGACGGAATGATAGGATACGCGTATCCTCCGGCACTGTTGTTTTAGCAGGTATTGCTAGGATAAACAACCACAATACATTTCTGTTGATAGCATCTCTATCTTCACAGAGATCATGAGTAATTTACTCTCTTGTCTACTGTGGATCTTAACGTGAAATCTTCCTCTATGTGAGGATCTTTTTTCACTGGGTAAATCGTGTCATCTTTATCACAACCAGCAAGGTCGCAACCTTCATGTATTCCGTTGTGTGGTCCGTATTGCATTGTAAGCACTGTACTGGACGAGCTTTGGACGCGATTTCTTACTATAGGAGATCCTCTTCTTCGCTATTCTATGCGACTAAAGTGGAGGCTCTTCCGTCGTGGTGTAGGGATCATTATGTTCATATTGTTGATCCCTCCATACTACTTATTGCTATTTTTTAGTATACTTGTTTCACAAGATCTACTGCAGCCTCTTATTATTTAGGTTATAGGTTTATGTTACCTCATACCTATGCACTCTACGATAGTTTACAATTGAGTCTTTTGTCTCTTTATCTAAGTCAGTTAGTAACTTTTTGATAAATAGACTTAGAATCTTTAGATTAAATTCCTATACGGATTTTAACTTCGGTTCTTATTTAGCTAAGTAATCATTTGAGCCTCTGGAAACAGTAGTTTTCAAATTCTGACCTTTTAGACAGTAATTTTGTTGGTTTCTCTTTTACTGTAGAGTCAGTGAGTTTCATGCACTATCGATGAATGATTTTCACTTTCATAGTTTCGGAATCAATACTTCCGTTACTATTTAGGTTGGATTGTTGCATAAGAGTTAGGCTCCTATTATCCAGAACCTATTATTTTAAGGTCCTTCCGTCTTCGTATGGGCATAGGCCTTTACTCTTTCTGGGTACAGTTTATGTATTTATAAACAGATATCTGTTTATTACAAGGGCGTAAGCTTCTTCTGTCTTTGATGTCTAGTAGAAGGACGTTACGCTCCATTTTATTGTTTATGGATTCTATTAACTATCGGTACTGCTTATGGTATATCATTGACTTAGCAGTTGTGCTTAAGATTTCGGCTCATGAAGTAAGAGTTCTTCTACTTCTTGGGCTTACTTTAATAGTGTCGCTATTATAGATTTTTGAAGGCTGCTCATTGCGCTCAGCCATCCACATTCATGAATTTTATCTTAGAAATATCAAGTCAATTTCTTGAGGCCTCTTTTGTAGGTCTATTATCTACTGCTCAGAATGTCATTCTCTTAACAGTTGCTACTATAGCTAGGTAGGCTGTCTGTTTCGGCAGTGTCTCCGTTCGGCTGCCCTCTTCGCTCTGGGCTATTTGACCCAGGGCAAGAGAAAGGGGGGGGGGGGGGGGAGGGTGTTCCCTTGGGTCACCTGTTTTACTATGAAAACAAGGGGATACCTCCTCCGGAGTTAGTAATTCTGAGCTGTTATTGGGATGGTTGTTTAGTGAGAAGTTTAAGTTTATAAAATTCATTCAAGTCTTAGTTTTTAAAGTATAGCTTTTGAATATTGCATATGTCAACGGACATGATTATGCAATTCTCAGACACTTTTAGGAGTATAAGAGTCTCTATTCTCTAGACTTACTTTATTATTGGCTTACTTTAAAAATTATTAGTATAAGGATTATATTGGATATTAATAGAGTACATGGATGTATGAAGCTCAATTTTGGAAGGTGTTGTATCTTTCTAATTTATCATAAATAAGAAAGATACATGTAAGGCCTATTACTTCTTTTCCCTACAGGGGATGACTCTATTTTATTTTATTGAGCGTATTCCATTTTGCTCTGTTTCCTTGGCCCTCCAGCCTTTTTACTATTCAGCTATGTCTGGGTCATTGGTACAGTATAAAAATGTTAAAAAATTTATAGTAATTTATATATTTTTTATACTTACCAATGACCCAGACGGGGATGGCCCTCCCAGGAGTTGGGAACTCTTGCCTCCCCGCTGAGTACATAGCGCTTACCAGGCACTGGTTATTAGAATGATAAATGGCGCCAATTTCGGAACGTCCTTGACACTGCGCATGCGCAGTAGGGGCGAAGTGTGGAGGGCCTTTCAGGACATGTTTTCTTTAGTTTTAGATGCAAATTTTGGGGATTGGGGGGCAAAATTTGTGTTTGGCCCTATATTTTAAGAGTTAGCACCAGCTATGTCTGGGTCATTGGTAAGTATAAAAAATATATAAATTACTATAAATTTTTTAACTTTTAAGTAATTTGTATATTTTTATTCCCCCGAAAAAAATTCGGGGGAATCTAGCCGTGACATCGTCCGTCTGTCCGTCCGGGCATAGACGGAATTCGTGTCCGCTCCATAACTTCTTACAGCCTTCAAGGATATTAATGATACTTGGTATTATTATTGCCCACAACCAGAGGGTGTGTCGCGAATAAGGTTGGAATGGCTATCAAGGCTTTTTTCGGGGGAATCAGCCACCCTTTGGTGGCCACCGACTAGTTTTTTATACTTACCAATGGCCCAAACGGGTATGCCCTCCCATGAGTGGGCACATTTAACAGGCAATTATGGAAAGAATGATGGTTGGAGTCAATTTCGGTGTCTTCCTGGATACTGCGCATGCACAGATCTGAAAAATATGGAGGACCAGATAGGACATTAATTTTTCGGTTTTGCATGCAAATTTGGGCGATTGGGGGGCAAAATTTGTGTTTGGCCCTGGATTAATTTTTGTGTTAGCAATACTAGCTAGTCTGGGCCATTGGTGGGTATCAAAAATATACAATTTACTTAAAATTTACAATTTTTTATACTTACCAATGGCCCAGACGGGTATGACCCTCCAGGCTTGGCAATTTCAGGAGAGCGATTTTTTAGCTCTCCTTACTGCCCTCCTGAAAGAATTAAGGAGAGCGAAAAATTGCCCTCCTAAATATTTTGGTCTGGGATGATTGAGATTACATGTATTATGGTCACATTAAATTTTTGTTGTAAAGCAAAAATGTAATTTAACTTCGAAGTCACATAACATCACGTAATTTCATTTTGAAAGTGGTTTTGTGGTAAAAGGTAATGGCTGCAACCATACCCAAACACAGTTGCAATCATTTGAAGCAAAATGGGTCACAGCAATATTTTTTTTCTGTCAGTTTCAAGTTCAACAACTGACATCACAGTTTGAGGGGTAATTATTCAAGGAATATTGACACTATAATATACTACCATTACTACTATCCTGTCACTTGAAGCACTTGCAACAGGATGTGGCTGTAGATTCAAGCAGACCTGTTGTCCAAGAAAGTAATACGCCTACCACTACCACCTTCAACCCCCCCTTGGGGGGTTGAAGGTGGTAGTGGTAGACGTATGATTTTCTTGGACAACAGGTCTGGGTACAAACACAGGTCTTGTCAAGTGTGTGTTCGGTTGTTGAGTGAGACATCTAGATGTCTAAGAGATTTCGCTTTACCTTAGTAAAGTTAATAAAATCACTGATGTAGTCTGTTGGTTTCAGTTTCAATGAGTTTGTTCAACTGGATACTTAAAATGCTGTGTAAAGGAAATTGCTCTCCTAAGCTGATTGAGGAGAGCGATTTTTTGCCCTCCTGCATTTTTCAGAATGCCAGGCCTGACCCTCCCATGAGTGGGCACTCATACCTCACCCCTAGTTATTATGTAGTACTCTCTTTTACAAAGAATGATGTTGGTGTCAATTCCGGTCACTTCCTGTCGGCTGCACGTGCACAGAGAGTAACAGTATGGAGGATCAGATAGGACTTATAATTTTTGGTTTTGCAAGAAAATTTGGGGGAATGGGGTGGTTCAAAATTTGTTTTTGGTCCTTGATAATATGGAGTTTGCATCAGCTAGTCTGGGCCATTGGTAAGTATAAAAAATATATAAATTACTTTAAATTTATCATTTTTGCTTCCTTTCCTGGAAAGACATGGATATTTCTCCTAAAGTATAACACCAATATCAAACTTGCTAAAAAATGGCCACAAAACATTGTGAAGTTTGATTTGGCATGAAGAATGACAATTACATAAGAAGTCTTTGTGATTTATTCATTAGCTGTTGCGTGTTATTATATCATTTCTTACAATTGTATGTTACATGGTAGTGAGAACAAAAATGGAATTTTTCAAGCATCTGGACCCAGATTGTTCCATGACCAGATGCTTGAAAAATTCCACTTTTGTTTCCAGATTTGCCCCTGAAATTTCATTAAAGTTTGTGAAAATTCACTTAAAATCCTGGAAAAGTCATGGAATTGCATCTTCTGAAAAGTGTATGAATCCTGGATATAGTTGGTGAAATTTTTTATCCTAGTGCAAACTAGTGAAGAGATTTCCAGGTAATAAATAGGAGTAATGAGCAAGCCAGAAAAAGCAGGCCGTCATCTGCAAAATGAGGTTCCCTGAGGGAGAATTACCCTCTGTGAACCTCTATCTGAATCAGGGTCTCAAAACTAAACAGAAAGGTACCCAGAGGATAAATTGGCTGACTGTTTGGTATAGCATAATCAAATTCACCTTCTGGGGACCTCATTCGGCAAATGTCGGACTGCTTATTTTCTGGCCTGGTGATGAGGCAGCTTTTCTCTGACTGGGGAGTTTCCCGAGAACCCAGTATTTTTTTTAATAGCCTAACCTCTTTTTTTTCTAGATGTATGGTGGTATGAGAGGTATTCGAGGACTGGTCACAGAAACATCTGTTTTAGATCCTGATGAAGGAATTCGATTCAGAGGTTACAGCATTCCAGAATGCCAAAAAGTTCTTCCTACAGCTGCTGGAAAGGGCGAAGAGCCTCTACCGGAGGGTCTCTTTTGGTTGTTGGTCACTGGAGATGTTCCAACACAAGAACAAGCTGATGCAATATCCAAGGCAAGTTTTCAAACAGTGATCTGCAGCAGGGCTGGGGTCAATTACATGTAAATGTAATGAATTACAATTACTTTCAATTTCAAAGTAATTAATTACAATTACAATTACTTCATGAAATGTGATTAATTACTTTACAATTACGTTTAATTACTTTGGCAATATTTCATTAAATCGAAAGCTTCATAACCAGTATGTGTATGTATGAACTTTGCTTTTTTGCTATTGTTACCATGGAAAATGCATAATAGAACTGAGTGTTTTTTTGCGATGTCAGTAAAGCCTTTGACAAGGTCTGGCATCGGGGGTTGACTTACAAGCTAAACAAAATTGGTATAACAAGCAAACGTCTTGAATTTTTTAATTCATATCTCTGATCGACACCAAAGAATAGTGATTAACTCTGAAGCATCCTCGTGAAGAGGTATTACCTCTGGAGTGTCCCAGGGGTCCATTCTTCAGCCTCTGCTGTTTCTTGTATATATTAACGATATAACGCTAGACTTAACTAGTAGCTTTCGTCCGTTTGCGGGTGATGCTACTTTGTATTTGATGGTGTATAACCCTGATCTGGCATCAGACATATTGAATAATGATTTAGGCAGAATTGAACAGTGGGCACAAACTTGGTTAGTGGAATTTAATCCCTCAAAAACTGAAACTCTGGTCATATCCAGGAAAAAAGACACTTCAAATCACCCTTCCCTCCTTATGGCCAATGTACCGATCAAAGAGGTTACAGACCACAAACATCTTGGAGTGATTCTTAACTCAAGCTGTATGTGGGATAACCATATTGACCACAATTGCACCTAAGCCTGGTCCCGTTTAGACTTGATTAGGAAGAACAAATTTACGTTAGACCGCAAAACATTAGAGAAAATATATTTTGCGTTCGTGAGACCTTTACTTGAATATGTCGACACGGTGTGGGCAAACTGTAGAGACACCAATTCAATGAAAATTGAAAACATTCAGATTGTAGACGCTCGTATTGTTACCGCTGCTACATTAACCGCCAGCAAAGAACTCATATATGTAGAAACTGGGTGGGAGAAACTCCAAATGAGACAAGACAAACATAAATTGATACAATATTTCAAAATGTACCACAGCATTGTGCCCAGTTACATTTCCTGCAGAATCCCACCTCCAATCCACATGACTCAAACCCATAGTCTTCGTAACGAAGGTAACCTACGAGTTCCCTTTTATCGGACGAAAAACTGCCGAACATCTTTCTTCCCATCGACAACTAAACGTTGGAATGATCTGCCTATTGGTGTTAAGAGATAATTGTTCTTTGGTGGATTTCAAAACTTTTTTAAACGCGAATAGTCACAGACCACCACCATTCTTTTTTAATTCGTCGACTAGAAAGGCAAAAATATACCACTGTAGACAAAGACTCAGATGTAGTAATCTTAATGAACATCTCTTTAACAGTCGTTTAGCTGACCAGTCTTTTTGTCTCTGTGGCAAGTGTGAGACTGTTGATCACTATTTGTTAACATGCCCTCTATATAATCAGATATGCTTTGAGACCATAGCTCAGCTTCCTTACCTAACTGACTGCAGTGCATTATTGTACGGGTCTGAACTCTACAGATCTAACGTGAATGGTAAGGCCAAATAAAAAAAATGAATTGATTCTCAGGCAATTTTTTTTTTAAATCAGTGAGGGAGGGAGGATTTTATTTTTACTTTTTTTTAAATTTTTTTTTCATGTAAAAGGTTTGAGTATGTATACTCAGTAAATCTCTTTGCTGTCTTTCCACTTGAAAAAGAGAAAAGGTTGTATTTTAGTGTAATTATAGTATACCTTTTATAACTAACTGTGGTAACAACAGCTAAAAGGATTTGTATTTTATTGTTCTTTTTAATGGTATAGATCTGTCAAGCATCATGATCCATTAGAATAAGCCCCACTAACCAATGCTTGGGGTAGGAGTCCTTTAAAATGGGAAACATGGCTCTAAATGATTGGTTAAACTTGAGTTTATATCGGTGTTGCGGTAATTTTTAGGGCTGTCACGTTTTTTGAATTTAGGAATCGATTAATCGTCGCAAATAATCGATTATAATCGATTAATCGTACATAGATGACCCCTCCCCACATTTCCCTCTCTTTAAGTTGTTAAAAATGAAGTTCAAGTCAGCTGACCTTCCTCAAGTAAACAACGAAGACGATCTTCTTTTAGGTACATTCAAAGGTTTGATGTTCTGAACTTTTGAACCGTCAGTGTAATAATCAAGACCGGTTGTCAGTTGCGAACTTCGTAAGTTCGCAACTGCCGACCGGTCTTAATTATTACACTGACGGTTCAAAAGTTCAGAACATCAAACCTTTGAATGTTCCTAAAAGGCAAAGGCTTCTAACGGCTTCTTGAGATTTAACGTCGACGTTCTTGACCCTTTACCTTAAGAAACAATAGTTTTTTCATTTTTTTAATAATTAAACGTCTAAAACGGGGTAAAATTTACCGATTCTTCGACAACGAAAAATACTAATCGTTTTCGGCGTGATCGATCAGCAATCGATTAATCGAATAATCGTGGCAGCCCTAATATAAATACCTACGCATCCGTCCATCGTAGTTCGTGTCGCAAAAAACACTCGATACTCTGTTGGGTGTTCGTTGCAAAATGTAATCCACCATAGTGTCGATTTTTTTTATTAGGGTTTAACGTCACATTAACAGCCAGGGTCATATTATGTCAGTGACAGTTTTACGGGTGGAGGAAGCCGGAGTACCCGGAGAGAGCCCCCGAGCAACGACGAGCAGCTGCTAGCTCTCCAACATCGTAACTCTGAACTCTGCACCGCGGCACAGGCAGGGTTAGATTGGTTAAAGACATGCGCACCATCGACGTGCAGTACGCCTTAGTACACAGCGTCATCGTGTCCCCATGTAGGCAATCGGGATTAAGTGTCTTGCCCAAGGACACAACGCGGGAGCGCGAATCAGTCGCTGAAATGGTCATCCATCCAACTACAAACCGCGCTCGACGTTGCTTAACTTCGGTGATCTGACAAGACCATGGTGTCGATAACAATAAACAATAAAATAGGTGATTTGAATTAAAAAGGAACTAGGCATTCCAATGCTTGTAACAGGATAATAGTTGCTATCACCTTAAATGTGATATGATATGTTTCGCAACTGTAATATATTAATACTGAAGTGGTTTAATAATTTTGACAATTAATATTTGTTTTTTGTATTGGGGTACACTTCATTGTCAGAGCGTCGACAACCTATTGTCTTCAGTAGTCCGCGGCCCTACCACTGCCGATAGAGATTTGATAATGTAGCGTGATTCAATACAATTGTATTGTCACTATTATTATAAGGCCTTTTGCCGTTAACAAACGGCTTGTATGAACGTCAAATATCTGTTTTACGAGGCATTATGATTTCTTGCCATGAGCGTAAATGTCTTTCACTTGGATAGTCTTCGATTAGCTAATAGCAGATTTTACGCTTAATGTGATAACTTGATGAATAGTTTAGGGCTGTCACGATTTTTGAATGTAGGAATCGATTAATCGTCGCAAATAATCGATTATAATCGATTAATCGTACATAGATGACCCCTCCCCACATTTCCCTCTCTTTAAGTTGTTAAAAATGAAGTTCAAGTCAGTTGACCTTCCTCAAGTAAACAACGAAGACGATCTTCTTTTAGGTACATTCAAAGGTTTGATGTTCTGAACTTTTGAACCGTCAGTGTAATAATCAAGACCGGTCGTCAGTTGCGAACTTCTCAAGTTCGCAACTGCCGACCGGTCTTGATTATTACACTGACGGTTCAAAAGTTCAGAACATCAAACCTTTGAATGTTCCTAAACGGCAAATGCTTCTAACGGCTTCTTGAGATTTAACGTCGACGTTCTTGACCCTTTACCTTAAGAAACAATAGTTTTTTCATTTTTTTTAATTATTCAACGTCTAAAACGGGGTAAAATTTACCGATTCTTCGACAACGAAAAATACTAATCGATTACGGCGTGATCGATCAGCAATCGATTAATCGAATAATCGTGACAGCCCTAGTCATTTTTAGCCATTGTGCAGAAATATATGACTTTAAACACCAGAAAATAAATAAATAATTAAATCATGATCCAGTATATCAGAATTTTCTTTGTTACAGTTTATGGGAGAGTGCCCCTGGGCACTCTCCCATAAACTGCAACAAGAAAAACCAATTTACTGCTAACACAGCTAAATAATTATATGTCGGGAAATGTGAAAAAATGGCCATTCCAAGTTTTCACAAATTCTTTAAAAAACATGACATAATAAAAATGTCTAATGAGGAGGTTCAAATCCAATGAGGGAGGGCCTGAGAATCAAAACATTATTTTTTTTTAGCCTAAAATATTCAAAATTGTTCAGAAGTACATTCTCAGCTCTGGAAGTTTTAACTGTCTGTGATGAAACTGAGTATCTATTCCTCTTGTATATATACCACATGTTTTGCCTATTTGTCTGGGTTTACTGCATGCATGGCAGATGCACGCACATGCTTATGTATGTGTGCATATGTTTGTACATGTAAGTGCATGTGTATGCACACGTATGTGTGCGCTTGGGTGGAATGGGCCTGGCATGTTATCAGTTCAACTCCAACATCTTCCTTCCTATGTATTAATCTCAGATAAGCTTCTGCCCAAACCACTTCCATCGTGATTCTATTAGCATTCGACTCACAGGGCACAGGCGTCCCTATCACTATTTCCCTGCTCAGCAACTAGGAAGCAAACTATGCTTTTCCCCGTTTTTTTCTGGAGCATTTTATCGTACATTGTCATTTGGGTTAGTGTGACAACCGCGGCCTGTATGGGACCCGCGCGTGGGTGATGTCCTCACCCGCGAGACAGTGCATTGTTGGAGGTAAAAGTTTCATTTCTGGGGGTTACGTGCGCAGTGGGTGTGGCTTGCTTGTGGTTTTTGAGTGGTCTATCTTGGTGTTACTGTTGACTTATATAAATACTCAGTCTACAATCCTGTGCTTGTAACTCATAAGAAACATTCATTTTAAGCCGACGCCAGCTTCAGTTTCCTTCAGTTATCTCCTTCATGCTAACCGCTTATCCTACCAGACGGCTGCTCCAATATCCCGCGTATAGACCTCCAATAATGATACTAAAATGGGAGAAGTTATGTCTTGGACAGAAAAGCCGGCCTTGTGAGCTCAAAAGGGGTTAATAACTTTCTCTAGACTACCTTGATTTCTCATTCCTCTGCCTGTGAGTAATAAAAATCAATGGTAAGCCTAACAGGTAGTGGAATATATTAGGAATTCTATTGAGTAAGGAAATTGTTTGTGGCGGTCATTGACTCATATAACCCTCTGCTGCTTGGATATTGATTCGCAGAACAGACTTATCTCTAATTATAGCCCAGTAATTATTCCTTGTCTAGGAAGTTGGTTCCAGTATTCCATAGTTATAAATTCAATCTCTCATATTTTCTTTTCTTTCCATTTGTTCTCCCAATTGTCCTTTCATAATAGAAAATGGTTCACAAGCTACCAAGGTTTAACTGATTAGATATTTCTCATCGTCTTCTCACTGTTATTTGTAACTGTTGTGTGAGTGGAGACGGTCACTTATAAGCTGCTTTAGCTTACTGCCAAATCCACACCATAGATTATTGTTAGAAATTGTATTTCGTGAAGAAATTTTGAAATAAATATTGTTTAAACTAATAGAACTGAAGAGGTGAAAAATGTTCAAGCCAAATTCCCTATTATTATGAAATTAAGAATTGCTGGGATAAATGTTGTGGGAATTATGAGGCGTTACACTCCCAACATAATCAATTGAAAACAGTTAAGGAAAAAATAACACACATTTTATTCATTTCTCAAGGAACTGCTGTAAGAAAAGGAGTAGAATCCCAAAATACATATTGCCTATTTCTTTCCATGACAAGTAGTAAATTATTAAAGATTCAACCAAATGTACATTGCTTTCAATTACAACACTGGGGTATATGGTTTTTACATTTTATCATCATTAATTTCTGAAAAGTGTCATCCTCATAATCATCTCATAATCTTTCTTAATAAATACAGAAAAATATCATGCTTTGTCATGCTGTTTTAAGATCAATATAACCTTTATGTTCCACTGTATCTCATTGAAGGTGGTCAGGCAAAAGGCAGTTAACTGTATTTTGTGAAGGTGTCAAATCGGTTTAGCTCAAACAAAGGCCACCAATAAAGACAAAGTTTTCAACAGTTTCTGTGTGACAGGTTGTGAAGACAATTGAAATTAAATCTCTTTTACTTGTTAATAATGCTTGACAGTTTTCTCTATTTAAAATAAAGAAAAAAGTGAAGGGAGTAGGACTTTTTATTTCAAATCCAGTACCTAAAAGCAACAAGTTTGAAACTTGAAAAAGTGACCTAAACCATGAATCAAAAATTAATAATAATAATAAAAATATGGAAGGCCACACATAATCTTTCTTTTAAGCACCCCCTCCCATTCAGTCCATGGAGCAGTTCTACATTAATACATCCTACAAACACAAGCTTCAGATTTAGCAAAGAGGGTATACGGCAATCACTATTAAAACACTGATACATGCACAAGCCTCAATAGTTTTTTATCAAACAAATCACAGAGACAAAGATTATCAGGACAAGAAAATTAAACTCCAGAACATTCAGTTCACCACACAAGATTGTTCATCAGTTAACCAAGAGGAAAGAATAGCTAGTCACCTACACACTTTTTCTATATATGCCCCAAGCAGCATCAAAAATCAAAACTGAGTGACACTTTTCTAAAAAATCTTTACACTCATGTTTGTGACAAAATGTAATTGAAAAGTAATTGAAATTACATGGTAATTTCCTATGTAATTAATTACTTTTCAATTACAAGTAATTGACAAAGGTCTCTATTACACATTACACCTAATTACTTTCAAAACGTAATTAATTACACTCATTACAATTACAAATTACAATTACCCCAGCCCTGATCTGCAGTTTCCAAACTGTAGACTTTTAGATTGATCTAATTTGGGACGGGACATTGGTCTAAATTACAAACTTGCCAAATCAGTTACTGTTCACCTAAAGGTAGGGCTGTTGCGGGCTGTTAATCAACAGTTAATTGTCCAGGCTTTTAACCTTTACCTAACACAGTATTTTTAAAAAATAAATTGAATTTATAATTTTTCGAAAACAAATTTCACATTTTTTCAATAAAACAATATAAATATGGGTATCATTAGAACCAGCTCAGTGAGCTGGTTCTAATGATATACATATTTGTATGGTTATATTGAAAAACTTCTAAGATATTTTAGACTGTTGTAGGCTTATTCTGGTTCATTTTCTGACAGTTTTTGGTCACTATGTTAGATAAAGGGTTTAAGGTTAGTGCAAAGTTTTTTTTCAGCTGGAGAAAGATAGTATCAGTGTTTTATAGAAGCCAACAAAGGAAACCTAGAATAGTGAGCTTTCTTCAACTTTTGCTTCCAAAACAGCTTATGACCTTCTTTGCAATGAGCTTGTCAAACTCATCCAGTGAGAGGCCTCTTGCCTTACATCAGATAGTTCAAAAATCTGTTACTGACTTCGGGGCGTGTTGCCTGGGGTCTCGTTTCCGGTTTTCAGTTGGACGTTGTTTACATTAGCAACGTTTGTTATTTATGTGTAGGTTCCTATTTCTGATATGGTAGGTCTGTTGTAAGATACATTATACAGTCCTGTAGTGTGACAGTTAATTTTTTTAACAAAATAATAAGAAGTGTTAGTTATTCAAGAAAAAATATTGTAAGCCTCCTCTCCGTTTGTGTTAAGTAAATGTTTAAATCTTTACCCAATGAATCGGGATATCCACCTGCATAATATAAAAATTGAGTGGTTGGGCAAAAAAAAAAAAATTTTTTATACCCCCACAAAACAAAGTTATGAGGGGGGGGGGGGGGGGGGGGGGGGTAGACAGGAGTCGCCTTGTCCGCCTGTCGGTCAGTCGTTGTCAGTTTGTTGCATATATAAACTTGTGGGGCGAACTACTTCCATAGTTGTCACATTTTCATGAAACTTTACAAAAATGATCAGCATGATGAGGGGAAGTATGTGACAATATTTTTCCAGCTATACCATATGGCCCAGACACAGCTGGTGCTAGCTCAAAAATATTGAGGGCCAAACACAAATTTTGCCCCCCAATTCCCAAAATTTGCTTGCAAAACCGAAAATTAGAAGTCCTATCTGGCCCTCCATACATTTACTCTCTGTGCATGCACAGACGCCAGGAAGAAACTGGAATAGGCACCAACATCATTCTTTGTTTGGCCCTTGTCAGATAACAACAAACTGACTTTTGTGCTTTTTAAATCTCAGTTTATAATGATGCCAGACACAAATAAGTGGTTAATTTGGTGGATCCAAGGACACAACTGGATGAAGGAAGGAAGAAACAGTGGTTTGAAACGTTCAAGGCTGTAATTTTATAATATTTATAAAAATTAGTTCATGTTCTCCAATTTCGGGACATGGGCCTGACGCCATCATTGTTGATAATGATTTTTACACTTTTGGTTAAGTATTCCTTCCCTACCCTCCCTTGATCCCCCCAGTTAAAACTCCCAAGATTTTTGGCTTGTTTTATGGAAATTTTTTTAGAAACTTTCTTGGGAGTTTAACATGTTACACAGAATGTTTATTCTGTATATCCCCTGGTTTACGTCCTCATTCTTAACATCATACATCCAATGTATCAGGGTTTTTTCTGATGAAGATCTTCCCTTACGTCGGATAGTTCAAAAATCTGTTACTGACTTCGGGCCGTCTTGCCTGGGGTCTCGTTTCTGGTTTTCATTCTGATGTTGTTTACATTAGCAACGCTCTCTCTACATACGTAGTTTCCTATTTATTATATGGTAGGTCTGTTGTAAGGTACATTAAACAGTGCCATAGTGTAGCAGTTACTTTTTACAAATTTGAGCTATTGTCATGGCCCGTCGTCCGTCTGTCCGTCCGTCTGTCTGTCCGTCTGTCAACAATTGGCTATGGCTCGGGCTAGAGGTCGTATTTATGAACCGATCTTTACGAAACTTCTTGTGTACCTTTGTTATGACCCTGGGACGGGAACGAGTGTTTTTAGGTGTGGTCCGAAATTCAAGATGGCCGATGGCAGCCATTTTGTACAAAATTTGGTGCAATCAGATTATTGCACAGAACTTCCGTATGAAAGAACTTTGATGTTTTTTGGTGTTACTTTCAGCACTGTAAGTGCAAATGCCAGTATGGCTCGGGCTAGAGGCCGTATTTATGAACCGATCTTTACGAAACTCCTTGGGTACCTTTGTTATCACCATGGGACGAGAACGAGTGTTTTGGGGTCTGGTCCGAAATTCAAGATGGCCGATGGCAGCCATTTTGTACAAAATTTGGTGCAATCAGATTATTGCACAGAACTTCCATATGAAAGCGCTGATTTTAATAATTTTTTGTGTGAATGTTTAGTACCATGGGATACATCACATATAATACAGGGTTTTTTCTCGTGCAGAAATTATGCAAATTAGATGAACTTTGATTTTTTTAGTGCTACTTACACACAGTAAGTACACATGTCAATACGTCTCGGGCTGGAGTCTGTATTTATGAACCGATCTTCACGAAATGTCTTGGGTACCTTTGTTATCACCTTGGGATGAGAACGAGTGTTACTGGGTGCGGTCTAAAATTCAAGATGGCTGCCAGTGGCCATTTTGTACCGAAATTAGGTCTAATCAGTTTTTTGTACACATCTTCTATACAGCTCAGACTAGAGGCCATATTTATGAACCAATCTTTACGAAACTTCTTGGGTACCTTTGTTATCACAGTGGGATGAGAGAGAGTGTTTTTTGGTGTGGTCCGAAATTCAAGATGGCCACCAGCAGCCATTTTGTACCAAAATTAGTGCAATTAGTCTTTTGTACAGAACTTCTGTATGAAAGTTCTGATTTGAATAAATTTTTGTATGAATGTTTAGTAACATGGAATCCATCACATATTGTAAGGGTTTTTTTTTCGTGCAGAAATTATGCAAATTAGATGAACTTTGATTTATTCAGTGCTACTTACACAATGTAAGCACACATGTCAATACGGCTCAGGGTAGAGGCTGTATTTATGAACCGATCTTCACAAAACTTCTTGGGTACCTTTGTTATCACCTTGGGAGAAGAATGAATGTTTCTGGGTACGGTCCAAAATTCAAGATGGCTGCCAGTGGCCATTTTGTACCGAAATTAGGTCCAATCAGTTTTTTGTCACAAGTTCTATACAGCTCGTATTTATGAACTGATCTTCACAAAACTTCTTGGGTACCTTTGTTTTCACCTTGGGACAGGAACGAGTGTGTTTTGGGGTGACTTTGTTATCACTGTGCTATGAGAACAAATATTTTGGGGTTCAGTCAGACCCACTCTGGGACTCAAAGATTTTTTTCTAGTTTAGCATCTGACTGTCACCCACCTTTACAATGCTTTACCTATACATTTGTTACAGACAACAGTCAGTATTTATGTACAGACCGTTACAATACTTTATATGTGCCTTTGTTATCAGGTCATTACCTAGATGTTTGTCATTGCTGTGCCACATACTATACATGTACATGTCTTTGTCTTGACAAGTTGAGCTACAGTGTCATTGACACTTTCATTTGGCATTTTGAAACAGTGGTTACCTACATAACTTTAATAAATTCTAATAAACTCGATGTGTGTCTTGTGTGATTCGATGTTTTTGCTGACACTTCTGGTTTTAAATAGCATTTTGTGCTGGTTGCTATCAGTTTGGACGTATTGTTCGAACGACTACGCCATTACAACTCTTTTCAGAAATATAAAATTGGGCTAGTTTAGGCTATTTTCAGAGCGATATGACGGATTTTAACAGCAACCGTCGTGTTTACTTTTCTGTGAATGCGGAAGCGTTGGTTTTTTTTTTTTAAATAAAACATAAGAAAATACAGTAAACTGCCATGTCTCCCAAAGTAGTTTTGGAGGGCGACTTGAATTTCGCCCCCAGTGTATGCCAAGGCGACTTGAGGAATGACAAGGCGACTTCTTCGCGCTAGTCGCCCACTCGGCTGACCCCTGTTTGCGATGCACCGGAACAATTAGTTACCGTCATTTGTGTCGCCATGCCCAGATAATTGGGCGCATGCAGTTGATGCTCTGCAGATTTCTTGGGTATGAATAATAGGATACGCGTATCCTCCAATTCATTTGATTCAGTAGATTACATTTAAGATTAAACAGTCTCATTGTGAATCCTACTAGTAGCACCTCTGTTGTCACAGAAACCTTGGATCAGTATTCTCAAGTGTCTGTTATGGGACGCTCCCCAGAAGCTTCCGACATGAGAGGGTCTTCTTTGAGGGGAAGTTTTATTCTTCATGTCCTTCTGCGCCCATAGTGGCATAATGGAGTCCGTTAGACGTGAGGGAACCATCGCGGTTCCTATATTTTTTGTTAACTGACACAGGAACAATTAAATAATGAGGGTGAGGAGATTTCGACGTCACTTCGAATTCCCCCCCACCCCCGCTCACACACACACTGCCTATGTGTTTAGAGGCAAAACGTAGTTTTCTTCCCGCAAACCTCATGTAATTTAATACCTACATACTATGCATTTGGGTCGTGTTCTGTGGCGACCTGATCATGGGCACATCCGCTTTTTAGTTTAGTATATTATTAGGCTAACTCTTTGTTGTATTTTGTGGACCTTGAAGTCATAATCTATTTTGGGGGCGGTCCGTGCCGGAGCCTGTTAATTATACCTACTGATATTTCTAGATCCAAGTTTCTATTATGTTCCGTACTCAGTTAGCACATGTTTTTACGATCGTAGATTTCGGATAGTACACGTTGGAGAGTGTTGTTACTGGAATTTATTGTACAGAGGCCGCCTGTGGATTACCTAGGAAGTATGTTTTCTCTTCAGGGATCGTTCAGTGTGGCTCGATTGGATATGTGTAGGTTATATATTTTATATATCACAGGTTTTCGACGTATCTGTTTATGTCGTCTGCGGTGTATGTAATACAGTTAAAAGTAGAAGTCCTGTCATGAAATGCGCACAAATAGTACGTTGATATGCGCGTTAATATGCGCGTTATGACCCAATTAAAGCTATCATATTCTGTACATATGGCCTGTGCACAGGCAATGTTTCTGCCAATGGACCTCTGGCTAACCCGGAGGTCCATTGGCAGAAACATTGCATGTGTTTGCTATGAGTAACCAGGAGAACCTGCCATGCTTTGGATGCCATTCGATATGGCAATTGCGCGCAATTCCAACGCGCAATTAAACCTAGATAAGCGCACTATTCATGACAGGACTTCTAGTTTTAACTGTATAGCGGGCAATATTAATATCCAGGATCGTCGCTTTAGCCGTAACTTCTGAGATAGTGTTGAGCACCATTTATTAATCATGCCTGTGCCTGTTCGACGATTATTTATATTGTTTTTTGGTACCACCGCTTTTATTGATTCCAGAGCTCTCCCCTCTTTCTTTTGAAGACTTCTTCAAAAGAAAGGGGACGGGGGTGATTTTTACCTCTTGTCTGATTTAAAAAGTATGTATCTTTGAAGGAAGCTGTTTTATCCATATTTATATCCTGCATACAGCTGAAGTGTTATTGTAAGGTGTATGTTTGTGGGAGATTTTCTCTCATTCTCAAATACCCCATCCTGATTTTTGGGGCTTAGTCTGGACTAGCCTTAAAAATTAGGAACTTGTCACATCCTATGTAGCATTGTCTTCATGCTTACATTACCTCTTTGCACTCTGATGTCAGACAGGTAAAGTTTTCAGTAGCAAATATTTCCCATAATGCAGTTTGATATTTAAACAACTATACCTTGTTTGACAGAGCTCAGTGAGCTCTGTCAAACAAGATATAATTGGTTAAATTCAATGTTACACAAAAGGAAAACGGAGTGATTGGAGAAAATTCTGTTGTATGTCCAGTGTGCAAGGGGTTAAGGAATTACTTAAATTGGGCTCCTCATTTAGAATATGTCTCCACTATTACTGTATAGAGTGATATACATGTAATTCATAATTATTCTACGTTCCTTTCATCATGGACTGCAGGATTGGAATTATTTTTGAAGTCCTAGGCCCTCCACCTTCTTATGATTCAGCTATGTCTGGGCCATATGGTATAGTTGGAAAAATATTATAAATTCATAATAATTTACATATTTTCCATACTTACCTATGACCCAGGCGAGGATGGCCCTCCCATGAGTGGACACTCATACCTCCCTGCTGAATTATTATGTAATACTCTCTTTCACAAAGAATGATGTTGTCGACTATTCTGGCTGCTTCCTGGTGTCTGCGCATGCACGGAGAGTAAATGTATGGGACTTATAATTTACGGTTTTGCATGGAAATTTTGGGGATTGGAGGGCAAAATTTGCATTTGGCCCTCGATATTTTGGAGTTAGCACCAGCTATGTCTGGGCCATAGGTAAGTATGGAAAATATGTAAGTTACTATTTATAATATTTTTATACTGTACCAATGACCCAGACATAGCTGGTGCTAACTCTTAAAATATAAGGCCAAACACAAATTTTGCCCCCCAATCCCCAAAATTTACATCTAAAACCAAAGAAAACATGTCCTGAAAGGCCCTCCACACTTAGCCTCCACTGCGCATGCGCAGTGTCAAGGACGTTCCGAAATTGGCGCCATTAATCATTCTAAGTTTGGCCCTTCATCAGTTAACATCTGACTGATCTTTGTGCTTGTAAATCTCAGTTTAAATGATGCCAGACACATAAATATTAGTGAAATGGTGATTCTAAGGAGGATAGAGAAGGAGGAGAGGAAAAAATGTGTGACAGAATATTATCAGGGCTGTAACTTAAAATTTTTTAATGAAATTATGTTAAGTTACCTATTTTCGAGGCAGCAGCCATTTTGTTGTCATTCTGATTATTTAGTTACACTGTTTTTTAAGTGTTTTCCTCTCTCCCTGTCCTTTAAGTTCCCCCTTGCTATTCTCCCATGCTTTTGGCATAGTTTTTGTAATTATTATTACTAAATTTTCTTGGGAGTTTTAGCTGAATAACAGAATGAATTCTGTTCTTTTCCCCATGTTTACGTCTTCACCTACGGGTGGTTAGGCGTTGTGTTCTGCATCTACCATCTGATGTTCTGCAGTTTCTTCCCTGGAAGTCTCTGTTTTGCATCAGATAGTGTATTTTTGGTAACTGATTTCGGGCCTGGGTGCCTGGAGTCTTATTTTAGTGTTTTTACACTCATTGTTTACATTTACAACAGCCCTCTGTGTGAGGGGGGGATTTTTGGAAAATAATATCTTGATGTTATTTTAATCATAACTAGATACATTATTATTGTTCGTAAGTGTTGAATAAATTGTTTAAAATATTTTTAAAATTTTTGTCCACACTTAGGCTTGGGATCCATTGGGGCTAAACGTTACTTTTCAGAAACTTGGGCTGTTCTGAAAAAATATTTTTTCAAAATATTTTGATTTCAATTATTTTTTCTATATTAATGGATCATATTATTATTATGTATTTTGATTGCCAGGGGTTAGTGCGAGTACCAGGACTTGTTTTCTTTTCACATTGAAAGGATATTGATCAATTGTATTAAGAGGAAGTCTTCCTCTGACTTTATAATCATTCTATATGTGGTCAGTGTACTCGCATTAACTCCTGTTCTGTATCGTATGATTTTGATGACAATATGGGAAGCGTATGTCACGGTATGTTATTGGGGAATTCGACACTCCGGTCCTTTCCCCGCAGGGTCACTCTACTTTATCAATTTCTATTTCAGACGATCAAGATTAGGGTGATGTATCTGTGATGTCTTCCAACAGTGTGCCTCCGTCGTCACAATTAATGAAGGGCTAGCGGAAAAGTGCTCATGTAAATACGCCAATTGCCTAAGAGGACCCTAGTAGGTTCGACGGCCTTTGACGTCCGCTAGCTCGCCCGGTGTAGCGTCCATTCACCGAATGGTTCGGCAGCCGGGTTCGTCCGTTGCGGTCTAGAAGGAATTTTGGGGTGATGCGAGCACTATAATTAACCTAATGCACACCCAGTGACGGCGGATCGGAGGGAGAACGGAGGAAACCTTTTAGTCCAGTTCATAGCCCGTTCCGGTCCATCCGGACGGCAAGCGAGAGAGGCCCCTTTCTCGTTCAACAACATCTGGCCCCAGATGTTGTGGTACAAAATGTGTCGCAAGCGGAGCATACGTCCATCGCTCGGGACGCTCCGTTGTATAGGCAGTCCACGGAGACTGCTAAGGCTTCCTCTTGTCGTCAGCGCACACGACCGCACCTTGGCTGCGTGACCGCCGATATATTACCAGCTTCGCCGATCAAGGATTCTTCGGCGACCAGGTCACACCATCCAGTAGCCAGGGACACGAGGCCTGCAGACTCCGGATGTTCGCATAGGAAGTGTGCGGGAGTCAACGTACACGGAGCTTCCGGTGGCAATGCATCGTAAGACCGCTACTGCACAGGCCTCGGGAACGGACGTGCTTTCCTAAATTGCACAGTTTATCGCAGCATCCCAGCATCAACTGAATCTGTCGCATATTTTTTATCCGACGATGCTGGGTCGGAACGCTCCACGGAAGCGGGTACAGACGTCCGAAAGTTTCATCCGGTCCGACGGGATACCGAAAGGGATTTGGAGGTTTTCGTGCTTTCCCTTTCGGAACAACATATGCTGTTGTGTATGTCATCTGACTTGGTCTTCTACAGCTTCTTTCGTCGGACCAGAATGCTGCGATGCCGGATAAGAAACTGATAGCGTCGGTGGACTTAGAAATTTTTGGTTCGGTTCAGGGACATCGTCCCTCAGTTCCCACATAGTCCAATAATGTCACAAAAACTTTCGAATTATTGAACGATGCTGTATATATTATTATTTTATGCTTGCTATAACCAAACATTTCTGGTTTCTTGTTCGCAAAGTTACGGAGATGTCTTTCAAAGTGTGCCTCTGTCATCATAGTTAATGAAGAGCTAGCGGCAATAAGTGCTCATGGAATATGTCTATCGCCTACGGAGTGACATTCGCTAGCTCACCCGGTGTAGCGTACATTCATCGAATGGTTCGGCTGCCGGGTTCGTCCGTTGCGGTCTAGGAAGGAGATTTGGGTGATGCGAGCACTTTAATTACTTTAGTACTCACCCAGTGACGGCAGATTGAGGATAGATCGGAGGAAGCCTGTTAGTCCGGTTCCTGGCTTGTCCAGGTCCGTCCGGGCTGTGAGCGGGAGAGGTCCCTCTCTCGTCCAACAACATAGGGGACCGCATGTTGTGGTTCAGATATTTTACATTCGGAGCATATGTCCGTCGGTCGGGACGCTCCGTTATATTGACAGTCCGAGAGACTGTCCTTAATGCTTCCTCATCCTCACAGCAGGGCACATGACCGCACATTGGCTACGTGACCTCGAGTATCCGATCAGTTTCGTCATTCAGTGATTCCACGGCGAATAGGTCGCGCCATCCGGTAGCCAAGGAACACGAGGCCTATACACTCCGTTCGCTCGCATATTGGTATTATGCACGGGGTAACGATCACGGAGCTTCCAGCGGCAATGCATCGTAAGACCGCTTCTCCTCAGGCCTCAGTGACGGACGTGCTATCCGAGTTAGCACAGTTGTTTCGCAGCATCCCAGCAATTGACAGTTTCTCGGTCGAATCAGGAATTATCCGACGGCGCTGGGTCGGTGCGGTCTGCGGTTGCATCAGGTACGGACGACCGAACGCTTTATAGGGTCCGACAGGATGGCGAAAGGGATTCGAAAGATTTCGAGTTTTCCCTTTAGTAGTATCGGAAGATGCCTTTCATATCTTCTGGCATTATCTTCCAGTGATTGTTATTTCGGACTTCATTGCTGCGATCTTGGATAAGAGACTTATAGCGTCATTGGACTCGGATTTTTCGATCGGTTCAGGGACATTGTCCCTGACTTTCTGACGCAGTCCAATATTGTCATTACAACATGTGTTTTATTTTTCGACGCTATATATATATATACATACAAGCCTGCTACCAAGCATGATAGTTTAGTTTCTTGTCCGCGTTGCTCATTTCTGCCATTTTATCATTTATACGAATAGTTTATTTTGGCAGAGCAGGGCATACCGAGAGTTCATATGCGTCTAGACGGTGTGGTTAAAGACTGGATATATTCTTTTTCGCCGTTTATGTCTTTTCCAACTTCAATGTTGGAAACGACATGATGTATAGTAGACTTAGCTTAGACGCTTTATCATACGTAATCCGCCTTACTGAGGCGTTATCATTATGTCTTCAAGAAAAGATTTACGGGATATTATTCTCAATGTAATTTCTTTTGAGGGCAGTATTTTGTTCACGTATAACTCTGCCCTTCAGTGGCTGATTGGAGTTGGTTAGACGTGACGCAGCCCTAGCTACATCCACACGCGTGGATAGTAAGGTTAAGAACTCTCTCAGAGTCGCTTCGTTCTCGGAGGAGCTTCTCTTCGACGGCAACTTTTCGGCAATCCATGAATTGCTCGATTTACACGTTCTCTTGTCTTGTGTTACAAGAGATTCAGACTGGGGCAAACATTCGGTGGTTGACTCAGAGAGTGCCACCGCAGTTGCCGGACCCGAGTGTGGCTGTTATGACGGTTGCCAGTCAAACAGATTGGGATATAATACTGATCCCTACGGATTCGAAGTGCCAGGGTCTTTGGGTTCCGCAGTCTCTTATCAACCAGTTTTCTTCCGCGGAATAATGTTTTTTTAGGCTTGCTTTATGTCATTGCATGAACATTATTCAGAAACGCATGCCCAAATCCTGTTCTTTAATTCGACAGTAGTGGCGTATCTCCGGAACCAGGGAGGCACTCTTTCGTTTCCGTTATTCAATTTAATGGAAAGAATCCGTCTGTTGGTTATAGTACACCAAGTTCTGTTTTGGTCCGTCATATTCCGGGTCGTCTGATTGTTTTACCGGACTCCCGTTCTCTTACGGGTTGCTTGTTGCTGTCAGAATGGACTCTCAACAAACAAGTATTCAATCAGATTTGCTATCTATGGGAGCGCCCAATGATGATTTATTTACGACACAGCTTGCTAATCAATTGCAGACGTATGTGTTGGCTTGTCCAGATCTCTGAGCTAATGTTGTTAACGCTCTATTGATCTATAGGACGGGGGCGCGGTGGCTCAGTTGGTAGAGGTGCAGGCTGCAAGCCGAGAGGTCCTCGGTTCGAATCCCACCTGCGGCAACCGCGTTGTGTCCTTGGGCAAGACACTTCACTCCGATTGCCTACATGGGGGCACGATGACGCTGTGTACTGAGGCGTACTGCACGTCGATGGTGCGCATGTCTTCAACCAATCTAACCCTGCCTGTGCTGCGGTGCAGAGTTCAGAGTTACGATGTTGGAGAGCTGACAGCTGCTCGTCGTTGCTCGGTGGTTCTCTCCGGGTACTCCGGCTTCCTCCACCCGTAAAACTGTCACGGTCACGATTAGCCATTGTGCATAAGTATGTGACCTTAAACACCAATAAATAAATAATAAATATAAATATCTATAGGACGGAATGATAGGATACGCGTATCCTCCGGTGCTGTTGTTTCAGCAGGTATTGCTAAGATAAACAACCACAATACATTTCTGTTGATAGCATCTCTATCTTCACAGAGATCATGGGTAATTTACCCTCTTGTCTACTGTGGGTCTTAACGTGAAATCTTCCTCTATGTGAGGATCTTTTTTCACTGGGTAAATCGTGTCATCTTTATCACAACCCGCAAGGTCGCAACCTTCATGTATTCCGTTGTGTGGTCCGTATTGCATTGTAAGCACTGTACTGGACAAGCTTTGGACGCAATTTCTTACTATAGGAGATCCTCTTCTTCGCTATTCTATGCGGCTAAAGTGGAGGCTCTTCCGTCGTTGGTGTAGGGATCATTATGTTCATATTGTTGATCCCTCCATACTACTCATTGCAATTTTTTAGTATACTTGTTTCACAAGATCTACTGCAGCCTGTTATTATTAAGGTTATAGGTTTATGTTACCTCATACCTATGCACTCTACGATAGTTTACAATTGAGTCTTATGTCTCTTTATCTAAGTCAGTTGGTAACTTTTTGATAAATAGACTTAGAATCTTTAGATTAAATTCCTATATGGATTTTAACTTCGGTTCTTATTTAGCTAAGTAATCATTTGAGCCTCTGGAAACAGTAGTTTTCAAATTCTGACCTTTTAGACAGTAATTCTGTTGGTTTCTCTTTTACTGTAGAGTCAGTGAGTTTCATGCACTATCGATGGATGATTTTCACTTTCGTAGTTTCGGAATCACTATTCCGTTACTATTTAGGTTGGATTTTTGCATAAGAGTTAGGCTCCTAATATCCGGAACCTATTGTTATTAAGGTCCTTCCGTCTTCGTACGGGCATAGGCCTTTACTCTTTCTGGGTAGAGTTTATGTATTTATAAACAGATAGTCTTTGATGCCTAGTAGAAGGACGTTACGCTCCATTCTATTGTTAATGGATTCTATTAACTATCGGTACTGCTTATGGTATATCATTGACTTAGCAGTTGTGCTTTAGATTTCGGCTCATGAAGTAAGAGTTCTTCTACATCTTGGGCTTACATTAATAGTGTCGCTATTATAGATTTTTGAAGGCTGCTCATTGCGCTCAGCCATCCACATTCACGAATTTTTATCTCAGAAATATCGAGTCCATTTCTGGAGTCCTCTTTTGTTAGGTCTATTATCTACTGCTCAGAATGTCATTCACTTAACAGTTGCTACTACAGCTAGGTAGGCTGTCTGTTTCGGCAGTGTCTCCGTTCGGCTGCCCTCTTCGCTCTGGGCTATTTGACCCAGGGCAAGAAAAAGGGGGGGGGGGGGAGGGTGTTCCCTTGGGTCACCTGTTTTACTATGAAAACAAGGGGATACCTCCTCCGGAGTTAGTAATTCTGAGCTGTTATTGGGATGGTTGTTTAGTGAGAAAGTTTAGGTTTTTAAAATTCATTCAAGTCTTAGTTTTTAAAGTATAGCTTTTGATTATTGCATATGTCAACGGACATGATTATGCAATCCTCAGACACTTTTAGGAGTATAAGAGTCTCTATTCTCTAGACTTACTTTATTTATTGGCTTACTTTAAAAATTATTAGTATAAGGATTATACTAGATATTAATAGAGTACATGGATGTATGATGCTCAATTTTGCAGGGTGTTGTATCTTTCTAATTTAACATAAATAAGAAAGATACATGTAAGGCCTAATACTTCTTTTTCCCTAGAGGGGATGACTCTATTTTATATAATTGAGCGTATTCCAACTTGCTCTATGTCCTAGGCCCTCCAGCCTTTTTACTATTCAGCTATGTCTGGGTCATTGGTACAGTATAAAAATGTTAAATGTTAAAAAATTTATAGTAATTTCTATATTTTTTATACTTACCAATGACCCAGACGGGGATGGCCCTCCCAGGAGTTGGGAACTCTTGCCTCCCCGCTGAGTACATAGCGCTTACCAGGCACTGGTTTTTAGAATGATTAATGATGCCAATTTCGGAACGTCCTTGACACTGCGCATGCGCTGTGGAGGCTAAGTGTGGAGGGCCTTTCAGGACATGTTTTCTTTGGTTTTAGATGCAAATTTTGGGGATTGGGGGGGCAAAATTTGTGTTTGGCCCTATATTTTAAGAGTTAGCACCAGCTATGTCTGGGTCATTGGTAAGTATAAAAAATATAGAAATTACTATAAATTTTTTAACTTTTTTCCAGATTGGATTCAAGATGGCCGACTGGTGGCTATATTGGATTTTGCAAAATACTTGTGGAGCAAACTACTTCCACAGTTTTAGTCACATTTTCATGAAACGTCACCAAAATGATCAACAGGATGAGGTGCAGTGTGTGACATAATCTTTTTTCTGATCAGATTCAAGATGTCCCGACTGGTTGTCATATTGGGTTTTTTTTACTTGAATGTCCCTTTTCAGTCACCCACACTAGGCGGTATGCCACAGTGGGGATATACCGGGGCGACAGACCATCTCTAGTTTTTTCAAACAATTTTAACAAAACTATATTACAGGATCTCTAATTGGAATGAAATTGTTGAGTTTATTCCACTGAGGTGGTAACATGTTCTGGCTTTATTGAAATACTTTGAAAAAAAATTAAAATAACCAATTTATCAGAAAACAAGTGGATAACGCGATTAGGGACAGACAGCGACAGGGGCTTCAATGCAAAAATAAACAGGACTGAAGCAACGTCAAATGTATCGTGGTAAGAAATGACGCTTCACATATGACGTTTTCCAACTAACGTCAATACTGTAAATATCTTGTGTTTAGTAGAAAGGACGCAAAACAGATAGGATGTAAAACTGTGTCATTAATCCACTGAAGAAGGGCAATGCCCGAAAGCTTTGGAACTGAGCTAAATATTCCGTAGTATTTATACAAACGAACGTTGTCGAGTACTCGACAACATTTGCTTGTATACACACTACAGAATAGTTTCTGAGAATACTGCTTTCCAATTCCTATAGTTTTGATCCCCGGTTCGGTGAAATAATGGCTACAGTTAATTGGATATTATCTGGTTATAGCTCTTGGTTAGTCGTTTGTGAAAATGAGCCAACCGTTTCAGCCCTAATCGTAATGCATAATCTTTTTTCTTCATTGTTTTTCAGGAATGGAATGAAAGAGCTGAAATTCCAAATCATGTCATCACAATGTTAAATAATTTTCCATCTAATTTACATCCAATGTCTCAATTTAGTGCAGCAATAACAGCATTGAATACAGAAAGTAAATTTGCAAAAGCCTATGCTGATGGTGTCAAGAAAACTACATACTGGGAGGTTAGTGTTCTATGTTGACACCCATTTGAAGTAATTGGTACAGTCTTTCATGAGTTCACTTCCTGCATTTTTACCATACACATGAACATTTTATTATCCTTGGTTTGCTAATTTAACCCTTTACCTAACTTTAAAGGAAAACAACACATGCAAATAAAATTGTTGAATAACTAATTTTTTCATTTTTTGTGTGAAAAACATAGCTTATGATCCCTAATTGGAATGTGCTCAATGAGCTTGTTCCAATGATGGGTCTTAAGCTATGTTTTTCAGACAAAGAATAAAAAAAATAATGAAAATTGAATGTTGATTTTTGTTAACAATGCTGGCTGGCTTTGTCTGTTATGTTGGGTAAAGAGTAAAAACCATGTTTTTTCAGGTTTGAGGACACTAATAAAAGCTCAAATTTCCATGTTTCCAAGTTTCTGGAAAACAAAAACAATTGTAAGAGGAGCTTGACAGACACACATTTTGAACCAGTGCAAGATTTGGTAAATGCATGCATGGGCATGACTGTCCACACATGGATTACCACCAGTCCACGGCGACTGTACTGTACAAAGAATGTGAGGTTAATTAGTTCAAGAGAACATGTTTTCTTTGGGTGAGTTCATTCACAACTAAAATTATGTCAGATTATATTTGACATGTGGATGTATCACCATGAGCTGGTGTGTCGCGTACCATAGTGACCTTCATGTGACCTTGACCTTTGACATGAAGGTCAGATTTATGTGCTTTTTAAGGGAAACTTTGTCCGGGGCATAACTTTTTTGTCTTTTGACCTAGACCTTAGATATTTGGCATGTGGATATATCACCATGAGCCGATGTGTCACGTACCATAGTGACCTTCATGTGACCTTGACCTTTGACCTGAAGGTCATATTTATATGCTTTTTAAGGGAAACTTTGTCCGGGGCATAATTTTTTTGTCTTTTGACCTAGACCTTAGATATTTGGCATGTGGATATATCACCATGAGGCGGTGTGTCGCGTACCATAGTGACCTTCATGTGACCTTGACCTTTGACCTGAAGGTAAGATTTTTGTGCTTTTTTAAGGGAAACTTCGTCCGGACCAGAACTTTTTTGTCTTTTGACCTAGACCTTAGATATTTGGCATCATTGTCAATATTATTCATGTATATATAATTTGCAGTGCATTAAATAGAAAGGAAGGGGAGACATATGTTTTAGTGTGCTAAAACAGTTTCTAGTTATATCTGAAACCAAATACTTTTAGGATGGAAATGCAATTTCAAATCATCTTTGAGATGAAGTTCTTGTGAAGTTGTCTTTATCATATTCTTGAGTAATTTGGTTTACATGTGATAAATGTAATAAAAAACTATTTGAAAAGTAATAAAAAATACTCCCATTTTTTTATTCGATTACAAAATCTTTTCACTTCAGAAATGATTACAAATACAATACAATTACTTTGAAAAATGTAATGAAATACTAATCAAATACAAATATGATTACCCCAACTCTGGTGATTAATATTGTACACTGATTGGTTAACCCTAATAACCAACATAACAGCCAGATCTGGCAAGCGCTATTAACAAAAACTTTTTTTGTGTCAGAAACATTGCTTATGACCACCCCCCTCATTGCATATTGAACTCATTTCAGTGAAGGGTCATAAGCTATGTTTTTGTTTAATGCAAAAAATGGAAAAAATTAGTTATTCGAAAATATTGTTTGCAAGTGTTGTCTGCTTTTCATGTTAGGTAAAGGGTTAAAGAAGCATGCTGGTAAAATAAATATCGAATGCTAGGTTAGAAATAGTGTAGGTCAACATTTTGTAGTACAGCAGAATCCTCTTAATTGAATATCCATTTTGCCAGTGAAAATTATTCAATTAACAGGAGTATACAATTAAGAGGGATTTGGTCACTTTCCTGTGTTCTGGAGGTAAACTGAGCATTTATTCTATTATATCGTGTTCGACAGAGCTCATAGAGCTCTGTCAAACAAGATATAATAGAATAATGCCTGTATTGGATGTAGTGATGCCAAAAAGGTTGATAAATAAGGGGAATTTGGTGCGTGTCACAGTAATATTTTTATACTGTACCAATGACCCAGACTTAGCTGGTGCTAACTCTAACAAAACCAGGGCCAAACACAAATTTTGCCCCCCAATCCCCAAAATTTGCATCCAAAACAAAAAGAAATCATGTCCTAAAGGACCTCCATACTACGCCTCTACTGCGCATGCGCAGTGACGCAGACGTCCCGAAAATTGGCGCCAATTATCATTCTCTGTTTGGCCCTTCATCAGTCAACATCTCACTGATTTTTGTGCTTGTAAATCTCAGTTTAAAGCATGCCAGACACGTAATTTTTGGAGAAAATGTGATTCTAAGGAGGATAGAAGGAGGAGAGGAAAAAGAAGTGACAAAAAATAATCAGGGCTGTACTTAAAATTTTTTGATGAAATTATGTTAAGTTGCCTATTTTCGAGGCATGGGCCTCTTGTTGTCATTCTTGCTAAATGTTGCACTGCTTATTCAGTGTTTCCTCTCCCCTAGCCTTCTAAAGTCCCCCCTTGCTATTCTCCCATGCTTTTGGCATATTTTTGAGAAAGTTCATTTCTAAAATTTCCTGGGAGAGTTGCTTGGTTACAGAATGTTTTCTGTTATTTTCCCCATAGTTACGTTTTCAACCATGGGTGTATAACGTTGTGTTCTGCATCTTCCATCTGATGTTCTGCAGATTCTCCCCTGGGAGTCTCTGTTTTGCATCAGATAGAGTGTAATTTTGATTACTGATTCCGGGCCAGTTTTTTCAGTGCCTGGAGTCATGTTTCCTGGTGTTTTACACTGTTTGTTTACATTGGCAACAGCCTTTTTTGAGGGGGGCTGTTTGCCTTTGCTGTAGTTTATCTCACTATAAGATACATTTATATTATCCGTAAGTGTCTCATTAATTATTTAATATAAATTTAAAATTTTTGACCACACTTTGCCATCGGATCCATCGGGGCTCAACGTTACTTTTCAGAAACTTGGGCTTCGCTGAAAAAATATTTTTTCAAAATTATTTTGATTTGCAATTGTTTTTTCATTTATTAATGGATCATGTTATTATGTATCTTTGTGTCAGGGGTTTTTGCGAGTAACTAGGACTTGTTGTTGTCCTTTCACAATGAAGGGACATTGTTCAAATTGTAATAGGAAGAAATCTTCCTCTGACTTTCATGATCATTGTATTAATTGTAGTCAGTGTTCTCGCATTAATCCCTGTCCTATATGTGAATATTGGGATGAGAAACATTGGAAACGTGTGTCACGATATGTTGTTTCTCGAGAAAGGGCTATGCCGGCTCTTTCTCCGCAAGGTCACTCTACTCTCTCAGTTTCTATTTCAGAGGAACAAGAACAGGGTAATGTTTCCATGTTATCTTCTACAAGTGTGCGTCCGTCGTCACAAATGAATTCAGAGCTACCGGCAAAAGTGCCCATGGAGATTAGACAAATGTCGTCCGCTAGCTCGCCCGGTGTAGCGTCCATTCACCGAATGGTTCAGCAGCCTGGTTCGTCCGATGCGGTCCAGGAGGAAATTTTGGGTGATGCGAGCACTATAAACATAATAGATGCACACCCAGTGACGGTGGATAGTAAGCGAGAACGGAGGAAGCCTTTGAGTCCGGTTCCTAGCTCGTCCAGGTCCAGCCGGGCCGCGAGCGAGAGAGGCCCCTCTCTCGTACAACAACATCTGGGACCAGATGTTGTGGTACAAAATGTGTCGCAAGCGGAGCATACGTCCGTCGCTCGGGACGCTCCGTTGTATAGGCAGTCCGGGGAGACTGCTAAGGCTTCCTCTTCTCGTCAGCGCACACGACCGCACCTTGGCTGCGTGACCGCCGATATATTACCAGCTTCGGCGATCAAGGATTCTTCGGCGACCAGGTCACACCATCCGGCAGCCAGGGATTCGAGACCGATGGACTCCGGACGTTCGCATAGGAAAAGTATGCGGGAGCCATCTGATGCGGAGCTGCCCTCTGCGAAGCAGCGAAAGACTGCGCCTCCGCAGGTCTCGACGCCGGACATTCTTGTGCAGATAGCACAGCTTATCGCAGCATCCCAGCAGCCGACAGAAATGGTGTCGGATCGAGAATTATCCGACGGCGCTGGGTCGGTACGCTCCGCCGAAGCATCGGGGGCGTACGACCGGGAACATCATGAGGTCCGACCGGATGGTGAAAGGGATACGGATGATTTGGAGCTATCCCTTTCGGAACAACATAAAGCTGCCGTGGACTTCATCCGGCACTTTCTCCCTCAAGTTGTTCCGTCGGGCCAGACTGCTGCGGTTCCGGACAAGAGGATTATAGCGTCATTGGACTTTTTTGAGCGGTTCAGGGACATCGCTCCCGAGTTTCCGTCGCAGTCCAATAATGTTGCAAGAACATTTGAATTATTGAACGACGCTATATTTAAACTTGCTTCCAAGTCGGGGAAAGCAGGTTTCTTGTCCGCTAATACTCTCAACCTGCCTTTCATTAATGCAAGGAATAAATTCGATACGGCAGGACAGGGTATCCCGAGAGTTCCTCTGCGTATGGACGACGAGGCGGAAGACTTAGAGCTATCATTACCGTCGTCGGCTTCTATTCCAACCGCGGTGTTGGAAACAGCTATTGCGTCTAACAGAGCCAATTTAGATGCCTTATCTTATGCAGATCACCTTACTAAGGCGTTATCACTGCGCCTTCAAGGGAAAGAGTTTCAGGATATACAATCCTCTTTTAAGACTTCTTTCAAGGGCAGTAGCTTATTCCACGTGTAACTCCGCCCTTTCAGTGGCAAATCTGGAGTTGGTTAGACGTGACGCAGCCCTAGCTACATCCACACTAGTGGATACTAAGGTGAAGAACTCTCTTAGAGTCGCTTCGGTCTCCGGAGAACTTCTCTTTGACGGCAAGCTTTCTGCTATTTATGATAAAATTACAAAGAAAGCTTCGGATTCTCTGTTGTTCAAATCTGCTTCTAAGAAGTCGGATACAGCAGACAAGAATAAGACAGGCACTTCTGGGTCTAATGCGCCGAAGAGAGGTCCCTATAGAGGTTCCGGTGCGTCCTCTTGGTCTTATTTGAGAGACCGTCAGGGTAGCGACTCTCGTTCGGGACGTCCTTCGGGCCGGGACAATCGGTCGGACGCCCCGAGGTCGACGGGGCGAGGTGCGGGTCGTGGAGGACGTGGTTTCTCCTACCGCAGGCCTCGCAGGTCCAGGAGGTGATGGCTTAAACCTCTATCGCGTACCGGTTGGCGGAAGGTTGTCGAGCTTTTCACAAGAATGGGCGTCGATTACGGACGACCCTTGGGTGAGAGGAGTGACTTCGGAAGGTCTAAAGATATCCTTCAAACGAAAGCCTCCATTAACTCGAAGTCCAAAGTGGACTCATCTTCCGTCAAATCCACAGAAAAGAGACGGTCTGTTATCAGAGGTGCAGTCTCTTTTAATGAAGAACGTGGTAGAGGTCGTAGAAAACCAGGAATCTCCGGGATTCTACAGCCATCTGTTTCTGGTTCCGAAACCAGACGGCTCGTTCCGTCCAGTCATAGATTTGAGCTGGATAAACAAGCTGATCGTCGCTCCGAAGTTTTATATGGAGACGATTCGGTCGGTCAGAGCGAGTATTCGGGTGAACGATTATGCAACAAGCATAGATCTCAAAGATGCGTACTTTCACGTCATGGTACATCCGACATTCCGAAAGTATCTACGCTTCGCAGTCCTAGGAGTGGTGTATCAATTCCAGGCGATGTGCTTCGGATTGAATCTAGCACCCTGGGCTTTCACTCGGGTAATGAACTCGGTAATGATCTATTTCCGAGCTCATTCGTCTGCGGTAACATCGGCCTACCTGGACGACATTCTTCAGAGGTACGGCAACGAGTTAACGCTTCAGAACGATGTTCAGAATCTTCTTCTATTGCTCCGACGTCTCGGTTTTATAGTAAACGAGGAGAAGTCGGATCTGGTGCCGTCCAAGTCATTCACTCATCTGGGAATGAGCTTCGAGACGCACAACAATCTCGTTCGTCTGCCGTTAACCAGAGCGAAATTAGTCAGTTGTTACGCTCGCTATTGTCTGCACGCAGACAAAGTCACAGCGAGAGAATTTATGAGACTGATAGGTCTGTGCGGAGCCGCTGCGGATCTCATTCCGATGGGGCGGTTACGCACATGTCCTCTTCAAATTTTCTTGACTCAGAATTGGAGTGTGAAAATTCATTCGCTCGACGTAGACGTTCTCTTGTCAGATCAAGTGAAACAAGAGATTCAGACTTGGGCAAACATTCAGTGGTTAACTCAGGGAGTTCCGCTGCAGTTGCCGGATCCGAGTTTTACCATTATGACGGATGCCAGTCAAACAGGTTGGGGTGCATCATTAATCCCAACGGATTCGAGATGCCAGGGTCTTTGGGATCCGCAATTCCTGTGCAAGCACATAAACATCAAGGAAATGATGTCAATTTGGCTTGCGTTACGTCACTGGATGGACATTATTCACAATGCTCATGTCCAAATCCTATCCGACAATACGACAGTAGTGGCGTATATACGGAATCAGGGAGGCACTCATTCAGTTCCGTTGTTCAATCTAACGGAAAGAATCCTTCTGTTTGCGCTAGAACATTATGTTCAATGGGAACGGCCAATGATAGACTTATTTGCGACACATCTCAACAATCAGTTGCAGACGTATGTGTCTCCGTGTCCGGATCCAAGAGCATTTGCAGTAGACGCTCTGTCGATCCCTTGGGACGGAATGATAGGATATGCATATCCTCCAGCGCCGTTAATTCAACAAGTATTGCTAAAGATAAAACAATCTCAATGCAAGATTCTGTTGGTAGCATCTCTGTCGCCACAGAGACCATGGATAAATCTACTCAGGTGTCTGTTGTGGGACCTACCGCGAAAGCTTCCTCCACGGGAGGATCTTCTTTCGCAGGGGAAATCGCGCCAACTCCATCACAACCCGCAAGGTCTCAACCTTCATGTTTTTCCATTGTGCGGTCCTTCTTGCATGGCAAACACTTTACAGGACGAGCAGTGGACGCGATTTCTAACTGTAGGAGGACCTCCTCTTCGCTAAACTATGCGGCTAAGTGGAAGGTTTTTCGTCGTTGGTGTAGGGATCATTCTGTAGATATATTCGATCCCTCTATACCAGACATTGCAAACTTTCTAGAATACTTGTTTGACGAAATCAAACTGCAGCCTGTTACTATAAAGGGTTATAGGTCTATGTTATCTGATACCTATGCACATCATGATAATTTACAAATTGGATCTAATGTCTCTTTATCTAAGTTGGTTAGAAACTTTTCGATAAATAGACCCAGAACTCTTAGATTAATTCCTAAGTGGAATTTAGCTTGGGTTCTTCTTAAATTGAAGGAAAAGCCATTTGAACCTCTTGGGACAGTAGATTTCAAATTCTTATCTTATAAGACAGCTTTTCTCTTAGCTTTCTCTTCTGCTAGAAGAGTCAGTGAGCTTCATGCACTGTCGGTGGATGATTCTCACTATCGTAGTGTCGGGAACACTATCACCTTCACTACTAATGTGGGTTTTTTAGCTAAGAATCAGGCTCCTAATAAATATCCGGAACCTATTGTTATTAAGGCTCTTCCGTCTTCAGACGGGCGTAGGCCTTTACTCTGTCCTGTTAGAGCGTTACGTATCTATAAACAGAGATCTCAGTTTATCAGAAAGGGATGGAAACGTTTCTTTCTGTCTTTGATGCCTAATAGAAAGGACATTTCGGTCCATTCTATTGCTAGATGGATTCAATTAACTATCCGTACTGCTTATGAGAGTTTATCTTCTTCTCAGCAGTCTGTGCTTAAGATTTCCGCTCATGAAGTAAGAGCTCTTTCTACTTCCTGGGCTTATGCTAATAGTGTTGCTATTACAGATTTAATGAAGGCTGCTTATTGGTCTCAGCCATCCACATTTACGAATTTTTATCTCAGAAATATTGAGTACATTTCTGGAGACCTGCATTGTTTAGGTCCGTTATCTGTTGCTCAGAATGTCGTCCACTAAACAGTTGCAACTATAGTTATGCAGGCTTTCTGTTCCGGCAGTGACTCCGTCCGGCTGCCCTCTTCGCTCTGGGCTATTTGACCCAGGGCAAGGGGAAGGGGGGGGGGGGGGTGTTCCCTTAGGTCACCTGCTTTATAGTGAAAAGCAAGGGAATGCCTCCTCCAAGTCAGTATTTCTGAGTCGCTTCCGGGATGGTTTTAAAGTGTAATATTAATGTTAAAATTCATTCATGTCTTATTTTTAAAGTGTAGCTCGGTGAGAAGCATTTGTATATGTCAAGTGTCAAACGGGCTTTAATATACAATACTCGGACACTTTTAAATGACTATAAAGAGTCTCAATTCTCTGGACTACTTTATTTATTGGCTTACTTTAAAAATAATTAGTATAAGGGATATACTGGATGTTAATAGAGAACATGAATGTTATTGTGCTCAATTATTAAGGGTAGTGTATCTTTCTAATTTAATATTAAATAAGAAAGATACATGTAAAGCCTAATACTCCTTTTCTCCTTAAGGGGTTACCTGTTTACTATATAGTTGAGCTTATTGGATTTTCCTCTATGTCCTAGGCCCTCCAGCCTGTTTACTATTCAGCTAAGTCTGGGTCATTGGTACAGTTTAAAAATGTTAAAAAATTTATAGTAATTTATATATTTTTTATATTTACCAATGACCCAGACGGGGATGGCCCTCCCTGAAGTTGGGAACTCTTGCCTCCCTGCTGAGTACATAGCGCTGACCAGGCACTGCCAGTAAGAATGATAATTGGCGCCAATTTCGGGACGTCTGCGTCACTGCGCATGCGCAGTAGAGGCGTAGTATGGAGGTCCTTTAGGACATGATTTCTTTTTGTTTTGGATGCAAATTTTGGGGATTGGGGGGCAAAATTTGTGTTTGGCCCTGGTTTTGTTAGAGTTAGCACCAGCTAAGTCTGGGTCATTGGTAAGTATAAAAAATATATAAATTACTATAAATTTTTTAACTTTTTCGACATATTACAAAAATTTATATACAATTAACAGGAGTTTACTCTACAACCCATATGCAATTAACAGATAAAATTTGTACTGAAGGTATGGTAAATGGTATTGTGTTTGAAAATTATATTCAATTAACAGGGATATACAATTAAAAGATATCCAATTAAGTGGGCTCCACTGTATTCGGGGACTCGGTTTATGCTAATTCAATTATCAAGTCATGATGATGACGAGGCATGATAAATTTAATAAATAATGAATGTATTATTGATCGAAATCTCAGATATAGCCCATACAGGCACTTGTCTCTGATCGTTTGATGCAACAAAAATGCTGAGAAAGAAGACCTGCTGGGGTATTTTCTCTCACCATTTTTATTACATCATATGCTGGGTGGTTTGTGCCTGTGGAAACAAGTAATCCACATGCTTTTCTTATCATTGATTTTGTGTTAACATTCTGTTGCCAGAGCAATTTTACTGATGTTTAGAGTACTTTTAAGTGAGGGTATTTTGAGACTCCATAATATAGTAAATTGGTCTTGGTGTGATATTATGGTATGGTACAAGTGGTATGCCACTCGGCTCAACCATCAAATAATATGCAAGAGTAGAATTTCAAAAAACATTTGAGGGAAGTTGAAATCTTTTCGGTCATCCTTTGTCAGAAATTTTAACAAGAATGTAATTAAATAAGTAAATTACCGGCTCGATGAAATAAATTGAAGCAGATCATTTTTGCTATGAAGATATTCTTCATGTAGGCCTACCATGCATTGAACATGAAAGATAAAAGAAAGAAACACTCAGCTGAAGTACTACTATGCTCTTGAGGGATTATACTGCAAGTAGAATAATGAATGGGGGATTACGTCATGTACAGCACAAGAATGCAATACCATTAGTCAATGACATCATGATCTTCATTCATAAAGAATCAATTCATTGATTCTAATTGATTGTTAAATCAAATGCCATGAAAAACTGTACCCAATCCCTTCATGATGCGAACAAATCAAGAAACTTGGAAATATTGAAAAATAAATTTATTATTATCACCATGTGGGATTTTTATACTGTACCAATGACCCAGACATAGCTGGTGCTAACTCTTAAAAATATAGGGCCAAACACAAATTTTGCCCCCCAATCCCCCAAATTTGCATCTAAAACCAAAGAAAACATGTCCTGAATGGCCCTCCATACTTCACCTCTACTGCACATGCGCAGTGTCAAGGACGTTCCGAAATTGGCACCGTTAATCATTCTTTGTTTGGCCCTTCATCAGTTAACATCTGACTGATCTTTGTGCTTGTAAATCTCAGTTTAAATGATGCCAGACACATAAATATTAGTGAAATGGTGATTCTAAGGAGGATATAGAAGGAGGAGAGGAAAAATGAGTGACAGAAAAAAATCAGGGCTGTAACTTAAAATTTTTTGATGAAATTATGTTAAGTTACCTATTTTCGAGGCAACAGCCTGTTGTGGTCATTCTTGTTATCAAGATTACACTGCTTATTCAGTGTTTTCCTCTCTCCCTTTCCTTTAAGTCCTCTCTTGCTATTCTCCCATGCTTTTGGCATATTTTCTGTAATATTATTACTAAAATTTCTTGGGAGTTTTAGCTGGATAACAGAATGTATTCTGTTCTTTTCCCCATGTTTACGTCTTCACCTATGGGTGGTTAGGCGTAGTGTTCTGCATCTACCATCTGATGTTCTGCAGTTTCTTCCCTGGAAGTCTCTGTTTTGCATCAGATAGTGTATTATTGGTAACTGATTTCGGGCCAGGGTGCCTGGAGTCTTGATCTAGTGTTTTTACACTTATTGTTTACATTTCCAACAGTCCTCTGTGTGAGGGGGGATTTCTTGAAAATAATATCTTGATGTTAATTTAATCATAACTAGACACATTATTATTGTTCGTAAGTGTTGCATAAATTGTTTAAAATATTTTTAGAATTTTTGTCCACACTTAGACTTGGGATCCATTGGGGCTCAACGTTACTTTTCAGAAACTTGGGCTGTTCTGAAAAAATATTTTTTCAAAAGTTTTTGATTCAATTATTTTTTCTATGTTAATGGATCTTGTTATTATGTATTTTGATTGTCAGGGGTTGGTGCGAGTACTAGGACTTTGTTTTCGTTTCACATTGAAAGGATATTGTTCAATTGTAATAAGAGGAAATCTTCCTCTGACTTTCATAATCATTGTATAATGTAGTCAGTGTACTCGCACTAACTCCTGTTCTGTATGTGTTGATTACGATGACAACATGGGAAGCGTGTGTCACGGTATGTTAGTAGGGAATTGGCCATTCCGGTCCTTTCCCCGCAGGGTCACTCTACTTTATCAATCTCTATTTCAGACGATCATGATCAGGGTGATGTATCCGTGATGTCTTCCAAAAAGTGTGCCTCCGTCGTCACAATTAATGAAGAGCTAGCGGAAAAGTGCTCAGGTAATACGCCAATTGCCTAAGAGGACCCTAGTAGGTTCGACGGCCTTTGACGTCCGCTAGCTCGCCCGGTGAAGCGTCCATTCATCGAATGGTTCGGCAGCCGGGTTCGTCCGTTGCGGTCTAGAAAGGAGTTTTGGGTGATGCGAGCACTATAAAATATCCATGTGCACACCCAGTGACGGCAGCTTAGAGGAGAGAACGGAGGAAGCCTTTTAGTCCGGTTCATAGCTCGTCCAGGCCCATCCGGGCTGCGAGCGAGAGAGGCCCCTCTCTTGTACATCAACATCTGGCCCCAGATGTTGTGGTACAAAATGTCTCGCATTCGGAGCATACGTCCACCGCTCGGGACGCTCCGTTATATAGACAGTCCGGAGAGACTGTCAATAAGGCTTCCTCATTCTCATGGCAACGCACACGACCGCACCTTGGCTACGTGACCTCCGATATCCAATCAACGTCGCCAATTAGAGAATCCTCGGCGACCAGGTCACGCCATCCGATAGCCAGGGACACGAGGCCTGGAGACTCCGGACGTTCGCGTAAGAAAGTATACGGGAGTCAACGTACACAGAGCTTCCAGCGGCAAAGCATCGTAAGAACGCTTCTGCACAGGCCTCGGTGACGGACGTGCTATCCCAAATAGCACAACTTATCGCAGCATCCCAGCAACGACAGAATCTCTGTCGCATAATATAATATCCGACGACGCTGGGTCGGGACGCTCCGCGGAAGCATCAGGTGCGGACGTCCGAAAATTTCATACGGTCCGACGGGATGCCGAAAGGGATTCGGAGGTTTTCGAGCTTTCCCTTTCGGAACAACATAAGCTGCTGTATATGTCATCCGACTTCATCTTCTAGAGGTTCTTCGTCGGACCAGCATGCTGCGATACCGGATAAGAAACTGATAGCGTCGGTGAACTTAGAAATTTTTGGTTCGGTTCAGGGACATCGTCCCTCAGTTCCGACACAGTCCAATAATTTCTCAGATACGTTCGATTTATTGAACGACGCTATATATATTTTTTTTATGCTTGCTATGTACAAGCATATCTGGTTTCTTGTTCGCAAAATTACTGAGATGTCTTTCAAAAGTGTGCCTCTGTCGTCATAGTTAATGAAGAGCTAGCGGCAATTAGTGCTCATGGATTAAGTCAATCCCCTAAGAGGTCCCTAGTAGGATCGACGGAGTTGACATTCCCTAGCTCACCCGGTGTAGCGTCCATTCATCGAATGGTTCGGCAGTCGGGTTCGTCCGTTGCGGTCTAGGATGGAGATTTGGGTGATGCGAGCACTATAATAGACTTTAGTACACACCCAGTGACGACGGATTAGAGGAGAGATCGGAGAAAGCCTGTTAGTCCGGTTCCTAGCTCGTCCGGTCCGTCCGGGCGGCGAGCGAGAGAGGTCCCTCTCTCGTGCAACAACATATGGGACCGGATGTTGTGGTACAGACATTTCACCTTCGGAGCGTATGTCCGCCACTCGGGACGCTCCATTATATAGACAGTCCGAGTGACTGTCGATAATGCTTCCTCATCCTCACAGCAGCGCACACAACTGCACATTGGCTACGTGACCTTGAATATCTGGCCAGCTTCGGCATTCAGTGATTCCATGGCGAACAGGTCATGCCATCCGGTAGCCAAGGGACACGAGGCCTGCACACTCCGGTTGCTCGCATAATAGAAGTATGCACGGGGTAACGAACACGGAGCTTCCAGCGGCAATGCATCGTAAGGCCTCTTCTCCACAGGCCTCAGTGACGGACGTGCTATCCAAAATAGCACAGCTTATCGTAGCATCCCAGCAAACGACAGACTCTCGGTCAGATCAGGAATAATCCGACAGTGCTGGGTCGGTACGCTCCGCTGTTGCATCAGGTACGGACGACCGAATATTTCATAGGGTCCGACTTGATGGCAAAAGGGATTCGGATGATTTCGAGCTTTCCCTTTTGGAACAACAGAAGCTGCCATACATTTCTTCTGGTATTATCTTCCAGAGGTTGTTCCGTCGGACTACATTGCTGCGATGCTGGATAAGAGACTAATAGCGTCATTGGACACAGAGTTTTGGATCGGTTCAGGGACATTGTCCCTGAGTTGCCGACGCAGTCCAATAATGTCTTTAGAACATTCGAATTATTGAACGATGCTATATATATATAAGCTTGCTATCAACATGCTAGTATAGTTTCTTGTCCGCAATGCTCTATTCTGCCTTTCGTGAATTCTAGGAAATAATTGTTTATTGGCAGAACTGGGCTTACCGAGAGTTCCTTTGCGTCTAAGACGACGAGACTGAAGACTGCAAATTATCTTTTTCGCCGTCTATGTCAATTCCAACCATGATGTTGGAAACGACAATGATGTATAATAGACTTAACTTAGACGCTTTATCATACGTACACCACCTTACTGAGACGTTTATCATTACGTCTTCAAGAGAAAGAATTCCAGGATATGATCCTCAATGAGATTTCTTTCAGGGGCAGTAGTTTTTCCACGTATAACTCCGCCCTTCAGTGGAAACCTGGAGTTGGTTAGACGTGACGCAGCCCTAGCTACATCCACGCACGTGGATAGTAAGGTGAAGAACTCTCTCAGAGTCGCTTCGGTCTCCGAGAAGCTTCTCTTCGATGGCAACCTTTCAGCAATCTTGAATTGCTCGATATACATGTTCTCTTGTCTATCAAGTGTAACAAGAGATTCAGTCGTGGGCAAACATTCGGTGGTTGACTCAGAGAGTTCCACTGTAGTTGCCGGATCCGAGTTTTTCGATTATGACGGATATCAGTCAAACAGGTTGGGACACAATTTTGATCCCAACGGATTCGAAGTGCCAGGGTCTTTGGGTTCCGCAGTTTTTAGGCAAGCTCTTTACTTCCAAGGAAGAATATTATGTTGGCTTGCACTACGTCATTGAATGAATTTTATTCAGAAACGCATGTTCAATCCTGTCCGATGATACGACAGTAGTTGCGTATATCCGGAACCAGGGAGGCACTCATTCGGTTCCGTTATTGATTTTAACGGAAAGAATCCTTCTGTTTGTTATAGAACACCAAGTTCTGTTTCGGTTCGTCATATTCTCGGTCGTCGGATCGTATTTGCAGACTCCCTTTCACGTAAGGGTCGTTTGTTGCCGTCGGAATGGACTATCAACAAACAAGTATTCAATCAGATTTGCTATCAATGGGAGTGCCCAGTGATAATTTATTTGCGACACAACTCTCCAATCAATTGTAGACGTATGTGTCACCGTGTCCGGATCCCTGAGCATATGTAGTTAACGCTCTATCGATCTAGTAGGACGCGATGATAGGATATGCGTATCCTCCAGCGCTGTTGATTCAGCAAGTATTGCTAGGATTATTCATTCACAATACAATTCTGTTGGTAGCATCTCTGTCTCCACAGAGACGGTGGATATATTTACTTATATGTCTACTGTGGGACTTACCGCGGAAACTTCCTCCACGAGAGGATCTTTTTTTCGCTGGGGAAATCGTGTCAACTCTATCACAACCCGCAAGGTCTCAACCTTCACATATTCCGTTGTGCGGTCCTTCTTGCATGGCAAGCATTGTACAGGACGAGCAGTGGACGCGATTCCTAACTGTAGAAGGACCTCCTCTTCGCTATACTATGCGGCTAAAGTGGAGGGTCTTCCGTCGTTGGTGTAGGGATCTTTATGTTGATATTTTTGATCCCTCCATACCAGACATTGCAAACTTTCTAGTATACTTGTTTAACGAGATCATCTGCAGCCAGTTACTTTTAAAGGTTATAGGTCTATGTTATCTGATACCTATGCACACCATGATAGTTTACAATGGAGCCTAATGTCTCTTTATCTAAGTTAGTTTGAAACTTTTCGATAAGAGACCTAGAATCGTTAGATTAATTCCTATTCGGAATTTAGCTTGGGTTCTTATTAATTAAAGCAACCATTTGAACCCCTTGAGACAGCAGTTTCAAATTCTGGCCTTTTAAGGCAGCGATTCTCTTAGTCTTCTCTTCTGCTGAAGAGTCAGTGAGCTTCATGCACTATCTGTGGACGATTCTCACTTTCGTAGTATCAGGAACTCTATTACCTTTACTACTAATGTTGTATTTTTGGTTAAGAATCAGGCTCCTAATGATATCCGGAACCTGTTGTTCTTAAGGTTCTTCCGTCTTCGAGCGGGCATAGGCCTTTACTCTGTCCGGATAGACCTTTATGTATTTATTAACAGATTTCAGTTTATCAGTTGGACGTAAAGCTTCTTCTGGCTCTGATGCCTAATAGAAGGGTCATTACGGTCTATTCTATTACTTAATGCATTCAGTTAACTGTCGGTACTGCTTAGGATAATCTATCCTTAACTCAGCAGTCTGTGCTTAAGATTTCGGCTCATGAAGTAAGAGCTCTTCTACATCTTGGGCTGACGTATAGTTTTGCTATTATAGATTAAGTAGGCTGCATATTGGTCTCAGCCATCCACATTCACAAATTTTTATCTCAGAAATATTGTATCCATTTCTGGAGACCTGCATTATTTAGGTCCATTATCAGCTGCTCAGAAAGTCGATCACTTAACAATTGCAACTATAGCTATGTAGGCTTTATGTTCCGGCAGTGACTCCGTCCTGCTGCCCTCTTCGCTCTGGGCTATTTGACCCAGGGCAAGAAAAAGGGGGGGGGGGGGGGGGGGTGTTCCCTTGGGTCACCTGTTTTATTATGAAAACAAGGGGATACCTCCTCCGGAGTTAGTAATTCTGAGCTGTTACTGGGATGGTTTCTTAAGTGAAAGTTATGTTTTTAAATTCATTCATGTCATAGTTTTAAAGTATAGCATTTGAATATGTCATGTGTCAAACGGATGTTATTATACTATCCTCGGACACTTTTAAAAGAGTATAAAGAGTCTCAATTCTTTGGACTAACTTTATTTATTGGCTTACTTTAAAAATAATTAGTATAAGAATTATACTGCATATTAATAGAGAACATGGATGTTATGATGCTCAATTATAGAAGGTATTGTGTCTTTCTAATTTGTCATAAATAAGAAAGATACACGTGAAGCCTATTTCTCCTTTTCTCCTCCAGGAGATGACTCTATTTTATATAGTTGAGCTTATTGGATTTTCCTCTATGTCCTGGGCCCTCCAGCCTTTTTACTATTCAGCTATGTCTGGGTCATTGGTACAGTATAAAAATCTTAAAAAATTTATAGTAATTTATATATTTTTTATACTTACCAATGACCCAGAAGGGGATGGCCCTCCCAGGAGTTGGGAACTCATACCTCCCCGCTGAGGACATAGCGCTTACCAGGCACTGTTGGTAAGAATGATTAATGGCGCCAATTTCGGAACGTCCTTGACACTGCACATGCGCAGTTGAGGTGAAGTATGGAGGGCCATTCAGGACATGTTTTCTTTGGTTTTAGATGCAAATTTTGGAGATTGGGGGGCAAAATTTGTGTTTGGCCCTATATTTTTAAGAGTTAGCACCAGCTATGTCTGGGTCATTGGTAAGTATAAAAAATATATAAATTACTATAAATTTTTTAAGTTTCCGAGTATTGAATTTTCAACCTCGCCTCTTGGTCATATATTGAGTTGCCCTAAAAAGTTAAAAATCTGTTTTTGAGGTCCTCCTGCATGGTCATTTTAGAAGCCACATGCTCTCTTTTTATAACCAATGCAAACCTAAAAAAATAATAATTAAATGGTTTTTGTCTGAAATTTTACCCAAGCTAATAAAATTGATAAATTTGTTCCCTGAGTGCAACATGGCTTTGCAACACTTTAGCAATGCAAAGCCTTCTTGCACTCAAGAGAAGAAATACACCACCACCCATGCTATTCTCTTAATTTATAAGGTCTAAAACATAAAACAAACCAAGAACATGAACTTTTGCTGGCAAAGAAATAATTTCAAATATAAAAAATAAAATGAAAAAAATGCCTGCCCACATGCAATTTTACAAAAAATGGTCTGAGAAACAGAAGATCTACTTTGTGGGCCTAACTGACTCCACGATATATGCCCAAAGACAAGGTATCAACTTCAATACATTATCTCAGAAACCCACATGGTGGTAATAACCTATATATACTCCACATTTTTTTGTACCATGACTGAGACTTATTTTATTTTGCAGTATGCTTACGAAGATGCCATGGATTTGATTGCTAAATTACCCACTCTTGCCGCCATAATCTACAGGAATTTGTATAGGGATGGTACATCTGTTGGTGTTATCGATCCCAGTAAAGACTGGAGTTATAATTTTACATCTATGTTAGGATTTGAAGATTCTTTGTTTACAGAATTAATGAGAATGTATTTAACAATTCACAGGTACAGTCTTTATTATGCCCTGACCTCTGAAGGTGGATTCAAAAGTATCTAGTGAAGCCCTTTATCCATCTGGCCATTTGTCCGTACAAACGTTTTGCATTGTAATTTCAAAGCCGACGGTGGTATTTGAACATACCAGAAAATAAGTGGGCAGACAAGGACAATGTCAGGTACAAAAAGCCAATGTCTGACTGGGGTTTAAATACATCAGTCAGAATGTCTGATGCCAAAATTATCATTGAAGATCAGTGATCAGAATATCATTGATGCTGGAAATCATGTACTTAACCATCAAGCCTAACATTAATGATTATTGTGATTTCTGGTCCTGGGAAGTGTGAAGAAAGTGACTGTTCAGCTCAATAGTATTAACAGCATGTGAAGGAATGCGATTTGATACAGCCATACATGTATCTAAATTATGTCTGAAGGGTAATTCAGTTCCATTTCAGAATGAAACCAATCATACCTTGTTTGGCAGGGCTCATTGAGCCCTGCCAAACAAGGCAAAGTTGGATGAATTCTGAGCAGTTTTAAGATGAAGGTACATGTGCATCCAAGACACATTATTTTGAGTACTCAAACTCCATTTTTGTGACGCCGCCCCATGAAGTGGGGAGCGACATATTGGGATTACTTTTGTCGTCTTGCGTCGTCCGCGTCACACTTTCTCTTATCCGCCACTCCTCTTTAACCTATGAATGGATTTTGATGAAACTTTCAGTGATTCTTTATCACATCATGGCATTGTGCACCTCCTATTTTATTTTTTGATCCGCTGTATTTTTTCCAGAGTTATGCCCCTTTTCCACATAGAATTCTGTCTGAAACGCCAGGCTTCTCTTATCTGCCACTCCTCTTTAACCTATGAATGGATTTTGATGAAACTTTCAGTGATTCTTTATCACATCATGGCATTGTGCACCTCCTATTTTATTTTTTGGTCCGCTGTATTTTTTCCAGAGTTATGCCCCTTTTCCACTTAGAATTCTGTCTGAAACGCCAGGCGACACACGTCTTCCATGGAAGACTCACATCTAAGTGTAATATGTAAGATATCATTTTTAAATAACAAACACGATTCATTTGGTGTCTGACATTTTGTCTGGAAGTGTAATTATACCCCCTGCAAACAAAGTTTGGGGGGGGGGGGGTATATAGGAATCACCCTGTCCGTCAGTCCGTCCGTCCATCTGTCTGTCTGCCCGTCCGGTCACACGTCGTACGATAACTCAAGAACGCTTTGAGAGATATTTTTATACTGTACCAATGACCCAGACATAGCTGGTGCTAACTCTTAAAATATAGGGCCAAACACAAATTTTGCCCCCCAATCCCCAAAATTTGCATCTAAAATCAAAGAAAACATGTCCTGAAAGGCCCTCCACACTTTGTCCCCACTGCGCATGCGCAGTGTCAAGGACGTTCCGAAATTGGCGCCATTAATCATTCTAAGTTTGGCCCTTCATCAGTTAACATCTGACTGATCTTTGTGCTTATAAATCTCAGTTTAAATGATGCCAGACACATAAATATTAGTGAAATGGTGATTCTAAGGAGGATAGAGGAGGAGAGGAAAAAAATGTGTGACAGAATATTATCAGGGCTGTAACTTAAAAATTTTTTAATGAAATTATGTTAAGTTACCTATTTTCGAGGCAGCAGCCATTTTGTTGTCATTCTGATTATTTAGTTACACTGTTTTTTAAGTGTTTTCCTCTCTCCCTGTCCTTTAAGTCCCCCCTTGCTATTCTCCCATGCTTTTGGCATAGTTTTTGTAATTGTTATTACTAAATTTTCTTGGGAGTTTTAGCTGAATAACAGAATGAATTCTGTTCTTTCCCCATGTTTACGTCTTCACCTACGGGTGGTTAGGCGTTGTGTTCTGCATCTACCATCTGATGTTCTGCAGTTTCTTCCCTGGAAGTCTCTGTTTTGCATCAGATAGTGTATTTTTGGTAACTGATTTCGGGCCTGGGTGCCTGGAGTCTTATTTTAGTGTTTTTACACTCATTGTTTACATTTTCAACAGCCCTCTGTGTGAGGGGGGGATTTCTAAAAAATAATATCTTGATGTTATTTTAATCATAACTAGATACATTATTATTGTTCGTAAGTGTTGAATAAATTGTTTAAAATTTTTTTAAAATTTTTGTCCACACTTAGGCTTGGGATCCATTGGGGCTCAACGTTACTTTTCAGAAACTTGGGCTGTTCTGAAAAAATATTTTTTCAAAATATTTTGATTTCAATTATTTTTTCTATATTAATGGATCATATTATTATTATGTATTTTGATTGCCAGGGGTTAGTGCGAGTACCGGGACTTGTTTTCTTTTCACATTGAAAGGATATTGATCAATTGTTTTAAGAGGAAGTCTTCCTCTGTCTTTATCATCATTCTATATGTGGTCAGTGTACTCGCATTAACTCCTATTCTGTATCGTATGATTTCGATGACAATAAGGGAAGCGTATGTCACGGTATGTTATTGGGGATTTGGACACTCCGGTCCTTTCCCCGCAGGGTCACTCTACTTTATCAATTTCTATTTCAGACGATCAAGATTAGGGTGATGTATCCGTGATATCTTCCAACAGTGTGCCTCCGTCGTCACAATTAATGAAGGGCTAGCGGAAAAGTGCTCATGTAAATACGCCAATTGCCTAAGAGGACCCTAGTAGGTTCGACGGCCTTTGACGTCCGCTAGCTCGCCCGGTGTAGCGTCCATTCACCGAATGGTTCGGCAGCCGGGTTCGTCCGTTGCGGTCTAGAAGGAATTTTGGGGTGATGCGAGCACTATAAATTAACTTAATGCACACCCAGTGACGGCGGATCGGAGGGAGAACGGAGGAAGCCTTTTAGTCCGGTTCATAGCTCGTTCCGGTCCATCCGGACGGCAAGCGAGAGAGGCCCCTCTCTCGTTCAACAACATTTGGCCCCAGATGTTGTGGTACAAAATGTGTCGCAAGCGGAGCATACGTCCGTCGCTCGGGACGCTCCGTTGTATAGGCAGTCCGAGGAGACTGCTAAGGCTTCCTCTTCTCGTCAGCGCACACGACCGCACCTTGGCTGCGTGACCGCCGATATATTACCAGCTTCGCCGATCAAGGATTCTTCGGCGACCAGGTCACACCATCCGGTAGCCAGGGACACTAGGCCTGCAGACTCCGGTCGTTCGCATAGGAAGTGTGCGGGAGTCAACGTACACGGAGCTTCCGGCGGCAATGCATCGTAAGACCGCTACTGCACAGGCCTCGGGAACGGACGTGCTTTCCTTAATAGCACAGTTTATCGCAGCATCCCAGCATCAACTGAATCTGTCGCATATATTTTATCCGACGATGCTGGGTCGGGACGCTCCGCGGAAGAGGGTACGGACGTCCAAAAGTTTCATCCGGTCCGACGGGATACCGAAAGGGATTCGGAGGATTTCGAGCTTTCCCTTTCGGAACAACATATGCTGTGTGTATGTCATCTGACTTGGTCTTCTACAGCTTCTTTCGTCGGACCAGAATGCTGCGATGCTGGATAAGAAACTGATAGCGTCGGTGGACTTAGAAATTTTTGGTTCGGTTCAGGGACATCGTCCCTCAGTTCCGACATAGTCCAATAATGTCACACAAACTTTCGAATTATTGAACGACGCTATATATATTATTATTTTATGCTTGCTAACCAAGCATTTCTGGTTTCTTGTTCGAAGAGTTATGGAGATGTCTTTCAAAAGTGTGCCTCTGTCGTCATAGTTAATGAAGAGCTAGCGGCAATAAGTTCTCATGGAATATGTCTATTGCCTACGGAGTGACATTCGCTAGCTCACCCGGTGTAGCGTACATTCATTGAATGGTTCGGCTGCCGGGTTCGTCCGTTGCGGTCTAGGAAGGAGATTTGGGTGATGCGAGCACTTTAATTACTTTAGTACTCACCCAGTGACGGCAGATTGAGGACAGATCGGAGGAAGCCTGTTAGTCCGGTTCCTGGCTTGTCCAGGTCCGTCCGGGCTGTGAGCGAGAGAGGTCCCTCTCTCGTCCAACAACATAGGGGACCGCTTGTTGTGGTTCAGATATTTTACATTCGGAGCATATGTCCATCGGTCGGGACGCTCCGTTATATTGACAGTCCGAGAGACTGTCCTTGATGCTTCCTCATCCTCACAGCAGGGCACACGACCGCACATTGGCTATGTGACCTCGAGTATCCGATCAGTTTCGGCATTCAGTGATTCCACGGCGAATAGGTCGCGCCATCCGGTAGCCAAGGGACACGAGGCCTATACACTCCGTTCGCTCGCATATTGGTAGTATGCACGAGGTAACGATCACGGAGCTTCCAGCGGCAATGCATCGTAAGACCGCTTCTCCTCAGGCCTCAGTGACGGATGTGCTATCCGAGTTAGCACAGTTGTTTCGCAGCATCCCAGCAATTGACTGTTTCTCGGTCGAATCAGGAATTATCCGACGGCGCTGGGTCGGTGCGAACGCTTTATAGGGTCCGACAGGATGGCGAAAGGGATTCGAAAGATTTCGAGTTTTCCCTTTAGTAGTATCGGAAGATGCCTTTCATGTCTTCTGGCATTATCTTCCAGTGATTGTTATTTCGGACTTCATTGCTGCGATCTTGGATAAGAGACTTATAGCGTCATTGGACTCGGATTTTTCGATCGGTTCAGGGACATTGTCCCTGACTTACCGATGCAGTCCAATATTGTCATTATAACATGTGTTTTATTTTTCGACGCTATATATATATATATACAAGCCTGCTACCAAGCATGATAGTTTAGTTTCTTGTCCGCGTTGCTCATTTCTGCCATTTTATCATTTATACGAATAGTTTATTTTGGCAGAGCAGGGCATACCGAGAGTTCATATGCGTCTAGACGGTGTGATTAAAGACTGCATATATTCTTTTTCGCCGTTTGTCTTTTCCAATTTCAATGTTGGGAACGACATGATGTATAGTAGACTTGACTTAGACGCTTTATCATACGTAATCCGCCTTACTGAGGCGTTATCATTACGTCTTCAAGAAAAGATTTACGGGATATTAATCTCAATGTAATTTCTTTTGAGGGCAGTGGTTTGTTCATGTATAACTCCGCCCTTCAGTGGCTGATTGGAGTTGGTTAGACGTGAGGCAGCCCTAGCTACATCCACACGCGTGGATAGTAAGGTTAAGAACTCTCTCAGAGTCGCTTCGTTCTCGGAGGAGCTTCTCTTCGACGGCAACTTTTCGGCAATCCATGAATTGCTCGATTTACACGTTCTCTTGTCTATCTAGTGTTACAAGAGATTCAGACTGGGGCAAACATTCGGTGGTTGACTCAGAGAGTGCCACCGCAGTTGCCGGACCCGAGTGTGGCTGTTATGACGGTTGCCAGTCAAACAGATTGGGATATAATACTGATCCCTACAGATTCGAAGTGCCAGGGTCTTTGGGTTCCGCAGTCTCTTAGCAATCAGTTTTCTTCCGCGGAATAATGTTTTTTAGGCTTGCTTTATGTCATTGCATGAACATTATTCAGAAACGCATGCCCAAATTCCTGTCCTTTAATTCGACAGTAGTGGTGTATCTCCGGAACCAGAGAGGCACTCTTTCGTTTCCGTTATTCAATTTAATGGAAAGAATCCGTCTGTTGGTTATAGTACACCAAGTTCAGTTTTGGTCCGTCATATTCCGGGTCGTCTGATTGTTTTATCGTACTCCCGTTCTCTTACGGGTCGCTTGTTGCTGTCAGAATGGACTCTCAACAAACAAGTATTCAATCAGATTTGCTATCTATGGGAGCGCCCAATGATGATTTATTTATGACACAGCTTGCTAATCAATTGCAGACGTATGTGTTGGCTTGTCCAGATCTCTGAGCTAATGTTGTTAACGCTCTATTGATCTATAGGACGGAATGATAGGATACGCGTATCCTCCGGCGCTGTTGTTTCAGCAGGTATTGCTAAGATAAACAACCACAATACATTTCTGTTGATAGCATTTCTATCTTCACAGAGATCATGGGTAATTTACTCTCTTGTCTGCTGTGGGTCTTAACGTGAAATCTTCCTCTATGTGAGGATCTTTTTTCACTGGGTAAATCGTGTCATCTTTATCACAACCCGCAAGGTCGCAACCTTCATGTATTCCGTTGTGTGGTCCGTATTGCATTGTAAGCACTGTACTGGACGAGCTTTGGACGCGATTTCTTACTATAGGAGATCCTCTTCTTCGCTATTCTATGCGGCTAAAGTAGAGGCTCTTCCGTCGTGGTGTAGGGATCATTATGTTCATATTGTGGATCCCTCCATACTACTCATTGCTATTTTTTAGTATACTTGTTTCACAAGATCTACTGCAGCCTGTTATTATTTAGGTTATAGGTTTATGTTACCTCATACCTATGCACTCTACGATAGTTTACAATTGAGTCTTTTGTCTCTTTATCTAAGTCAGTTAGTAACTTTTTGATAAATAGACTTAGAATCTTTAGATTAAATTCCTATATGGATTTTAACTTCGGTTCTTATTTAGCTGAGTAATCATTTGAGCCTCTGGAAACAGTAGTTTTCAAATTCTGACCTTTTAGACAGTAATTCTGTTGGTTTCTCTTTTACTGTAGAGTCAGTGAGTTTCATGCACTATCGATGGATGATTTTCACTTTCGTAGTTTCGGAATCACTACTTCCGTTACTATTTAGGTTGGATTGTTGCATATGAGTTAGGCTCCTATTATCCGGAACCTATTATTTTAAGGTCCTTCCGTCTTCGTATGGGCATAGGCCTTTACTCTTTCCGGGTACAGTTTATGTATTTATAAACAGATATCTGTTTATTACTATGGGCGTAAACTTCTTCTGTCTTTGATGTCTAGTAGAAGGACGTTACGCTCCATTTTATTGTTAATAGATTCTATTAACTATCGGTACTGCTTATGGTATATCATTGACTTAGCAGTTGTGCTTAAGATTTCGGCTCATGAAGTAAGAGTTCTTCTACTTCTTGGGCTTACATTAATAGTGCCGCTATTATAGATTTTTGAAGGCTGCTCATTGCGCTCAGCCATCCACATTCATGAATTTTATCTCAGAAATATCGAGTCCATTTCTGGAGGCCTCTATTGTTAGGTCTATTATCTACTGCTCAGAATGTCATTCACTTAACAGTTGCTACTATAGCTAGGTAGGCTGTCTGTTTCGGCAGTGTCTCCGTTCGGCTGCCCTCTTCGCTCTGGGCTATTTGACCCAGGGCAAGAAAAAGGGGGGTGGGGGGGAGGGTGTTCCCTTGGGTCACCTGTTTTACTATGAAAACAAGGGGATACCTCCTCCGGAGTTAGTAATTCTGAGCTGTTATTGGGATGGTTGTTTAGTGAGAAGTTTATGTTTTTAAAATTCATTCAAGTCTTAGTTTTTAAAGTATAGCTTTTGAATATTGCATATGTCAACGGACATGATTATGCAATCCTCAGACACTTTTAGGAGTATAAGCGTCTCTATTCTCTAGACTTACTTTATTTATTGGCTTACTTTAAAAATTATTAGTATAAGGATTATATTGGATATTAATAGAGTACATGGATGTATGAAGCTCAATTTTGGAAGGTGTTGTATCTTTCTAATTTATCATAAATAAGAAAGATACATGTAAGGCCTATTACTTCTTTTTCCCTACAGGGGATGACTCTGTTTTATTTTATTGAGCGTATTCCATTTTGCTCTATGTCCTTGGCCCTCCAGCCTTTTTACTATTCAGCTATGTCTGGGTCATTGGTACAGTATAAAAATGTTAAAAAATTTATAGTAATTTATATATTTTTTATACTTACCAATGACCCAGATGGGGATGGCCCTCCCAGGAGTTGGGAACTCTTGCCTCCCCGCTGAGTACATAGCGCTTACCAGGCACTGGTTATTAGAATGATTAATGGCGCCAATTTCGGAACGTCCTTGACACTGCGCATGCGCAGTGGGGGCGAAGTGTGGAGGGCCTTTCAGGACATGTTTTCTTTGATTTTAGATGCAAATTTTGGGGATTGGGGGGCAAAATTTGTGTTTGGCCCTATATTTTAAGAGTTAGCACCAGCTATGTCTGGGTCATTGGTAAGTATAAAAAATATATAAATTACTATAAATTTTTTAACTTTCGTGATTTTTGGGTAGGTGATGTATATCGATGGAGGGAAGCTCCCTTTCGTTTAGTGTCGCCGTTTGATTAGTCATTCCAGCGTTATGGGACTTTATTACTTAGAAAATTGTTGATTTTTTACATGTCGTACGATAACTCGAGAACGCTTTGAGAGATTTTCGTGATTTTTGGGTAGGTGGTGTATATCGATGGAGGGAGGCTCTCTTTCGTTTAGTGTTGCCGTTCGATTAGTCATTCCAGAGTTATGGGACTTTATTACTTAGAAAATTGTTGATTTTTTACACGTCGTACGATAACTCGAGAACACTTCGAGAGATTTTCACGATTTTTTGGTAGGTGGTTTATGTTGATGGAAGGAAGCTCCCTTTCGATTGGTGTCGCCGTTCGATTAGTCATTCCAGAGTTATGGGACTTTATTTTTCACATGTCGAACAATAACTTGAAAATGCTTAGAGCAATTTTCATGAGTTTTTGGTTGCAAGTATATGTTGATAGAAGGAATCTCCCTTTCGATTTGTGTTGCTGTCCGATTTGTCATTCCAGAGTTATGGGACTTTATTCATCAAAATATAGGCAATTTTCCACATGTTGGACTTTGAGCAATTTTCATGATTTTTTGGTGACAAGTATATATAACCTGATGAGTACACATGTATACTCATATTGTGTGGTTCCCTCTTGTAATTAATAATGGGCGTATCATGAGGTCATGGCCCAGCTGTTTATTAATCATTTGTGATGGTTCACATACTTTTAAAAACAGCAGGGGAAGACGAGAGTTCCTCAGCGTTGATTGAGCAGGCTAAGATCCTAGTTTTAGCCTTACCTTCATCATTTAGCTGTTCGCTCGGACGCAATTGAGAAGATAATTTCTTTAGTCAGAGTGAATTTAGTCTCATGGTCTTATGTACTTAATATTAAGTACTGTGTCGCATTGTCTATATGGAAGGAATTTTGTGGTCATTGTACCTTTTAAAATTCTTTCCAGACATAGTATTTATTTCTCGGTCTTAACTTATGTTAAGTGAGAGTTATGCTGATGCAACAAAGCCTTGTGTCTTCATCTTTGCATTTGACTAGGTGGAAAACTTGCCATAGGTTGCTTTAGTCTTTCAACTCTAGTTTTTATGATAAGAATCTATTCTCGTGTCTTTAATCTGGGATCTAATGTACCATCACCAGCAGAAAGAGTATGAGAGGTTGTCCTAGACTCAAATCGTCTATTAGGACTCATAGCAAAGGTATAGGTTTACCCAAGTTTTGATGGTAACCTTTCATTATTGTAGGATTAAACTACAAGAAAGCATCTATTCTTGACTCTTTAAGTTGGGGTCTAATCGACTACAGCCAACAAAAGAGTAGGAGAGTTTGTCCTAGACTCAATTCGCTTATAAGACTCATAGCGAAGGTAAAGGTATCTCTCCTATATGTAATTCTTTAGGTTTGTCTATACAGCCACCTGGATAGGGGTTTCTTGTCAGACTCAGTTACTGATCAGTCTCCCCTGAGTCGGTGGTTCGAGGCTCTTATAGAACTCGGTCCGGCCGATTTTGACTGGAAGTGCATAATTAGGTTATTTATGATTATCTTCATATAATGTCTAGATGAGAACGTCCCCTTTTGGGCAACTGTGATGGCAACAGAGGCCCGAAGCCCGAAAATTATTCCACAGGTCATAATTATGAAGGGATTTCATTGTAGCTTAGTAGGATGACTCCAAGTTTGTGTAGCTTGGTAGGATGACTCCTGTTGGCGTCATAGTTTAAACTTACATAGCCCCCCCCCCTCCCCCCTCCCCTGCCGGGGGCCAATTAAGCACTTTTTTTTCCTTTCATCAAAAATGCTTGTTTACAGTTTTGGTTAAAAACCTAGACAAACACCACCACCCTCCCCCCCCCCCCACCCCCACCCCCCAATAGGTTTTTTTAATCTTTTCTCCAATATATATTTTGAACTATTTACAGTCACAACATGCGGAACCTTTTTTAAATTTACGTATCTCACCTCCTCACCTCCTCTCCCCCCCCCCCCCCCCTCCTGCCGGGGGCCAATTAGGCACTTTTTTTTTCTTTCATCAAAAATGCTTGTTTACAGTTTTGGTTAACCCCCCTCCCCCCCCTCCCCCCCCCCCCCCAATTAGGCATTTTTTTATTTTTTATTTCCTCCAATATGCATTTTGAACTATTTACAGTCTCTACATGCAGAACCCTTTTTTTCCTTTTGTCAAAAATGCTTTTTTTACAGTTTTGGTTAAAGTTTGGTTAAAGTTTGTGGTTAAAAATCCAGACAGAAATTATAACCCCCCCCCCCCCCCCCCCACCCCCCCCCTCCCCCAATTAGGCATTTTTTTTTTTCTTTCATCAAATATGCATTTTGAACTATTTACAGTCACCACATGCGGAACCTTTTTTTCAAGCTCACGTACCCCCCCCCCCCCCCCCCCCCCCCGACACCCCCCCACCCCACCCACCCTATGCCCTCCCCTATGCCCCCCCCCCCCAGGGGTGGGGTGGGGGGAATTTTGGAAGGAATTTTGTGGTCATTGTACCTTTTAAAATTCTTTCCAGACATAGTATTTATTTCTCGGTCTTAACTTATGTTAAGTGAGAGTTATGCTGATGCAACAAAGCCTTGTGTCTTCATCTTTGCATTTGACTAGGTGGAAAACTTGCCATAGGTCGCTTTAGTCTTTCAACTCTAGTTTTTATGATAAGAATCTATTCTCGTGTCTTTAATCTGGGATCTAATGTACCATCACCAGCAGAAAGAGTACGAGAGGTTGTCCTAGACTCAAATCGTCTATTAGGACTCATAGCAAAGGTATAGGTTTACCCAAGTTTTGATGGTAACCTTTCATTATTGTAGGATTAAACTACAAGAAAGCATCTATTCTTGACTCTTTAAGTTGGGGTCTAATCGACTACAGCCAACAAAAGAGTAGGAGAGTTTGTCCTAGACTCAATTCGCTTACAAGACTCATAGCGAAGGTAAAGGTATCTCTCCTATATGTAATTCTTTAGGTTTGTCTATACAGCCACCTGGATAGGGGTTTCTTGTCAGACTCAGTTACTGATCAGTCTCCCCTGAGTCGGTGGTTCGAGGCTCTTATAGAACTCGGTCCGGCCGATTTTGACTGGAAGTGCATAATTAGGTTATTTATGATTATCTTTCAATCGATAAGCGAACGTTTGGCAATTGCAGCGAGTATAGTTCTTTAGATCACTTGTATTGTGAACTAGATAATGTCTCATGGGATTTATGATAGGATTCATGTATCCCACTATTCATTTGGCTGGTTCATCTGTTCCACAGAGCGAATTAACCAGCTGTTTGGCTTGCTTTTATCTGTTATCTGATGCATTAACTGCGATAGTTTTATGCGCCGGATGGAGTTGTGTGGAGTGGCTTGGAATGCTTTTTCGATGGGTCGCTTACACACATATCTACTCCAGTTATTAACTGGAGTGGTACACGTTTTTCCCTCTTGACCTGTTTTGTTTTAGAGAGTCTTTTAACATAAGGTCAAGTTTGGGCATATATTACGGTTTTCTCAATTATTTCGGACCTGAGTTCATATATTGCGTTACAATCCTGAGTCCGAGGGTCTCTCTATGCACATCCGAGTTTATCAGAAGAGAAGTATGCTTCTGTTGTCATTATTTTTCAATAGAAGGGACATTTATTTTCATTCTATTGTTAAATAAGTCAGTTAGCTTTTCGTACTGCTTGGGTTATTTATCCTCCAATTAACAGTCAATGCTTAAGATTTCAGCGCATAAGTAAGCGCTGGCTATATCTTGCCCTTATTCTAACTGTTTGGCTATTATATGATCTTATGTGGGATCTCTTCAGGATAGTTAAGTTTTTGGCGCATGGGAATAATAGTTCCCATTATTTGTGTCACTAGTATAAGGCTTTTGAGCGCATACATTTGACACTCAGCCGTTTTCATGGGAATGAATGATAGGATATGTGTATCCTTCAATTCATTTGTTTCTATTGATTTCATTGAGGTTATGGGGTCTGCTATTGAGCATTCGCCAGAAGCTTCCCCATTAGAGGGTTTTCTTCTTCAAGGGAAGTTTTATTCTTCATGTCATTCTCTGCTCTCAGTGGCATTACGGAGTATTCAGACGTGAAGTAGCTTTATGGTCTCTATATTATTGCTGTCTGTATCAGCAATGATGAAGTAATGTGGATGAGGAGGTTTTGACATATATTTGAATTTCCCCCTCACCCCCTCCTCCCCCTCCCCCCTCCTCCCCCACCCCCACCCCCCACACACACTCACGCTGTCCTGTATATATTTTTTTAATACATACATACTTTGCGCCTGGGTCGTGTTGGATGGCACCATCATACACATAAATGCAGTTCTGTTGCATTTGTTTCCGGTATTTATTTTCTGATTTTGGAGCCGGTTTATCATACCTACCTCCATTTCTAGATCCTGGTCTCTATTTTGTTGGTTCTCAAATCGCATATTCTCACGTGTTTATAGTTGTAGATACCAAATAGTACACGTTTAGAGTTTTACCAGATTTAATATTACAGAGGCCTCCTATGAATGCGTGTTTTCTCTGCAGAGATTGTTCATCTTATCCTGCTTTTGTATGTATATATTATAATTGATTTCTCACTGATTTCGTCGTACCTGTATATGGCGCCTGCAGTGCATATTTTTTAGCAGATAATTTTATTTACTAAAATCATCGCTATAGCCTTGGCTTGTGAAGTGGCGTTAAGCACCATTTATTAGCTCGACTGTTTACAGTGAGGGCTATAGTAATGACTTTTGTCCATCCGCCCATCCGTCTGTCCGTCTGTCCATCTGCCTTTTTCTGTTAACATTTTGAGTTTTGGTTAAAGTTTGTGGTTAAAGTTTTTTTATTCAACCTTCAGTTACAGACTATACCAGGTATTTCTTGTCTGATTATCACGAAATTTCATATGCAGATTTTAGGTCATGTCTACATGAGAATGTCCCCTTTTGGTCGTGATCGGTCAACTGGTATGGCTGCCCGAGCCCAAAACCCGAAAACCATTAGCACAGTCTACAGGTCATATTTATGAAGGGATTTCATTGCAACTTCATAGAATGCCTCTGTATAATGCCTAGATGAGAACGTCCCCGTTTGGGCATGATCTGTCAACCGTGACGGCTGCCCAAGCCCAAAACCCCAAAACTTTTAGCACAGTCTGCAGGTCATGTTTAATATGGACAGATTTCATTGTAACTTGATACGATGACTCCGTATGATGTCTGCATGAGAATTTCCCCATTTGGGCGTGATCTATCAACCGTCACAACTGCCCGAGCCCAAAACTCGAAAACCTTTAGCACAGTCTACAGGTCATATTTATGGAGGGATTTCATTGTAACTTCATAGGTTGACTTCATATAATTTCTACACATGAGAAAGTCCCCTTTTGGACGTGATTGGGCAAATGTGACCGCTACAGGTTCCCGAAGCCCGAAAACCTTCAGCACAGTCTACAGGTCATATTTATGAAGGGATTTCATTGTAACTTCGTAGGATCAATCCAGATGATGCCCAGATGAGAATGTCCCCTTTTGGTTGTGATCATTCAACCATGATGGCTGCCTGAGCCCAAAGCCCAAAAACCTTTAGCGTAGTCTACAGGTCATATTTATGGAATGATTTCATTGTAACTTGATAGGTTGACTTCATATAATGTCTAGATGAGAACGTCCCCTTTTGGGCAACTGTGACGGCAACAGGGGCCTGAAGCCCGAACACCTTTAGCACAGTCTGCAGGTCATATTTATGGAGGGATTTCATTGTAACTTGATAGGTTGACTTCATATAATGTCTAGATGAGAACGTCCCCTTTTGGGCAACTGTGATGGCAACAGAGGCCCGAAGCCCGAAAATTATTCCACAGGTCATAATTATGAAGGGATTTCATTGTAGCTTAGTAGGATGACTCCAAGTTTGTGTAGCTTGGTAGGATGACTCCTGTTGGCGTCATAGTTTAAACTTACATAGCCCCCCCCTCCCCCCTCCCCTGCCGGGGGCCAATTAAGCACTTTTTTTTCCTTTCATCAAAAATGCTTGTTTACAGTTTTGGTTAAAAACCTAGACAAACACCACCACCCTCCCCCCTCCCCACCCCCACCCCCCAATAGGTTTTTTTAATCTTTTCTCCAATATGTATTTTGAACTATTTACAGTCACAACATGCGGAACCTTTTTTAAATTTACGTATCCCACCTCTTCTCCCCCCCCCCCCTCCTGCCGGAGGCCAATTAGGCACTTTTTTTTTCTTTCATCAAAAATGCTTGTTTACAGTTTTGGTTAACCCCCCCCCCCCCCCCCCCCCCCCCCCAATTAGGCATTTTTTTTATTTTTTATTTCCTCCAATATGCATTTTGAACTATTTACAGTCTCTACACGCAGAACCCTTTTTTTCCTTTTGTCAAAAATGCTTTTTTTTACAGTTTTGGTTAAAGTTTGGTTAAAGTTTGTGGTTAAAAATCCAGACAGAAATTATAACCCCTCCCCCCCCCCCCCCCCCCCCAATTAGGCATTTTTTTTTTCTTTCATCAAATATGCATTTTGAACTATTTACAGTCACCACATGCGGAACCTTTTTTTCAAGCTCACGTACCCCTCCCCCCCCCCCCCCCCCCCCCCCGACACCCCCACCCCACCCACCCTATGCCCTCCCCCTATGCCCCCCCAGGGGACCAATTAGGCACTTTTTTCTTTCGTCAGAAATGCTTTTTTACAGTTTTCGTTAATGTTTGTGGTTAAAAACCCAGACAAACACCACCCACACCCCACCCCCACCCCCATGGTGCCAGTTTGGTATTTTTTTTTTCTCTGCTCAAAATGCATTCTGAAGGATTTAGACTGACCACGTGTGGGAAAAAAAAATGGACTCTCCTAACACACCCCTACTCTCCCCCACCCCTCATCCCCCACCCCTCATCCCCCACCCCAACTCCTCCTCACCCAGGGCCATTCATGCAATATTTTTTCTTTGGTACAAAATGCATTTTTAGCCTGACTGTTTATAGTCAGGGCTATAGTCATGACTTTCGCCCGTCCATCAGTCGGTCCATCTATCTGTCTGTAAACAATTGGTTTCTGACTGATAACTCCATTTTGGATTATTTGATTTCAACCAAAGTTGATATGTGTATTTTCCAGCTAGTAATACAGGCCAGGTTTCAATACAGGTTCCACAACTGCTCCCCCCCCCCCCCCCCCCCCCCCCCACACACACACACACACACACACACACACAAATTGTCACTTAGGCAATTATTCCCAAAATGCATTTTGAAGGATTGGGAGTTATTACATGCAAAAAAGAAAATTGACTCATATAGCCCAACATTGCTTTATGTACTGCATCTTTAATCCTTTACCTAACACAAGTTGAAGCCAACAGTACAAATTATTTTTCTTAAACATCAGATTTTAAAATTTTTTATTTACTTCTAACCATAGCTTATTACTCCTTATTGAAACAAGCTCATCAAGTTTGTTCCATTAGTAGGTCCTGAGGTATGTTTTGAAGTAGAGAAATGAAAAAATAAAATTTGAATAGCAAATTTTGTATATCACAAGTGCAGATATGGCAGATTCGTTAGGTAAACTGTTAACAAAAAATGGCTCCGACTATTTTGCGTCTAAGCATTGCCATTCCTGGGACAGTCGGGCTGCATGCGTGACATCACTCTAGTTATTCATGAATTAATTTTTTGAGTGCCTGATCGATATTTATTTATTTATATCGTTTCCGGGTACTGCTTATTAGTCCCCTACGGGAACCGTAAGGGGACTATAGGATTGCACTCCGTCCATCCGTCCGTCCATCCATCCGTCTAGGCGTCTGTCCGTCCGTCCAGCCGTCCGTCTGTCTGTTTTTTATGTTACCACCTCTCCCTCCAACATGCTTTAAGCTACACCTTTCATATTTGGTACATGTATAAATGGTTCTGAGGGGGATGATGTACGCTCAAAATTTTTTTTTCCAAATCCAAGATGGCGGAATGGCGGCCATTTTTAGCTCAACTTGACAAAGTCAAGCTGAGCTGTTGCCATCACTTCTCGTCCGTCGGCGTACGTATGTCCACAATTTCCTTTGGCACACCTCACAGGTCGCATTTATGATCAGATCACTTTGAAACTTAGTATGCTTGTTTGGGGTGACCTCTAGATGGGAGCTATCGATTTTCTTCAATTTCGGTCAAAAAATGTTGCCGCGGCCAACGTTTTTAGAACTTAGTTTAGTCAAACCACAATATTTCCCTTTGGCACACCCTACAGGGCACACTTATGATCGGATTGCTTTGAAACTTGGTATGCTTGTTTGGGGAGACCTCTAGATGGGAGCTATCGATTTTCTTCAATTTCCGTCAAAAAATGTTGCCGCAGCCAACATTCTTAGAACTTAGTTTAGTCAGAAAACCTCAATATTTCCCTTTGGCACACTCAGCAGGGCACATTCATGATCGGATTGCTTTGAAACCCAGCATGCTTGTTTGGGGTGACTTCTAGATGGGAGCTATCGGCACACCTCACAGGTCGCATTTATGATCAGATCACTTTGAAACTTAGTATGCTTGTTTGGGGTGACCTCTAGATGGGAGCTATCGATTTTCTTCAATTTCGGTCAAAAAATGTTGCCGCGGCCAACGTTTTTAGAACTTAGTTTAGTCAAACCACAATATTTCCCTTTGGCACACCCTACAGGGCACACTTATGATCGGATTGCTTTGAAACTTGGTATGCTTGTTTGGGGAGACCTCTAGATGGGAGCTATCGATTTTCTTCAATTTGCGTCAAAAAATGTTGCCGGGGCCAACGTTCTTAGAACTTAGTTTAGTCAGACCTCAATATTTCCCTTTGGCACACCCTACAGGGCACATTTATTAGCTCAACTTGACAAAGTCAAGCTGAGCTATTGCAATCACTTCTCGTCCATCGGTGTACGTATGTATGTATGTACGTACATCCAAAATTTCCTTTGGCACACCTCACAGGTCGCATTTATTTTCATTTCCTTTAAAAAATTATTGTCGTTTTCACCAGCCTTTGAACTTACTGCATTTGTGTAGCAACTTATCCCTTTTGCATTCTCTACAGGGTATATTTATGAATTTCCATAAAAAAAGAGAAAAAAACATTGCCACAACCAATAACATTCAAACTTAGTGCATTTGTGCATTAACATCTTCCTTTGTCATGCCTCAAAGGGTGCATTCATTATCAGGTTGTTTTGAAACTTTGTATGCTTATGCAGGATGACAAAGATAGGAGCTATCGATTTTCTTTTCATTTCCATCAAAAACTGTTGCTGTTAGCAACAATCTTTGAATTTATTGCATTTGTGCATCAACATTCCTCTTTGACATGGCATACAGGCCACATTTATCAGGATTTTTTTTTAACGTGGTGTGCTCATTAGGCAGGACCGATAGATAAGAGCTATTGATTAGCATTCATTTCTGTGAAAAAAGTTGTCATTTACAATAACCTCCGAACATACTGCATTTGTGTATCAACATTCTTCCTTTAGCCAGTCTTACAGTTTACATTTAAAAATGCATGGATTACTGACAATGTGCACACACAATGCTGTTATGTTGAAATTTCATCAAATAACATTGGTACCAATGATCTTCAATTTTGCCATTTCATTTATAACTTACCAAGTTCAGGTTTGTCAAGTTGAGCTACAGTGTCATTGACAATTTCATTGTTGTGTTTTTTAAGCTTTTTTCTCTATTTTATGTTACCACCCCTCACTCCAACATGGTTCAAGCTACACTTTTTATATCCGGCACATGGATAGAGGGTTGTAATGGGATGTTGCACGTTCAATATTTTTTTCTCCAAAATTCAAGATGGCGCCATGGCGGTCATTTTTGTTGTGTTTTTTTAAGCTTTTTTTTCTATTTTATGTTACCACCCCTCACTCCAACATGGTTCAAGCTGCACTTTTCATATATGGTACATGGATAAAGGGTTTGTGAGGGGATTATGCACGCTCAATATTTTTTTTTCAAAATCTAACATCTGTCTATCTGTCTGTCTGTCCGTCTGTCTGTCTGTCTGTCTCTGTTTTTATGTTACCACCTCTCCTCTAATATTCTTCAAGCTACGCCTTTCATATTTGGTACATGGATAAATGGTTCTGAGGGGATGATGCACAGTCAATATTTATTTTTCAAAATCTAAGATGGCAGAATGGCGGCCATTTTTGTTGTGTTTTTTAAGCTTTTTTCTCTATTTTATGTTACCACCCCTCCCTCCAACATGGTTCAAGCTACGCCTTTCATATATGGTACATGGATAAAGGGTTGTGAGGGGATTATGCACGCGCAATATTTTTTTTTCAAAATCCAAGATGCTTATATATTCTAGTGTCTTCTGTGACAAAAACACCTTATGTCACAAAAGTGCCGTAGGGGACTAATACCACCTCGGTGGTCAAACACTTGTTGATTCTAGAGCTCTCCCCTCTTTCTTTTGAAGTTATGTTAAAAAAAGGGGTGGGGGTCATTTTGTCCACTTCTCTGCCTTATGGGGTATGTAACTATCGAGGAAGCTGTTTTGTCCATACTATGTTTGGCGATCAGCTGCAGTATTATTGTGTGGCGTAGGTTTATGGGAAATTTCCTCTCATTCTCAGTATGCCTTAATTATTTTTAGGGCCTAGACCAGACTAGTCTCTAAAATTGTTTATTTGTTACATCCTAATTAACATGATTTTATGCTTAGATTTAGGATGTACATAATTGGGATACATATTAGGTTATGTCTCTTCTGTTATGGTTTTAAGAGACAAATATGTAATTCTAATTTCTTCATCATCGATTGAAGGATTTGATCTATGTTGATCTACTATATCCAAAGTTCTTGGCCCTCTGCCTTTTTACGATTCAGCTCAGTCTGGGTCATTGATTACAGTATAAAAATATGAAAAAATTTATAGTAATTTATATATTTTTTATACTTACCAATGACCCAGACAGGAATGGCCCTCCCATGAGTGGGCAGTACTGGGCACTCATACCTCCCCGCTGATTTATTATAATCTTTTTTAGCTCAACTTGACAAAGTCAAGCTGAGCTATTGGCATCACTTCTCGTCCGTCGGCGTACGTACGTACGTACGTTAGTATGTTAGTACGTTAGTACGTACGTCCACAATTTCCTTTGGCACTCCTCACAGGTCACATTTATGATCAGATTACTTTGAAACTTGGTATGCTTGTTTGGAGCGACCTCTAGATGGGAGCTATCGATTTTCTTCAATTTCCGTCAAAAAATGTTGCCGCGGCCAACGTTCTTAGAACTTAGTTTAGTCAAACCACAATATTTCCCTTTGGCACATCCTACAGGGTACATTTATGATTTGATTGCTTTGAAACCTGGTATGCTTATTTAGGGTGACCTCTAGATGGGAGCTATCGGTTTTCTTCAATTTCTGGCAAAAAATGTTGCCACGGCCAACGTTCGTAGAACTTAGTTTAGTCAGACCTCAATATTTCCCTTTGGCACACCCTACAGGGCACATTTATGATCAGATTGCTTTGAAACCTGGTATGCTTGTTTGAGGAGACCTCTAGATGGGAGCTATCGATTTTCTTCAATTTCTGTCAAAAAATGTTGCCGCGGCCAACATTCTTAGAACTTAGTTTAGTCAGAAGACTCAATATTTCCCTTTGGCACACCCTACAGGGCATATTTATGATTTGATTGCTTTGAAACCTGGTATGCTTGTTTGGGGTGACCTCTAGATGGGAGCTATCGATTTTCTTCCATTTCTGTCAAAAAATGTTGCCACTGGCAAAAAAAATGACATTGGTACCAATGATCTTCAATTTTGCCATTTCATTTATAACTAATTACCAAGTTCAAGTTTGTCAAGTTGAGCTACAGTGTCATTGACACTTTCATTTATACAAAGAATGATTTATTTGGCACCAGATTCGGTGACTCCCTGGAGTCTGCGCATGCGCGAAGAGTAAAATGTATGGAGGGCCAGATAGGACTAATAATTTTCGGTTTTGTATGCATATTTTGGGGATTGGGGGCAAAATTTGTGTTTGGCCGTAGATATTTTTGGGTTAGCACCAGCTGAGTCTGGGTCATTGGTAAGTATAAAAAATATATAAATTACTATAAATTTTTTCATATTTATGAAGAGATTTAAAAAAAACTTGATAGGATTACTCGTTTTGGAATAATTTCACTGTAACTTGGTAACTTTTGTTTGTTGACATACGTTAACTGTGAGGGCCACATACATTAACTATGAGGTCATATTAACCCAACCCTCAGCTCTTTAGTACCGTGTACACCTCATATTATTTTTATCAAAAACATCGCATACAGGGAACTGAAATGAACATATTCCCAATTATCACATTTCTTGTCTTATTTCATAATCCTTTCATAAACATTGAACATTATCCTTTTCATCAAACAAAACACGCAAGTTAAGCTATAGTGTCACTGACACTTTCATTTAAGTAACAGGTCAAATGTATGTGGATTTTGAAAGAAATCATCATTAATATTTTTCAGTGACCATGAGGGAGGTAATGTTAGTGCTCACACCTGTCACCTAGTAGCAAGTGCATTATCAGATGCATATCTTAGTTTCGCCGCTGGTATCAATGGTTTAGCAGGACCACTACATGGTTTAGCGAATCAGGTAATTACATATTTATGTGCTGTAGATTGATTGTAATTTCTAAAGTTTCAGTGTATGAATGGCGTACCTTTCATGTATTAGTGATGGATGGTGTACCATAAATATCATTCAGTATTGCTATCATGCCAATATGTAATTACTGTACCGAGGAAATCTGAAGTTTCAGTATTGAAAATTATGCTCAACATCAGCAAAAAACATGGAGATCAGATAATAGAACATTTTCCAAAATGGTCACTATTTATTTATTGGTGTTTAAGGTCACATATTTCTACACAATGGCTAATCATGACCATGACAGTTTTACAGGTGGAGGAAGCCGGAGTACCTGGAGAGAACCACTGAGCAATGGCGAGCAACTGTCAGCTTCCCAACATACTAACTCCACACAAGCAGTGTGAGCATTGGTTGAAGTCAGGTGCACCATCGACGTGCAGTACGCCTTAGTAAACAGCATCGCCATGCCCCCATGTGGGCATTGGGGATGAAGTGTCTTGCCGAAGGACACAACGCGGTTGCCTCTGGTGGGATTCGAACCGAGGACCTCTTGGCTTGCAGCCTGCACCTCTACCTACTGAGCCACCACGCCCCCAAAATGGTCACTAGGAGGAGCCCGTTATGGACTATGTCTATCACAGTGACATGTCATCACCGGTCATTTGATGAAACAATAAAGCTGAGAGAAAATACCCAGAGGGTATTTTCTCTCAGATTTATTGTTACATCACATGACCAGTGGCGAGTATTGGTTATTTTCACCATTTTGACTCAGTTTTGAACAACCCAGGAAATTAAAAATAATGGCATTGAGAATAATTGGTAATTTGTAGTGTAACTTACATATGACCTCTTTTGTGCCTTACAGCTGAATAATACACATGAGATCTGATTGATCTATCTTTGTTTCAGAACAGGGTGTGCTCAGAAATGAAAATTAATTTTTGGTCAACTTTTTTTTTCAGAAACTTAACCTTTAGTTTGATGAAGACGGTGTGAGGGTGGGTGGTGGGATGCGAGCAAGCAGGCATCACTTTTCTCACTAGCACAATAACTTAAAAAAAATATAAGTGGATTTGGTATGCGAGACTTTCTTCCCAATTTCTTGAATGAGTATGGAAACTGTTGTGGTTTGGCCACACTGAGCAGAGTTATCCTGGCCCTCAATTAGTTAATTTTTGCCTGTTTCCAGCTCATAACTTTAACACATATGAGGGATTTGATTTTCTTATAATGACAAGACTCACATGTGCTGATGAACTTGACCATGCAACGTCAATGCTTAATCCTTGTTTTTTACATTCTGGGGTTATGGGAGTGCCTTTTTCCTCTATTTTGATATATTTCTTGACTTCCTCACACTCAGGACTGCTTTCAGGCTTGCCACTGCTCATGCTGCATGCATTAATGTGCTTCATGTTTTACCTTTCAAACCAGAATACTTTAGCTGACAGTTGAACCAATATGTAGTCACTCGATTTGGCTATTCTTCCCATTGTTCATCCTGGGTAAGTCCTTATGTTTAGCTTAACGTGACAAAGTCAAGAAAGCTGTTGCCATTACACATGCGGAAGTCTGTTAGTCTGTGAGTCTGCAATTCTGTTAGTCTGTGAGTCTGTTAGTCTGTGAGTCTGTTTACATTTTCCTTTAGCACAGGCTACACCCGTAGTTCTTGTCTGATCATCACAAAATTTCATATGCAGGTTTGGGTCCATGTCTAGATGAGAACGTCCCCTTTTGGTCACGATCGGTCAACCAGTATGGCTGCCCGAGCCCAAAACCTGAAAACCATTAGCACAGTCTACGGGTCGTATTTATGAAGGGATTTCATTGTAACTTGGTAGGATGCCCTTGTATAATGTCTAGATAATTACATCCCCTTTTGGTTGCGATCGGTCAACTGTGATTGCTACACAGGCCCAAAGCTCAAAAACTTTTAGATCAGTCTACAAGCTGTATTTCTTAAGGGATTTCATTGTAACTTGATACGATCACTCGTTTTGAGGTCGCGATTGGTCAACTGTGATGGCTACAGGGGCGCAAAGACCAAAAATCTTTAGCGCTGTCTACAGGTCGTATTTATGGAGGGATTTCATTGTAACATGGTAGGATGACTCCAGTTAATTCCTAGATGAGAATGTCCCCTTTTGGTCACGTTCATTCAATCATGATGGCTGCCCGAACCCCAAACCCCATAAACTTTAGCACAGACTACAGGTCATATTTATGAAGGGATTTCTTATCAACTTGGTAGGATGACTCAGTATAATGTCAAGATAATTACATCCCCTTTTGGTTGCGATCAGTCCACTGTGATTGCTACACAGGCCCAAAGCTCAAAAAATTTTAGCTCCATCTACAAGCTGTATTTTTGAAGGGATTTCATTGTAACTTGATAGGATGACTCGTTTTGGAATAATTTCACTGTAACTTGGTAACGGTTGTTGACATACCTTAACAGTGAGGGCCACATACATTAACTGTGAGGGCCACATTAACCCACCCCTCACTTCTTTCGTACAGTCTACACCTCATATTATTTTTATTAAAAACATAGCATACAGGGAACAGAAATTAACATATTCCCAATTATCACAATTCATGTCTTATTTCATAATCCTTTCATAAACATTGAACATTATCCTTTTCATCAAACACAACACACAGACATGTTAACCCTTTACCTAACATGAAAAGCAGACGACACTTGCAAAAAAAATTCTTGAATAACTATTTTTTTTCATTATTTGTCTCAAAAAGATAGGTTATGACCACTCTTTGGAACGAGCTCGACGAGCTCGTTCCAAAGAGGGGTCATAACCTATGTTTTTGAGACAAAAAAAAAATGAAAAAATAATAAAAATTAACTGGCGATTTTTGAGAATAGCGCTGGCCAGTTTTGACCATTACGTTGGGTAAAGGGTTAAGCTACAGTGCCATTGACACTTTCATTGATAATAGCGCTGGCCAGTTTTTCCCGTTACATTGGGTAAAGGGTTAAACAAGTTCTGTTTTACTCACTAAATTCCCCGTGGGAACCCCGGGAAGTGAAGCAGTGCTTGTTTACTGTGGTAAACAAGCTCTGTTTCACTGGTAAAATAGGACTCAGTCACTAATGCTTGGGGTGCGAGTCCTCTAAAATAGGCAACATGGGGTATAAACGAATGACTGACCTTGACTTTATCTCCATGTTGTGGTCATGATTAGCCATTGTGCAGAAGTATGTGACCATAAACAACAATAAATAAATAAATAAATATACTCATTAAATAGGAGCTGGTAACCAATTCCATGGGTAGAAATTCTCAAAAGTAGTATAGATAACTGACTACATTTGACTTCACTTCATATTTGTGTTGTGGTTATGATTGTCATGGATATTGAAAGCTGCCATAAACACCAATAAATGAATACTAAATTTCAAAACAACATACCAATAACATGATTTTCAAGGGTATTACAGTTCCTTAGTGGCCCAACAGAAATGATTAACAGCCCGAGGTCTTATAAAAATATGAAATAGTTCAATCAAACCTCTGAGAATTATTCAACATATTTGTCCCTTAGTTAACCCTTTACCCAACGTAACGGCCAAATTTGCCAGCGCTATTCACAAAAATCGCCAATTAATTTTCATTATTTTTTCATTTTTTGTCTCAAAAACCTAGGTTATGACCCCTCGTTGGAACGAGCTCATCGAGCTCGTTCCAACAAGGGGTCATAACCTATATTTTTTAGACAAAAATTAGTTATTCAAGAATTATTTTTGCAAGTGACGTCTGCTTTTCATGTTAGGTAAAGGGTTAAGAAATATACTGTCATTTTAATGTGAAAAGAAAATGAACAGTTAATTTAAGAGTTTGAACTTTGAATATTCCTGAGATGTCAGCATTTTTAAAGTTTTTAAGAAACCATGTGAGAAATAAAAAAAATGAAGCAAAAATCCAGCTTTGGCGTTTGGCTGCTTCAAAAAAAACAGAATGATGCACATCTCTACTGACCTTATATCATTTGGCTCCTCATGTTCCAGGAGAGATGTTTCAAATGTTTTAATAGGCATAATCACCAAGATAACTGCTGTGAGGTTTGTTTTTCTTGCATGGTATCCAAACTTACGAAGTGGAAACAGAAGATTACGAATGTGATGTATCAGGCCATTGTGCACAAATATGTGACATTAGGATAGGGTCCTGTGAAGCTTCAAGACTCGATTCAATTTAAAATCTTAAGTAAATGTTCGGTTCGATTCAAAATTGGCTGTCCAATTTGTTTCGTATTGAATCTTTTTCATATGAATATAGCTTGGTATCAATCATCTTCATCATCTCACAAAACATAGTTCAGATGGAAATTGTATTACATAAACAATGTTGAAATAAAAGACCAAGTGTAATTTCCAATATATTAACATAAATAACATCTTCAGTCATCCCACCAGCCATGCTAATTCCAATATCACAAGTCCCTACCAATATTAAATACATACACATTTAAGGTATCCAAGTGGGGGCGTGGTGGCTCAGTTGGTAGAGGTGCAGGCTGCAAGCCGAGAGGTCCTCGGTTCGAATCCCACCTGCGGCAACCGCATTGTGTCCTTGGGCAAGACACTTCACCCCCATTGCCCACGTGGGGGCACGGTGGCGCTGTGTACTAAGGCGTACTGCACGTCGATGCACCTGTCTTCAACCAATGCTAATCCTGCTTGTGTGGAGTTAGTATGTTGGGGAGCTGACAGTTGCTCACCATTGCTTGGTGGTTCTCTCCAGGTACTCCGGCTTCCTCCACCCATAAAACTGTCGTGGTCATGATTAGCCATTGTGCAGAAATATGTGACCTGAAGCACCAATAAATAAATAAATAGTCATCCCACCAGCCATGCTAATTCCAATATCACAAGTCCCTACCAATATTAAATACATACACATTTAAGGTATCCAAGCAATGTCGATGATAAACTATAATCCTTTCAAGGTAATATACCAACTACATCATCAAGGCATGCCATCAATGAAGTCTTGCTGTGATTATGTAATTGGATTATTTTATCAGTCAGGACTTGAACCATCACAGTCACAACAAATTAGGTTTAGAGTAATACTCCAATCCCCACAGGTCATCTTCAAGACTCAACTAATTTGATTTGAGATTCAATTTGTATCAAAAATATGTTATTCACAGGGCCTTCCCTTAAAAACAATAGATATCTGAGTGTGAATATCACTACAGGGTGTTTTAGTTTTAATCCTCTCACCACAGACACAGGGCTTATATTTCGTCTAAATTTGTGAGAATCCATTTGGATTCTTGTGAAAATGGTTTCGAGAATCCATACCTACTATGAGTGTCCCAGGATCCCATGTCGCCACCATGGTTGAACCACTGTTGTATACTGATAACACATGTTAACATTTTACCGAACACACCTTTTTAATTTTTAAAACTAAATTTAAAAATTTTTAAACAATAAATAATAAATAGATAATAAAATAATTTAATGAACAATATTTACCAATAAAATCTTACAAATATGGCTGTCGTTGGAACCGGCTCATTGAGCCGGTTCCAATAACCGCCATATTTGTAAGATTTTATTGAAATAGTGTCAGGATATTTCAGGTCATGTTAGCCTTCTGCTGGTTAATTTGTTGCCGCTGTGTTAAATAAAGGGTTAAATTGACTCAATTCTTTTCACGCAGATTCTAGCAGAGGTGCAGCGAGAATCTATATGGATTGTCGCCGGTTTTATTGTGCGAATCGATGCTCGGATTCTCGTCGAAATATATTTTAGCCCTGAGACAACACAGATTTTGACCTATAAAATGAACCTAGCATGTTCAACTCTTTTCTTCACTGTGATCACAAACATGGGTAGAGAATTGTGACTGGGTCATAATCCGGTCAAACTTTTTTTTGTCTTTTTACCTCCGAACGACACTGTACATCTCACTCACTTGTAATAGAAATGGATGAATGTCAAATCTTAGATACCATTTTCATTTGTTTTTCGTGATTGAGTCTTGAGTTTCAGACCTTCAGATCAGTCTAATTTGGGCACAATGGCAAATATGGATGTGACCTGCACAGTTGGAGAAAAAGCACTGGTATTTTTTCCTTCTTGACGTCTGATTTAACTTTTAGGTTTTAGGTTCCTGTCTTAAAATGATAGTTTATAACCCTGCATTATAGGTCTTCACCATTATCACTGGTTCTCGTCATACTTTGATGTAAGTTTACTCGACTAATTCGAGAAGGCTTTTTAGTTTCCCAGTGTCGAGCCAAAGGTCTATTTGAATGTAAGCTAAATTATGCATGGCATTTACTGAGAAATGCCACAAACATGAATATAATAGATCTCAAGCTTCAAGTGCATGGTCATATAGAATTCGCCACAGAAAAGTAATCGCCGTTGACAGTGTTGTATTCTGCTAATAATAATAATAATAATAAATTGTTCTTATATAGCGCCTCATCCCGCAAGGCTCGAAGCGCTTTACAACATAAAAATACGCACATGTGCATAAATACACATGTATACATGTGTACATATACACACATATATACATACATTAGTTACCATAATACAAGACTCATTTCTGAAAGTCTGCAGTGATGTCTTCAATTTAGTTAAGGTTGTGTGGGAGGTAAAGCCTGAAGAGATGGGATTTCAGTGCACTCTTGAATGTATTAAGAGTAGGCATCTTCCGGAGTTCACGTGGTAGTGAGTTCCAGACTTTAGGGCCGGCGTAATGAAACGCGCGACGACCAATGCTTACATAGTTTGTATTCGGTAAACATAACAACTTTCGTGATCCAGATCTGTTGCATTGTTTGCTTTGAAGGTAAGCTCTAAGCTATATTACAAGCCTCAGGGAAACCTGGCCAAACTATATATTGCCGAAACACTGTAAAACTTGCATAATTTGGACGCAGTTATCTTATTTGGGCACAGCTTTTACCGTCGTTAGTTGGGAAGAATTTAAAGGCCTGTTGAGTTTTTGCAAAGTTTTGTTTCTGAAATCTCAAGAGCACTGGGGTAATTGTGTCATGACTAGCTAGATCACTATCTGATTGAGAAAGAGGATTTTGTTTTGTCATCACACTATTCCATCTATCTTAAGGAATGAACTCAGGCCCAGATCATTTACAGGTTAGTTTTTTTGTAAATTCTTCTCTTCAAAATATCGTTAGAGACCTCTTATTGGAGCCTGCTTAGTCTATAGTTCTTAACCCTTAAAGGCCTATTTCTGACTTTTATGATCTCAGAATAGGTGCCCTTAACTAGTAATGAACCGATTATCAAAACTTGCTATCAACCGATTACCGGTTATTTCTTTTCAACCTACTCACAATTGTTTACAATTGGCTGTAACGTAAGTGCAAGCCCTACTTCGGAACTAACTCAAGCTTTTAGAGAACTTTTCCAAACAAGTTGGAAAAGTAATAGAGTGCAAAAGCACAAAAAAGATCGAAAAAAGGGTCGAGCGAGACCAGCTCTCAAAATTACAGGTACTCTCTCTGCACACCTCTTGCGTTTACCGAGCGCATGCGCAACAACCGTGACGTCAGTTCCTTTTATTTCCGCCATTTGTACATGGTGGAAATTTTTGTGACTCCTGCTACTTTGCTGTTTTTCTTCGTGAACAACTTATTATATGTGCTCTGTTTTTCATTGTGTGCAAGTGGATTGTATCCTTTTGTCAAGCTATCCAAATTGTTTTTGATTAATGTTATTTTTGATCATTATTGCTTGTTTCTTCACACTTAATCTTGTTTTTCCCCCACGTGTGAACAGTGAACACGACCTTTGTGCTGTTTTCCGTCGACGGGAAGCTTGATTCCATTATTTTCATTCATATAATGCCAAAGACTATTCCTTGTACCTCTTGCTTGCAAGTGAAGCATGTGGCGACTCTCATTCCACATGTGTCACTTGCAACAATTGCACTCAGGCCCAATCATGTGGTATTTGTTGGGTTTGGTCCTCGAAATTCTGGGTTTCTGTTAACAAGGTGGTTCTGTCCAGAGCTAGAACCCCTCGTTCTTGGGGTAAGGGTAGCTGTGCCATAGTAGACATTTCTGCTGGTGCATGTGGTGACGCTGTCACACAGGATTCTGATCTGTCTTCTGTGGCGAGTTCCTCTGCAACTGTTGACGGTGCTAGTTCAGTGATACCTGATGTGGAGACCGTGGTCTCTTTGTCTTCTGATATCACTCTTGAAGCGTCTGTTTTCGTAGAGAGCTTCTCCGAGGTCAGCTCGGTGACCCTCCCCAATCTGCCTCCTACGCCGTCGACAGTTGCTGAGGAAGTTGTTACTACAGATCCTACTCTGTCTGATGGTGGCTCTTCCATCTCCTCGGGGGATGGTCTACAGTCTCGGGGGACCGAGGCTGTCGATGGCCGGATACCTCTTCTTTGTCCTCTCCGTGCAATCAAGACTTATATTACTCGCACTCAGTTCATTAGGAGGGGGTGGAAGAGATTCTTTCTGTCTCTCATTCCTAAGAGGCAGTCTGTCTCTTCCCATTCTATTTCCAGGTAGATCTGTCTTGCAATCGAGCTGGCTTATTCCCGCTTGTCTGCGTCGGATCTTGTTTCGAACCGGTTTAATGCTCATGAGGTTCATGCCATTTCTACATCCTGGGCGTTCTCCAATTCTGTTTCGCTCCGGGATGTTATGAATGCGGCTTACTGGAGGAATGCCTCTACCTTCACCTCCTTTTATCTCCGCCACCTTCAGCAGCAATCTGAGGACCTTTATTCTTTAGGCCCTCTCGTTGCTGCTCAGGCTGTTGTGCACCCTCGTTAAAATCGTTTTTATCAAGGTTGTCCTTCGCTCAGCCTTGTTCTTTTTAGGTGCCTTCTCTCTATCTTCAATACAGGTTTCACTATTGTTCTCTGCCCTCCTTGCTTTTCTTTCTGCTACTCTTGTTGGTATTGGTTATGTGATTCACCTCCTCCTATTGTTTATTCAGCCAATTGTAAACAATTGTGAGTAGGTTGAAAAGAAATTAAAATTTTTTAGTAAATTTTGTTTCTTAACATACCTACCACAATTGTTTAGCGGAGATATCCTTGATATCGATGCCTCCCCGCAAAATCACAAACTTCTCGTTGGCAGAAATACGGAATTGACGTCACGGTTGTTGCGCATGTGCTCGGTAAACGCAAGAGGTGTGTAGAGAGAGTACCTGTAATTTCGAGCGCTGGTCTCGCTCGACCCTTTTTTCGATCTTTTTCGTGCTTTTGCACTCTATTACTTTTCCAACTTGTTTGGAAAAGTTCTCTAAAAGCTTGAGTTAGTTCCGAAGTAGGGCTTGCACTTACGTTACAGCCAATTGTAAACAATTGTGGAAGGTATGTTAAGAAGCAAAATTTACTAAAAAATTTTAATTTCTCTGCCGATTATGCTGATTCCGATGCCGATTCCAATGGTTGAAGTAGGACACTGAAGAAAATGAATTGGTGTCTGTTATACTACAGAATTTCATTTATAAATCATCAGTCACGAAAGCTTAATACCACATAAGTTTTCAGAGTATGCATATTTAGTGCTGGGCAATATTAGCCAAAATATTATTTGCATTTTAGTTGGGGTGTGGGGAAAAGATTGTTATTAACAATACAATCACATGATGATATTGTTCTCGTAAAGGTTGTGTTTTATTCCGGTAAATACGATTTTGTGTAAGGAAACAATACACTTGGCTGTATTGATGAGAAATATACTGAGCACACATACTTTGTGTCTTAATTGAATAATAATTTTGTTGTTAATATGTGTTGTGAAGTCATATGGCACATGGTTTACATGTACATCAGAAAGTATTATTCATTGTTCTTTTTTCACCTTGTTACCTCCCTTGATGATTTTCTCCAATGTTTACATGATCTCTACAATCTTCGGGAAATGGTGACGATCTCATACCGATTGCAGTTGGTAAATTCTGTAATATCTCTGCTCTGCAAATCCCTAAATTTTCTGCTATGCACAACACTTTTTTAATGGGGAAATTTTTATTGCGATGGCCCGATATCAAGGAGATTTTTAATAGTCAGTGTTAAAAACAGAAAAACCGGAAACTGCCGGTTTTTAACTGCCGGTTGTCATAATCGGCCGATGTCCCATAACTGGCTGGTTCCGATTGCCAAATCCGATTATGGGTTCATAACTACCCTTAACATGCCATCATGAGGTCCTGTTGCCCATAGATGAATTAGGTATACAGTGATTTCTAGTCAAGTCTTGGCTGCCTGTCATTGCTAAGCCACTGGATGAATAGAGGCAATGGCTAGTGGGAATCCCTACACTTGTCCAGGACCTTTAGGGTTATTTAAACGTACCATCTACAATACAGCCACAGAGGATTGGTCGTAATCCATAATGTCCACACATTCATTTACCAGGTAATAAAAATTATTAGCAAAATTTTAATCGATCAATCGCTCGGTTGTACCTGGTGCTTCATTTAATCAATTTTTAGCTCAACTTTGGCGAAGCCAAATTTAAGGTATTGCCATGGCCTGTTGTCCATCTGTCCATCCGTCCGACGCGTCATACACATGGCTCGGGCTAGAGGCTGTATTTATGAACCAATCTTTACGAAACTTCTTGAGTATCTTTGTTATCACAGTGAGACGAGAACGAGTGTTTTGGGGTGCGGTCCAAAATTTAAGACGGCCGATGGCAGCCATTTTGTACCAAAATTAGGTGCAATCAGATTTTTGCACAGAACTTCCATATGAAAGCTCCGATTTGAATAACTTTTTTGTATGAATGTTTAGTACCATGGGATACATCACATATAATACAGGTTTTTTTCCCATGCATAAATTATGCAAATTAGACTAACTTTGATTTATTTAGTGTTACTTTCAGCACTGTAAGTGCAAATGCCAATACGGCTCAGGCTAGAGTCCATATTTATGAACCGATCTTTATGAAACTTCTTGGGTACCTTTGTTATCACCGTGGGACGAGAACGAGTGTTTTTGGGTCCGGTCTGAAATTCAAGATGGCTGCCGGCCGGCGGCCAGTTTGTACCAAAATTAGTGCAATCAGTTTTTTGTACAGAACTTTGGTATGAAAGTTCTGATTTGAATAAATTTTTATAGGAATGTTTAGTAACATGGAATACATCACATATAATACAGGTTTTTTTCTCGTGCAGAAATTATGCAAATTAGATGAACTTTGATTTGTTCAGTGCTACTTATACACAGTAAGTGCACATGTCAATACGGCTAGGGCTAGAGTCTGTATTTATGAACTGATCTTCACGAAACTTCTTGGGGTACCTTTCTTATCACCTTGTGACAGGAACGAGTGTTTTTGAGTGCCTTTGTTATCACTGTGCTATGAGAACAATATTTTTGGGTTCAGTCAGACCCATTCTGGGACTCAAAGATTTCTTTTCTAGTTTAGCATCTAACTGTCTTTTACAATACTTTACCTACACATTTGTTACAGGCTACGGTCAGCATTTATGTACAGACCATTACAATACTTTACATGTACCTTTGTTATCAGGTCATTACCTAGATGTTTGTCATTGCTGTGTCACATACTATACATGTACATGTCTTAAACAAGTTGAGCTACAGTGTCATTGACACTTTCATTGATGATTATTTCTGTAATTAGTGCTTGGAATCTAATATTATTATGTCTGTGGAAATATTGCCCACCTGTGGAAAGTGACCAGTCCACAGCATCCATATTGTACCAGCTCCCCCACGGGAACCCCAGGAAGTGAAGGAGTGCCTGTTCACAGCGGTAAACAGGCTTTGTTTCACTGGTAAAATAGGACCAAGTCACCAGTGCTTGGGAGGTGCAAACCCTCTCTAAAATGGGCAACATGGCTTATTAACGCTCACCCCCATGGTCTCGAGTTGATACTCATGTTGTGGTCATGATTAGCCATTGTGCAAAAATATGTGACCTTAAACACCAATAAATAACAATAATACTGTACCAGCTGCATTAGGTAAAATATTAAAAACAAATTTTATGGAAATCCAGGAAATTAAAAATCAGTTTGCTCTCTGTTTTAAACAAGTTCTGTTTTACTGGTAAAATATGACCTGGTAGCCATTTTTTTACCTGGGGTGGAAGTCTATAAATGATTGGCTAAACTTGACTTTGTACTTGTTTTGAAATGATGGGATAGCCACAGGTGGTGAAGCTGACCTTAAACACCAATAAATAAATTTTTAACCAATAAATAAATTTTTTTTTAAATCAAATTACAGTTTAGTTATTGTTTGTTCTTAATTTTCAGGAAGTATTAGTATGGGTTACTAAACTACGGGAACAATTAGGAGGTGATGTATCAGATGAAGAGCTGAGGGATTTTATTTGGAACACACTGAAAAGTGGACAGGTATATAACTCTGTAGTCCATAGAAAATGTGCTCCAGGCCTGGTAATCTAGAAAATCAAGGTGTCCAGAACAATTTCCCTCCTCAGATTGCTTGGGAGTGCAATTGCACCAGAAATTTTCAATGCAAAGACTTGTATGCTATTTTGGTTATATTCACTTCAAGGTATTATTTTTATGACTGAAAAATTGTACCACATTCAGCTACATAGTGGAAAATTTGGCACACGCATATTCTCATTATTCAAAATGTTGCATTCAAATCTTCTGTTACTGTCTTCTACAATCAGAATGTATTGAAATGCAACACATAATGGGCCATGAATTATTGGGAATCATTGCAACATTGATTGAAAAAATAAATTATAATAATTATAATGGCAGGCTTTTCTAATGACTGCCAAACATGATTCCCATTGTCATTTCACTGTAACCATAAAAAATAACACAGAGTGAAGCTCTTACTCATTGAAATCTTCACTCCTCTCCCCCTCCCCCAAACTGAAAAAGAGACTTATCAATAAACACCAATCTTTGGATGTCTGCCAAGTGTGACAACTGTCATCCGAACTGCAACTGTCTGAACTCTAGATTTTTGGTAAAAAGATTCATGCTGCAGATTCTTATTGATGAGGGAGGTGCCTGAGAAACAAGAATGTTTACCACCCCCCCCCCCCCACCCCACCGCACACTCCCACAGCACTCTGTCAGAAAGTCTGCCTATCTGTTTGTCAGTCTGTCCTGTTACCACCTGTATCCCCAAGACGCTTTGAACCTTTTGTTTCAAATTTTCAGCATTCATCAAACTTTATGTAAAATTGCTTGCATCAACCTTTTTAGCTCACCTGGCCTAAAAGGCCATGTGAGCTTTTCTCATCACTTGGCGTCCGCCGTCCATAAACTTTTCACATTTTCATCTTCTTTCCTGCAACCGCAGAGCCAGTGTGAACCAAACTTGGCAGGAATGGTCTATGGGAGGTCCTGTACAAAGATCCTCATTTTGTTCTCGTTGGATCAAAAACATGGCCTCCAGAGTCATTCTTTGATTCTGGTTGGTGGTTTTCGAAAATCTTTGCTGAAACTGCCAGGCCAAATGTTTTAAAACTTCACATTAATGATGACTGGGACCCCCTACCAACGATCCTCATTTAATGTTGATTGGGTCACAAACATGGCCTCAGTTGCGGCTTATAGTTACTGTAGAAACACTAGGAGAAATCACTTTTTCATCATCTTCTCTGGAACTACTGAGCTGACATGAACCAAACCTGGCAGGGCTACTCTATGGGAGGTTCTCTACAAACGATCCTCATTTTGATCCCGTTGGTCTTCTCCAAAACCACAGGGCCAAATGTTTTGAAACTTTGCGTGGTTGATGACTGGGATCCCTCTACCAACGATCCTCATTTAATGTTGATCAGGTTGCAAACATGGCTTCAATTGTAGCTTATAGCTACTATAGAAATCCTAAGGGAAATCACATTTTCATCTTCTTCTCTGGAACTACTGAGCCGACGTGAACCAAACTTTGCAGGAATGGTCTATGAGAAGATGGAAATATGTAGCCACCAGAGGCTATATTCTAATGTTTAACCCAATGCCTCTCCTGTCTGCAGGAAGATCGGTACTCTCAGCAAAATACTTGTTTTTTTTAAATTTGGTAAGGAATGGTTCCAGTTTTCTGCACTGAGAACTGGGGAAAAAATCCAAAAATATTGTGTATACAGTACAAGTCAAAATAAGCTGTAGCATAACTGCAATGAAATGAGTAAACTGTTGCTCCTGCACTGACAAGATCAGAATCTGACATTTTCTGGAAAGCTATCAGTGAGAGCTTTCCAGAAAATGATTTAAAATATAGGGCCAAACACAAATTTTGCCCCCCAATCCCCAAAATTTGCATCTAAAACTAAAGAAAACATGTCCTGAAAGGCCCTCCACACTTCGCCCCTACTGCGCATGCGCAGTGTCAAGGACGTTCCGAAATTGGCGCCATTAATCATTCTAAGTTTGGCCCTTCATCAGTTAACATCTGACTGATCTTTGTGCTTATAAATCTCAGTTTAAATGATGCCAGACACATAAATATTAGTGAAATGGTGATTCTAAGGAGGATAGAGAAGGAGGAGAGGAAAAGAATGTGTGACAGAATATTATCAGGGCTGTAACTTAAAATTTTTTAATGAAATTATGTTAAGTTACCTATTTTCAAGGCAGCAGCCATTTTGTTGTCATTCTGATTATTTAGTTACACTGTTTTTTTAAGTGTTTTCCTCTCTCCCTGTCCTTTAAGTTCCCCCTTGCTATTCTCCCATGCTTTTGGCATAATTTTTGTAATTATTATTACTAAATTTTCTTGGGAGTTTTAGCTGAATAACAGAATGAATTCTGTTCTTTCCCCATGTTTACGTCTTCACCTACGGGTGGTTAGGCGTTGTGTTCTGCATCTACCATCTGATGTTCTGCAGTTTCTTCCCTGGAAGTCTCTGTTTTGCATCAGATAGTGTATTTTTGGTAACTGATTTCGGGCCTGGGTGCCTGGAGTCTTATTTTAGTGTTTTTACACTCATTGTTTACATTTACAACAGCCCTCTGTGTGAGGGGGGGATTTCTAAAAAATAATATCTTGATGTTATTTTAATCATAACTAGATACATTATTATTGTTCGTAAGTGTTGAATAAATTGTTTAAAATATTTTAAAAATTTTTGTCCACACTTAGGCTTGGGATCCATTGGGGCTCAACGTTACTTTTCAGAAACTTGGGCTGTTCTGAAAAAATATTTTTTCAAAATTTTTTGATTTCAATTATTTTTTCTATATTAATGGATCATATTATTATTATGTATTTTGATTGCCAGGGGTTAGTGCGAGTACCAGGACTTGTTTTCTTTTCACATTGAAAGGATATTGATCAATTGTTTTAAGAGGAAGTCTTCCTCTGACCTTATTATCATTCTATATGTGGTCAGTGTACTCGCATTAACTCCTGTTCTGTATCGTATGATTTCGATGACAATATGGGAAGTGTATGTCACGGTATGTTGTTGGGGATTTGGACACTCCGGTCCTTTCCCCGCAGGGTCACTCTACTTTATCAATTTCTATTTCAGACGATCAAGATTAGGGTGATGTATCTGTGATGTCTTCCAACAGTGTGCCTCCGTCGTCACAATTAATGAAGGGCTAGCGGAAAAGTGCTCATGTAATACGCCAATTGCCTAAGAGGACCCTAGTAGGTTCGACGGCCTTTGACGTCCGCTAGCTCGCCCGGTGTAGCGTCCATTCACCGAATGGTTCGGCAGCCGGGTTCGTCCGTTGCGGTCTAGAAGGAATTTTGGGGTGATGCGAGCACTATAAAATTAACTTAATGCACACCCAGTGACGGCGGATCGGAGGGAGAACGGAGGAAGCCTTTTAGTCCGGTTCATAGCTCGTTCCGGTCCATCCGGACGGCAAGCGAGAGAGGCCCCTCTCTCGTTCAACAACATCTGGCCCCAGATGTTGTGGTACAAATGTGTCGCTAGCGGAGCATACGTCCGTCGCTTGGGACGCTCCGTTGTATAGGCAGTCCGCTGAGACTGCTAAGGCTTCCTCTTCTCGTCAGCGCACACGACCGCACCTTGGCTGCGTGACCGCCGATATATTACCAGCTTCGCCGATCAAGGATTCTTCGGCGACCAGGTCACACCATCCGGCAGCCAGGGATTCGAGACCGATGGACTCCGGACGTTCGCATAGGAAAAGTATGCGGGAGCCATCTGATGCGGAGCTGCCCTCGGCGAAGCAGCGATAGACTGCGCCTCCGCAGGTCTCGACGCCGGACATTCTTGTGCACATAGCACAGCTTATCGCAGCATCCCAGCAGCCGACAGAAACGGTGTCGGATCGAGAATTATCCGACAGCGCTGGGTCGGTAGCCGGGGACTCGAGGCCTGCAGACTCCGGACGTTCACATAGGAAGTGTGCGGGAGTCAACGTACACGGAGCTTCCAGCGGCAATGCATCGTAAGTCCGCTACTGCACAGGCCTCGGGAACGGACGTGCTTTCCTTAATAGCACAGTTTATCGCAGCATCCCAGCATCAACTGAATCTGTCGCATATATTTTATCCGACGATGCTGGGTCGGGACGCTCCGCGGAAGCGGGTACGGACGTCCGAAAGTTTCATCCGGTCCGACGGGATACCGAAAGGGATTCGGAGGATTTCAAGCTTTCCCTTTTGGAACAACATATGCTGCGATGCCGGATAAGAAACTGATAGCGTCGGTGGACTTAGAAATTTTTGGTTCGGTTCAGGGACATCGTCCCTCAGTTCCGACATAGTCCAATAATGTCACACAAACTTTCGAATTATTGAACGACGCTATATATATTATTATTTTATGCTTGCTATCCAAGCATTTCTGGTTTCTTGTTCGAAGAATTATGGAGATGTCTTTCAAGTGTGCCTCTGTCGTCATAGTTAATGAAGAGTTAGCGGCAATAAGTGCTCATGGAATATGTCTATCGCTTACGGAGTGACATTCGCTAGCTCACCCGGTGTAGCGTACATTCATCGAATGGTTCGGCTGCCGGGTTCGTCCGTTGCGGTCTAGGAAGGAGATTTGGGTGATGCGAGCACTTTAATTACTTTAGTTCTCACCCAGTGACGGCAGATTGAGGACAGATCGGAGGAAGCCAACAACATAGGGGACCGCATGTTGTGGTTCAGATATTTTACATTCGGAGCATATGTCCGTTGCTCGGGACGCTCCGTTATATTGACAGTCCGAGAGACTGTCTTTAATGCTTCCTCATCCTCACAGCAGGGCACACGACCGCACATTGGCTACGTGGCCTCGAGTATCCGATCAGTTTCGGCATTCAGTGATTCCACAGCGAATAGGTCGCGCCATCCGGTAGCCAAGGGACACGAGGCCTATACACTCCGTTCGCTCGCATATTGGAAGTATGCACGGGGTAACGATCTCGGAGCTTCCTGCGGCAATGCATCGTAAGACCGCTGCTCCTCAGGCCTCAGTGACGGACGTGCTATCCGAGTTAGCACAGTTGTTTCGCAGCATCCCAGCAATTGACAGTTTCTCGGTCGAATCAGGAATTATCCGACGGCGCTGGGTCGGTGCGGTCCGCGGTTGCATCAAGCTACGGACGACCAAACGCTTTATAGGGTCCGACAGGATGGCGAAAGGGATTCGAAAGATTTCGAGTTTTCCCTTTAGTAGTATCGGAAGATGCCTTTCATATCTTCTGGCATTTCTTCCAGTGATTATTTTTCGGACTTCATTGCTGCGATCTTGGATAAGAGACTTATAGCGTCATTGGACTCGGATTTTTCGATCGGTACAGGGACTTTGTCCCTGACTTACCGACGCAGTCCAATATTGTCATTACAACATGTGTTTTATTTTTCGACGCTATATATTTATATATATATACAAGCCTGCTACTAAGCATGATAGTTTAGTTTCTTGTCCGCGTGGCTCATTTTATCTTTTTTACAAATAGTTTATTTTGGCAGAGCAGGGCATACCGAGAGTTCATATGCGTCTAGACGGTGTGATTAAAGACTGCATATATTCTTTTTCGCCGTTTATGTCTTTTCCAATTTCAATGTTGGGAACGACATTATGTATAGTAGACTTAACTTAGACGCTTTATTATACGTAATCCGCCTTACTGAGGTGTTATCATTACGTCTTCAAGAAAAGATTTACGGGATATTATTCTCAATGTAATTTCTTTTGAGGGCAGTAGTTTGTTCACGTATAACTCCGCCCTTCAGTGGCTGATTGGAGTTGGTTAGACGTGATGCAGCCCTAGCTACATCCACGCGTGGATAGTAGGTTAAGAACTCTCTCAGAGTCGCTTCCTTCCCGGAGGAGCTTCTCTTCGACGGCAACTTTCCGGCAATCCATGAATTGCTTGATTTATACATTCTCTTGTCTATCTAGTGTTACAAGAGATTCAGACTGGGGCAAACATTCGGTGGTTGACTCAGAGAGTGCCGCCGCAGTTGCCAGACCCGAGTGTGGCTGTTATGACGGTTGCCAGTCAAACAGATTGGGATATATACTAATCCCTACGGATTCGAAGTGCCAGGGTCTTTGGGTTCCGCAGTCTTTTAGCTATCAGTTTAACTTCCGCGGAATAATGTTTTTTAGGCTTGCTTTATGTCATTTTATGAACATTATTCAGAAACGCATGCCCAAATTCCTGTCCTTTAATTCGACAGTAGTGGCGTATCTCCGGAACCAGGGAGGCACTCTTTCGTTTCCGTTATTCAATTTAATGGAAAGAATCCGTCGGTTGGTTATAGTACACCAAGTTCAGTTTTGGTCCGTCATATTCTGGGTCGTCTGATTGTTTTATCGCACTCCCGTTCTCTTACGGGTCGCTTGTTGCTGTCAGAATGGACTCTCAACAAACAAGTATTCAATCAGATTTGCTATCTATGGGAGCGCCCAATGATGTTTTATTTATGACACAGCTTGCTAATCAATTGCAGACGTATGTGTTGACTTGTCCAGATCTCTGAGCTAATACTGTTAACGCTCTATTGATCTATAGGACGGAATGATAGGATACGCGTATCCTCCGGCGCTGTTGTTTTAGCAGGTATTGCTCAGATAAACAACCACAATACATTTCTGTTGATAGCATCTCTATCTTCACAGAGATCATGAGTAATTTACTCTCTTGTCTACTGTGGATCTTACGTGAAATCTTCCTCTATGTGAGGATCTTTTTTCACTGGGTAAATCGTGTCATCTTTATCACAACCAGCAAGGTCGCAACCTTCATGTATTCCGTTGTGTGGTCCGTATTGCATTGTAAGCACTGTACTGGACGAGCTTTGGACGCGATTTCTTACTATAGGAGATCCTCTTCTTCGCTATTCTATGCGACTAAAGTGGAGGCTCTTCCGTCGTGGTGTAGGGATCATTATGTTCATATTGTTGATCCCTCCATACTACTCATTGCTTTTTTTTAGTATACTTGTTTCACAAGATCTACTGCAGCCTGTTGTTATTTAGGTTATAGGTTTATGTTACCTCATACCTATGCACTCTACGATAGTTTACAATTGAGTCTTTTGTCTCTTTATCTAAGTCAGTTAGTAACTTTTTGATAAATAGACTTAGAATCTTTAGATTAAATTCCTATACGGATTTTAACTTCGGTTCTTATTTAGCTAAGTAATCATTTGAGCCTCTGGAAACAGTAGTTTTCAAATTCTGACCTTTTAGACAGTAATTCTGTTGGTTTCTCTTTTACTGTAGAGTCAGTGAGTTTCATGCATTATCGATGGATGATTTTCACTTTCATAGTTTCGGAATCAATACTTCCGTTACTATTTAGGTTGGATTGTTGCATAAGAGTTAGGCTCCTATTATCCGGAACCTATTATTTTAAGGTCCATCCGTCTTCGTATGGGCATAGGCCTTTACTCTTTCCGGGTACAGTTTATGTATTTATAAACAGATATCTGTTTATTACAAGGGCGTAAGCTTCTTCTGTCTTTGATGTCTAGTAGAAGGACGTTACGCTCCATTTTATTGTTAATGGATTCTATTAACTAGCGTACTGCTTATGGTATATCATTGGCTTAGCAGTTGTGCTTAAGATTTCGGCTCATGAAGTAAGAGTTCTTCTACTTCTTGGGCTTACATTAATAGTGTTGCTATTATAGATTTTTGAAGGCTGCTCATTGCGCTCAGCCATCCACATTCATGAATTTTATCTCAGAAATATCGAGTCCATTTCTGGAGGCCTCTATTGTTAGGTCTATTATCTACTGCTCAGAATGTCATTCACTTAACAGTTGCTACTATAGCTAGGTAGGCTGTCTGTTTCGGCAGTGTCTCCGTTCGGCTGCCCTCTTCGCTCTGGGCTATTTGACCCAGGGCAAGAAAAAGGGGGGGGGGGGGGGAGGGTGTTCCCTTGGGTCACCTGTTTTTACTATGAAAACAAGGGGATACCTCCTCCGGAGTTAGTAATTCTGAGCTGTTATTGGGATGGTTGTTTAGTGAGAAGTTTAAGTTTATAAAATTCATTCAAGTCTTAGTTTTTAAAGTATAGCTTTTCAATATTGCATATGTCAACGGACATGATTATGCAATTCTCACACACTTTTAGGAGTATAAGAGTCTCTATTCTCTAGACTTACTTTATTATTGGCTTACTTTAAAAATTATTAGTATAAGGATTATTGGATATTAATAGAGTACATGGATGTATGAAGCTCAATTTTTGGAAGGTGTTGTATCTTTCTAATTTATCATAAATAAGAAAGATACATGTAAGGCCTATTACTTCTTTTCCCTACAGGGGATGACTCTATTTTATTTTATTGAGCGTATTCCATTTTGCTCTATGTCCTTGGCCCTCCAGCCTTTTTACTATTCAGCTATGTCTGGGTCATTGGTACAGTATAAAAATGTTAAAAAATTTATAGTAATTTATATATTTTTTATACTTACCAATGACCCAGACGGGGATGGCCCTCCCAGGAGTTGGGAACTCTTGCCTCCCCGCTGAGTACATAGCGCTTACCAGGCACTGGTTATTAGAATGATAAATGGCGCCAATTTCGGAACGTCCTTGACACTGCGCATGCGCAGTAGGGGCGAAGTGTGGAGGGCCTTTCAGGACATGTTTTCTTTAGTTTTAGATGCAAATTTTGGGGATTGGGGGGCAAAATTTGTGTTTGGCCCTATATTTTAAGAGTTAGCACCAGCTATGTCTGGGTCATTGGTAAGTATAAAAAATATATAAATTACTATAAATTTTTTAACTTTCTGAAGCGATGGTCCGGTTTGAACCAAATTTGGTATGTGGTTTTTTTGGGGTCATAAGTACTTGACTCGTGCAAAAAAAAAAATTCCCGCATCCTCATGGGAACCCAGAGAGGTAAAAATAGAAATATTTTAAAACTCCCATATTTCCCAAACCACACGGAACAGAGAGCTGTTATTTGAAGTATCCTTACGACCAGTAGAATTGAATGGTAAAAATAAATTGCCATCGGTTATGTTCGAGTGTTCTGTAATGGGCATCGAAAAAATGCAGAGTCAGCATATTTGCACAAATTGAAAAAAATCTTTTCTCCAGAACCATTCATCAGAATCTTTTGATATTCGGTATACAGCATTCATAGGGGGTCAGATAAAAGTTTGTTAAAATAAAGTTCATTGGTTCATATTTGGGCTCAATACAGGAGCCCGAATTTTTAACATAGGGTAATATTCTTTAAAAATCTTCTTCTTCAGAACCACCAGTCAGAATCTTTTAATGTTTGGTATACATCATTGTTACGAGGGGCAGATTCAAGATTGTTCAAACCAAGTCCTTCCTATGGAAGCCCAAATTTTAACTTTGTTCAATATGGGGGATAATTTTAAAAAATTTTCTTCTTCAGATCCACCTGTCAGAGAATGCTTTCATATTTGGTATGCAACATCTCTAGAGGGGTCAGATTCAAGTTTGTTCAAATCGGATCCCTAGATATATATTTTGGCTCACTATGGTAGCCGAAATTGGCCATGTTGCTGAAGAATTAAAAATTTTGTTTTGAATACCCTCTAGAGGTGTGTAACGAAGATTAATCCACATAGGGTGCATCAAGGGGCTTCATAGGGGATCTCTGCATTTTACATTATGATCAAATGAAGAAAAGGCATGATGTCCAGATTATTTTTGTCACTCCTGAGGGACTCAAGGATTGACAGTGTATCCTATGAAGATGGATTGCTTAATGTAGACTCATTCTTGGACTCGTTTTATATTGTGTTCTGTTCACTTCACGCCCCATGGAGCCTCTTGTTTTCTTTCCTCCAATATGCATTTGGTACTATTTACAGTCACTACATGCAGAACCTTTTTTGAAACTCACACGTAACTCCCCCACCATCCACCCCTTCCTCGGGGGCCAGATAGGCACTTTTTTTCACTCGGCAAAAATGCTTTTTTACAGTTTTTGTTGAGTTTGTGATTAAAAACCCAAACAACCCCCTCCCCCACCCCAATTAGGCATTTTTTCCCCCTTTCCTCCAATATGCATTTTGAACTATTTACAGTCACTGCATGCAGAACCTTTTTTTACACTCACGTATCCCCCTGCCCCTGCCCCTGGGGGGCCAATTAGACACTTTTTCTTTTCTTTCGTCAAAAGTGCCCCCCCCCCCCACCCCACGGTGCAAGTTAGGCATTGTTTTTTCTCTTCGCTCAAAATGCGTTCTGAAGGATTTAGGCTGACCATATGTGGGAAAAAAATGGACTCCCCTAACACTCCCCACTCTAAACCCACCTCCTTCTCACCCATGGCCATTTAAGCAATATTTTTTCTTTGGTAGAAATGCATTTTTAGCCTGACTGTTTATAGTCGGGGCTATACTCTTGGCTTTCATCCTTCAGTCCATCCATAGTCTGTAAACAATTGGTTTCCGACCGATAACTCCAGTTTGGATTATTTGATTTCAACCAAAGTTGATATGTGTATTTTCCAGCTGGTAATACAGTCCAGGTTTGAATATAGGTGCCACAACTCCCCCCCCCCCCCCCCCACACACACACACACAGTCTTGTCTACCCTACATACCGAGGTACCCCATTGTTTGTCCTTTGTGTGGACTAATGGTTTCTACCTCGTTTTGCCGGTAGAGTTCTGGGAAAACAACCGAGGTAAAGGGTTTCTTTTGTCTTTTGTACCTCGGTAAGGCGAAACACGCAAACTCTTTTGTCTAGTTACCTCGTCAAGTTGGTAAGACAAACCCACACACACACACACACACACACACACACACACACACACACACATGTCACATGGGCAATTATTCCCAAAATGCATTTTGAAGGATTGGGAGTTATTACATGCAAAAGAGAAAATTGACTCCTATAGCCCAAAATTGCTTTATGTCCTGCATCTTCAATCCTTCACCTAATGCAAGTTGAAGCAAATAGTACAAATTATTTTTCTGAAACATCAGATTTTTCATTTTTCTCTTCTAACCATGGCTTATTAGTCCTTATTAAGCTCATCAAGCTTGTTCCATTAATAGGTCATGAGGTATGTTTTGGAGTAGAGAAATGAAAAAAAAATTTTGAATAGCAAATTTTATATATCACGAGTGGCAGATTCGTTAGGTAAACGGTTAACAAAAAATGGCTCCGACTATTTTGTGTCTAAGCATTACCATTGCTGGGACAGTCAGGCTGCAGGCGTGACATCACTCTAGTTATATGTAGTTCCAGGTGAGCGATTACAGGCTCTGTGGAGTCTCTGGTTAAAAAACAAAATCAAGATAACCGACTGGTAGCCATTTTTTGTTAGAAATATTGGAATGTTGCATTTCCAATTTCAGTAATGTTTGGTTTGGAGGTGTAGCTGCAATAAGATAAATAACATAGCATACAGGGTTTTTTTCAGTGATATTATGAGTTATCCTTGTGTTTTCCAGGGTGTATGGGAATTTACACCGGTTTGGGAACTCATACACCCTGAGGCGAAGCCAAAGGGTGTATGAGTTCCCAAACCGGTGTAAATTTCCATACACCCTGAAAAGCACAAGGATAACATATTTATTTCCAAGAATTTTGGTGTACTTAATACTTTAACCTACATTGTGTGCAAAAACTGACAGAAAATTTGTACTTTGCAAGTTTCTTAAATGAAACCAGACAAATATGGATGTCATTGGAACTGGCTCAGTGAGCCAGTTCCAATGACATCCATATCTGTAATATTTTATTGCACATGAATATTAAATTTCCTGTATTTTTATTTCTGTTTTAACATAACCCAGCAGAAGGTATGAATTAATAATTGAAAATGGGTACTTTTTTAGCCATATAGCTTGCTCTTGTATATTTTTGTTTTCACAACATGGTTAAACACAGTGTAAAAAAAAAGCCACTGTGGATTGCAAGTTACACCGTACCTCTCAGCCAATCAAAATGCAGTGTTTTGTTTCATTTGGTAATAATTGTACATACGTTTGGGTATTCTGTTACCACCTTCTCCGAGACACTTTGAAGATGTTGTTTAAATTTTTTACCAGTCCAGTCATCAGACATTATACAAAATTGTTGCATGTAATTTGTTTTTAGATTTTGGTAAAAGAATTCAAAGAAATATTCAAAACTTAGGTGACACCGCTTACCATGGGGGACTATTGTCTAATTACTCATGATCGGCACTGCACTTGGTTTTTTTAACACCCTTATTCCAAAAAACTTTCGAGGTGTGTTGTCTGATATTTGTGTTAGGCCTGTAATGGGGTAAACCAGATATAATGACAATTGGAAACAAATTTTTTTGTTGGAAGTTTTTGTCTGAATTGTAGATAAATTTTATGTTTGTCAGGCTACTAAAACCAAATACATATCTCTCAGGCACTTCGTCATTTAAAATCTGCCTCATTACTCATTTTTATGTGTACCCATACTATGTATGGTACACATAATGCCGGCATCCGGGGTGACCATCCGTCGTTCGTCCATCCTTTATCCATCCATCTGTCCGTCCGTCTGTCCATCCGGCATCCGTATCCATTTCTTTGGCATTCGATAACTTGAAAAATATTGCTTGGATTGTCAAGTTACTTTATATTTGTGTTCAGGTTACTGATGTGCCAAGCTGTGTAGTTTTGGGGGTAAATTGGATAATTTGATCGTGAGATATTAACCCTTTATCCTTCAAATTGAAAATTCCTCCAATCCCTTTGTCATTCGATAACTTGAAAAATATTGCTTGGATTGTCAAGTTACTTTATATTTGTGTTCAGGTTACTGATGTGCCGAGCTGTATAGTTTTTGGTGTAAGTCGGATAATTTGATCCTGAGATATTAACCCTTTATCCTTCAAATTGAAAATTCCTCCAATCCCTTTGGCATTCGATAACTTGAAAAATATTTCTTGGATTGTCAAGTTACTTTATATTTGTGTTCAGGTTACTGATGTGCCAAGCTGTATAGTTTTTGGTGTAAATCTGTTATTTTGATCCTGAGATATTAACCCTTTATCCTTCAAATTGAAAATTTCTCCAATACCTTTGGCGTTCGATAACTTGAAAAATATTGCTTGGATTGTCAAGTTACTTTATATTTGTGTTCAGGTTACTGATGTGCCAAGCTGTATAGTTTTTGGTGTAAATTTGATAATTTAATCCTGAGATATTAACCCTTTATCCTTCAAATTGAAAATTCCTCCAGTCCCTTTGGTATTCGTTAACATGAAAAATATTGCTTGGATTGTCAAGTTACTTTATATTTGTGTTCAGGTTACTGATGTGCTGAGCTGTATAGTGTTTGGTGTAAATCGGATAATTTGATTCTGAGATATTAACCCTTTAACCTTCAAATTGAAAATTTCTCCAATCCCTTTGACATTCAATAACTTGAAAAATATTATTTGGATTGTCTAGTTACTTTATATTTGTATTCAGGTTACTGATGTGCCGCGCTGTATAGTTTTTGGTGTAAATCTGATGATTTGATCTCGAGATATTAACCCTTTATCCTTCAAATTGAAAATTCCTCCAATCCCTTTGGCATTCGATAACTTGAAAAATATTAATTGGATTGTCAAGTTACTTTATATTTGTGTCCAGGTTACTGATGTGCCAAGCTCTATAGTTTTTGGGGTAAATCTGATGATTTTATCCTGAGATATTAACCTTTTATCCTTCAAATTGAAAATTCCTCCAATCCCTTTGGCATTCGATAACTTGAAAAATATTACTAGTACTTGGATTGTCAAGTTACTTTATATTTGTGTTCAGGTTACTGATGTGCTGAGCTGTATAGTTTTTGGTGTAAATCTGTTATTTTGATCCTGAGATATTAACCCTTTATCCTTCAAATTGAAAATTCCTCCAATCCCTTTGGCATTCGATAACTTGAAAAATATTGCTTGGATTGTCAAGTTACTTTATATTTTTGTTCAGGTTACTGATGTGCCGAGCTGTATAATTTTTGGTGTAAATCTGGTAATTTAATCCTGAGATATTAACCCTTTATCCTTCAAATTGAAAATTTCTCCAATCCCTTTCGCATTCGATAACTTGAAAAATATTGCTTGGATTGTCAAGTTACTTTGTATTTGTGTTCAGGTTACTGATGTACCAAGCTGTATAGTTTTTGGTGTAAATCTGTTATTTTGATCCTGAGATATTAACCCTTTATCCTTCAAATTGAAAATTCCTCCAATCCCTTTGGCGTTTGATAACTTGAAAAATATTGCTTGGATTGTCAAGTTACTTTTTAATTGTGTTCAGGTTACTGATGTGCTGAGCTGTATAGTTTTTTGTGTAAATCTGATAATTTGATCCAGAGATATTAACCCCCTGTAACCTTCAAATTGAAAATTCCTCCAATCCCTTTGGCATGAGATAACTCAAAAAATATCAATTCGATTGTCATGTTACTTTATATATTTATTCAGGTTACTGATGTGCTGTGCTGTGTAGTTTTTTATGTAAATCTGATAATTTGATCCGGAGATATTAACCCTTTATCCATCAAATTAGACACTCCTCCAATCCATTTCTATATGTACCCGTACCTTGTATGGTGTACATAATGTCGGCATCCGTGGTGGCCCTCCGTCATACAGCTTTCTACTAGTTGCGCGTATGGGTACACATCTGACGATTTCATCGGCCTATTTTTTCTTACCTGGAAATCTCTTCACTGATAGTATTTTGCACTTGTAGGACTTTAAATTTAACCAATTATATCTTGTTTGACAGAGTTGAGCTTTGTCACACAATATATAGTTGGTTAAATTTGCAACTGCAGGATGGGAAATTTTCCCTGCTGAAAAGATTTGTTTTTCCACAGAATAGTGAGGGTTTAATTTTTTTTATTATACCTTTGTTGATTTAGTTTTTGTGGCTAAAAAATTAGCCTCCTCCCCTCATCATAAAATTGAGGATTAAGTCCCAGAGAAACAAGCCATTTTTATGTGTACCCATACCAAGTATGGTACACATAATGCCGGCATCTGGGGTAGCCATCCGTCATTCCTCCATCCTTTGTCTGCCCATCTGTCCATCTGTCTGTCCATCCGTCCAGCATCTGTATCCATTTCTTTGGCATTTGATAACCTGAAAATTATTGCTTAGATTGTCATGGTACTTTATATTTGTGTTCAGGTTACTAATGCGTCAAGCTGTATAGTTTTTGGTGTAAATCTGATTATTCAATACTGAGATATTAATCCTTTATCCATCCAATTAAGCATTATTCCAATCCATTTCTTTGGCATGCGATAACTATAAAAAATATCAATCCTATTGTCATCTTACTTTATAGATATGTTAAGGTAACTGATGTGCCAAGCTGTATAGTTTTTGATGTAAATCTGACGATTCAATCCTGAGATACTAACCCTTTATCCATCAAATTAAGCATTACTCCAATCCATTTCTTTGGCATGCAGTAACCTAAAAAATATTGATTAGGTTGCCTTGTTACTTCATATGTGTGGTCAGGTTTCAGATGTGCCAAGCTGTATAGATTTTGGTGTAAATCTGGTAGTTTGACCCTGAGATTTTAACCTCTTATCCATCAAATTGTGCATTTTCCCAGTCTATTTCTTTGAAATGCGATAACTCAAAGAATATCAATCTGATTGTCTTGTTACTTCATATAGATGTTCAGGTTACTGATTTGCCGAGCTGTATAGTTTTTTATATAAATCTGATCATTTGATCCCGAGGTATTAACCCTTGATCCACTTAATAACATTTTTTCAATCTTTTCTTTGACATATGCAATACCTCAAATAATATAAATCACATTGTGTTGTTACTTTAAATTTCTGTTTAGGTTACTGATGTGCCGAGCTGTATAGTTTTGGGTGTAAATCTGTTATTTTGATCCTCTGATATCAACCCCTTATCCATCAAATTAAGAATTACTCCAATCAGTTTCTTTGGAATGCGATAACTCAAAAATATTGATCAAAGTTATTATTTGTACCAATACCATGTATGGTACACATAATGTCGGTATCCGGGGTGGCCCTCCGACGTTCGTCCATCCGGCATCCGTATCCATTTCTTTGCATTTGATAACTTGAAAAATATTGCTTGGATTGTCATGTTACTTTATATTTGTGTTCAGGTTACTGATGTGCCGAGCTGTGTAGTTTTTGGTGTACATCTGATAATTTGATCCTGAGATATTAACCTTTTATCCTTTATCCTTTATTATCCTTGAAATTGAGCATTCTTCCAATCCCTTTGGCATGAAATAACTCCAAAAATATCAATCCAATTGTCATGTTACTTAATATTATATCATCAGGTTACTCATGTGCCACGCTGTATAGTTTTTGGTGTAAAGCTGATAATTTGATCCTAAGATATTAACCCTTTATCTCTCAAGTTGAAAATACCTCCAAAAATTGGTCCTGGGATAATAACAGCTTTCTACTAGTTGCGCATGTGGGTACACATCTGACGATTTAAGCGGCCTTTTTTTTAAATAGGCCTAAATTACATATGTTTGTGACTTGAGAGTGAAAATAGAAATCTGGTTTGAAAAGTTTAAATTTTTTTTTTCTCTTTCTCTAGGTGGTACCTGGCTATGGACATGCTGTGTTACGAAAAACAGACCCTAGATATACATGCCAGAGAGAATTTGCTCTGAAGCACTTGCCCAATGATCCTTTATTCAGATTAGTTGGTCAGATATACAAAGTAGTTCCAGATATTTTATTAGAACAAGGAAAAGCCAAGAACCCATGGCCGAATGTAGATGCTCATAGTGGGGTATTATTACAGGTATGTTGAGAATAATTGTTCTTTTATCAAAGATTCTCTAACAAGATTCATATGACAAAATTTAGTCTTTAACCTCAGATATTACAGAATGACATATCAAATCAGTGGCATGTATTTGAGCCTATAAATAATTTGCTACGTAGATCAATAATGTTATTATAATATAATAATGACAACAATAACCTAATTATTCCCTTGCATGGAATGAATAAACTAAGGAGCTCTGTTCATCTGGAAGTTTGTTAATGCAGTTTATTGAACAATAATTTGTGGGTTTCACGGTCACGATTAGCCATTGTGCATAAGTGTGTGACCTTAAACACCAATAAATAAATAAATTTGTGGGTTTCAATTAATTTTGGTGTACTGCTTCATGTTAACAATATCTTGGAACAAGTTCAATAACCACTATTATTTTACAGTACGACAGCCGTGGATTGGTCACTTTCCACGAGTGGGCAATTTTTCTGCGGCCAGAATAATATTAGATTCCAAACACTAATTGTAGGAATAATCGTAAAAAATTTAATTAATGAAGCACTGGGTACAACCCACCCCGGTACAACCCGGCGCTTCATTAATTAAACTTATGCTGATGATGATTTTTATTATCTGGTAAACTCATGCTTTGCATCACTGCCGACGGGTGCATTACGACCACTGTTCGGCAGTTGGACTGTAGGTGTGGAAATTCTAGAATGTTTGTTGGTTCGACTGTGACCAATAAGGTGTTAAATACCATAACTACGGTCACCAATAAATAATATAACCCAATGGCCCAGACGTAGCTGGTGCTAACTCAAAAACATCTAGGACCAAACACAAATTTACCCCCCCAAAATTTGCATGCAAAAATTAAAATTAAAAATCCTATCTGGCCCTCCATACATTTATTCTCTGCACATGCAGGTGTCAGGAAGTGACCGGACTTGGCGCAAACATCATTCTTTGTTTGGCCCTCGGTCAGATAACAAACTGACATCTGTGCTTTTAAATCTCAGTTTTAATGATGCCAGACGCAAATCAATGGTTAATTTGGTGCATCCAAGGACACAACTGGATGAAGGAAGGAAGAAACGGTGGTTTGAAACGTTCAGGGCTGTAACTTTATAATTTTTATAAAAATTATTTCATGTTCCTCATTTCATGTTTCACTGTTTGTTAAGTATTCCTTCCCCATCCTTCCTTGAAGCCCCCCCCTCCCCCCCCCCCCCTGCCCCTGCCACTCCAGTTGAGCTTTTTTGGCTTCTTTTATTTAAATTTTTTTTATAATTTTTGGGGGAGTTTGACGTGTTACACAGAATGTTTATTCTGTATATCCCCATGGTTACATCCTCACCCTAGGGATGTTTAGGCGTTTTGGTCATGAATCATACATCCGATGTATCGTTTTCTCTTCTGATGAAGATCTTGCTTTACAGCAGATAGTTCAAAATCTGTTACTGACTTTGGGCCGTGTTGCCTGGGGTCTTGTTTCCGGTTTTCATTCTGATGTTGTTTACATTGACAATATATGTAGTTATATATGTAGTTTCCTGTTTATTATTATGGTAGGACTTTTGTAAAATAAATTTAATATTCCGGTAGTGTAGCAATTAAATTTTTGGATAGTAAAAAAATTTTTGTCCACACTTTGGCTCTCTCGGGATACATTTGGGCTCATCGTTCCTTTGGGGACTTGGGCTCTTGTCAAAATTTTTCGAAAAGTTTTTTTGTGTAAATTATTTTTTGATTTATATTTTGAATGTTAATTGTTATGTATCTTTTCTAATATTTACTGTGGAGTTGGTTGGAGTATGATCATCTTTATTTTGCTTCATTATGAAAGCATATTGCTCAAATGCAAGGCGAGGAAACCTTTCCTCCGATTTACATGTTGGTTGCCTTGCTTGAAGTCTGTGTACTCCCACTAATTCGTGCTCAACATGTGTCAGATGGGATGACAAACGTTGGAGATGGGTGTCACGGTATGTTGTTAGTGGTGAGAGGCCACTGCCAGTTCTCTCGCCATAGAGACAGTCTCGTTTCTTAGTTTCTATTTCAGAGGAACAAGGACATGGTGATGTTTACGTGACGCCTAAACAGAGTGTGATGCTGTCATTGCATTTAGATAATTAATAGAGCTAGCGGTAAAGGCGCTCATGAATATTGGGCAGGGCTATAAACCACAAACCAGTGGTTTCAATTCCCTGTCACCAGCTAGCTTGACCGGTGAAGCGTTACTCCATCCATGGGTACCATGAAACCGGGTGTGTCCATTGCGGTCTAAGAGATGGTTTGGGAAGAGCGAGCACCTTATAATATAAACAGGCTCACCTAGCGACGTCGGAACAGAACAGAAGCAAGTTCATTGGGAAGCTTGGCGAGGTCTGAAAGAACCACGAGCGACAGAGCCCCCTCTCTTTCCCAATAACATCTGGGGCCAGATGTGGTAATTGGAACTGACATCAGACGGAGCATACGTCCGTGCCTCCCATCCAGGATGCTCCGTTCAGTTCACAGCTGGCGTCAGCTACAGTTTTGGCTTCTGCATCAGCATCTTCCAAGCACATGCGACCACACCTCAGCTACATGACTTCAGATATCCAGTCTACATTGCCGAGAAGGAACCACTCATCGTCAGGAAGTTGGACCATTCGGTAGCTAAGGAGCAGTCGGTGGCCAGGAAAGAGAAGACCACTGCTCCTCAGGCCTCCATAACGGACTTGTCGCAGATTGCGCAGCTCATCGCAGCATTCCAGCAAGTGCAGAAGCAGCCGATGGCAGTCTCAGAACCTGAGATGTTGGATGGTGCTGTGTCGGTCAAGTCATCTGCAAGTTCAGATGCCGCTGACCGTGAATTGCAACTGCTTCAGACGGATGGTGAAAGGGATATGGAGGATTACCCTTCCCTTTCTGAACAAAACAGAATTCATTCCAGCGAAGCAGAATGATGCGACTACTAGGAAGAAACCACTGGGGTCGTTGGACGCTGACTTTATCTGGACAAAGGAGGAGGTCATGTCTTTTCCAGTTCAGTCTAGACAGGTGATGCAGGCCTTCGGCCATTTAGACGTCGCCATATTTAACTTTCCAGTGGGAAGAAGAAAGGTGGTTTCTTGTAATCATCTTCCGTAATATTACCGTTTGTTGGACTAACAACAAACGGTAATATTACGGAAGATGATTACAAGAAACCACCTTTCTTGTAATCAAGAAAGGTGGTTTCTTGTAATCATCTTCCGTATTGGCCTTAACTTCGTCATTCTCTATTCGCTCGGACACAATTGAGGTGGCAATTTCTTCATTCAGAGTGAATTTAGATGCAGTGTCACCTTTGAGAACTGTGGCATAGTGCCCCAATGGAAAGGGATTTGAGGACGTTCGTTCCTCTTATGAGTCCTTTCCAGGGCTATTATGTTTATCATGAATAACTCTGTCTTAACAGTGGCTAATTTGGAGTTAATCAGATATGACAGAGCCCTTGCATTGTCATCTTTAATAGATGACAAGGTGAAAAACTCTCTATGGGTCACTCCGGTTTCCGGACACTAAGTTTTTGACGTTAAGCTTTCATTGGTTTATGACCGAGCTACAAAGAAAACATCAATACTCTGCTCCTTAAGACGGCGTCTAATCAACTCGCAGCAGCAGAAATGAGTAAGAGAGGATGTCCTAGACAGAAATCATCTAAAAGGGACTCCTTGCAAGGGTATAGGAAACCCTCCTATAATTACTTTATGGATCGTCAATACAGCGACCCGGAAAGAGGGCGTAGGTCTGATCAAGACTATCGGTCAAATGCCTCTAAGCCGGCGGGTCGAGGCTCTTCGTGAGGGAGGCGTGGTTCCTCCTACCGTAAGCCTCGCAGGTACTACAGGTGAGGATTCGGTCCTCTATAGCTTGGCAGTTGGTGGATGGTTATCAAGACTTGCATCAACTGGATAACTATTATGGAAGACCAGTAGGCAAGAAGTGTGGTCACAGACAGCCTATGGCTATCTTTCCGAGAGAAACCACCACTAACATGATGTCTGTGATGAACAAAATTTCCGTCAAATCCTTTCATAAGAGTCTCTTCACGCGGAAGTAAAGGCTGTCTTGGCAGTGGAAGCAATAGAGGTTGTCAAGAACCAAGATTCTCAAGGATTCTATGGTCACCTGTTCCTCGTACCGAAGCCAGACAGCTCATTTCGACCAGTAATAGACTGGAGCTGGATAACAAGTTTATCATGGCTCTAAAAGTTTTTTTTATGGTAATCATTCAGTCTGTAAAATCGAGCATTTGAGTGATCGACTATGCGGCAAGCATAGATCTAAGGATCTGTTCTTTCATTGTCTGGTATATCCGGCATTCAGAAAGTACCTACGGTTCGTCGTTCAAGGGATAGTATTTCAGTTCTGAGTGATGTGCTTCGGTCTGAATCTAGCGCCCTGTGCGTTCACTTGAATAATGAACGCTGTAATGTCTCACAACAATCTGGTTCGTCTGCTGTTACCCAGAGCGAAATTAGTCAGTTGTTTTGCTCGCTTTTTTCTACACTCAGACACATTAACAGAGAGGGAATTTATGTGACTGATGGGGTGGTGTGGAGTGGCTGTGGATCTTATTCCGATGACTTGCTTACGCACACGTCCCCTCCAGTTATTCTTTACCCAGAACTGGAGTGTGAAGATGCATTCGCTCGAAACCAGTATTGTTTTAATGGATCTAGTAAACAAGAGGTCCAGATTTGGGCAGATATTCAGTGGTTAACTCAGGAAGTTCCACTGCAGATGGCAGATCTGGCTTTCACGATTATGGTGGATGCTTCCTCCAGTCAACAGTTTAGGGCGCGACCCTGAGCCCGACAGACTCGAAATTCAAGGGTCTTTAGGACCCTCGGTTTCTGGAGAAACACATAAACATCAAGAGAATGATGTCAATATGGTTGGCACTATATCAATGGATTCACATTTCAGACGCGCATTTTCAGATATTGACGGACAGCTGGACAGTGGTAGCATACATCAGGAACGTGGGCGGCACCCATTCATTTCCGTTATGCCAACTAAAGGAGAAGTTTTCTATTACATCATGTATCATCATGTTCATCTTTCTATCCATCATATACTGGGTCGTCTGAATGTACTAGCAGACTCGCTCCTCGGAAAGGTTGCCTGTTGCAATTGGAATGGACGCTCAACAAGCGAGTATTTGGACAGTTTTGCTACCAGTGGGATCGCCCCATGATAGATCAGTTTGCGACGCACCAGAACAATTAGTTACTGTAGTTTGTGTCGCCATGCCCAGACCATTGATACTCTGCCAATCTCATGGGGTTAGATGATAGGATAAGCGTATCCTCCAATTCATTTGATTCAGTAGATTATGTTTAAGATCAAACAGTCTCGTTGTGAATCGTAGTAGCACCTGTGTCGTCACAGCAACCTTGGGTCAGTTTTCTCAAGTATCTGTTATGGGACGCTCCCCACAAGCTTCCTCCATGAGGACCTTCCTTTTCAGGGGAAGTTTTGGTTCTTCACATCCTTCTCCACTCATAGTGATATAATGGGGTGGGTTAGACGTGAGGGAACCATTGCGGTTCCTATTTTATTTGATGACTAACACAGGAATGATTAAGTAATGCGGGTGAGGAGAGTTTGACATGACTTCGAATTCCTCCCCCCCCCCCCCCCCCCCCCCCCCCCAGTCCCACACACACTCACACACACACTTCCAATGTGTTTAGAGACAATTATCGGGTAAGACGTAGTTTTCTTCCCACAAGCCTCATATAGTTTAATTCATACATACTATGCATTTGGGTCATGTTCTATGGCAACCTCATGAGCACATCCGCTTTTTAGTTGAATTAGTTTGCTGTGATTGTTGATTTGTTATAAACAAACGTTTATTTCATCATAATTAAATTGCAACTTTTTGGGTACCTAGGAGCTGCATAACCAGTTATCTGGTATTCAGATGATTACATGCTGGATTTTAATGCTCTCGCGCATTATAATTATTAAGCGCTTTGTTGTATTTTATGGACCTTGAAATTATGAACTATTTTGGGGGCTGTCTGTGTCGAAGCTTGTTAATCATACCTACTTCCATTTCTAGATCCAGATTTCTATTATGTCATTACTCAATCGCATATTCACACGTGTTTACGGCCATAGATATTGGATAGTACATGTTGGAGAGTGTTGTTACTGGATTTCATTGTACAGAGGTCGCCTGTGGGTTACCTTGGAAGTGTGTTTTCTCTCCAGAGATCATTCACTGTGGCTCGATTGGACATGTGTATGTTATATTTTATATCACCGGTTTTTGTCGTATCTGTGTATGCTGTCTGCGGTGTATGATTATGTAGCGGGCAGTATTAATTACCAGGATCATCGCTATAGCCATAACTTCTGAAGTGGTGTTAAGCACCATTTATTAATCATGGTTTAATACCTGAGTGCCTATTCGCTGAGTATTTATATTGTTTTTTGATATCGCTCTTACTGATTCCAAAGCTCTCCCTTCTTCCTTTTGAAGATTTCTTCAAAAGAAAGGGTGGAGGGGGATTTTTACCTCTTCTCTGGCTTGATAGGTATGTAACTATGAAAGAAGTCGTTTTGTCCGTATCCTGCATATAGCTGAAGTGTTATTGTATGGCGTATGTTTGTGGGGGAATTTCTCTTATTCTAAGATACGCCATCCTAATTTTGGGGGCTTAGTCCGGACTAGCCTTAAAAATTAGGGACTTGTTACATCCTAATTAGTGTAGTCTTCATGCTTAGAATAAGGAATTACTTAAATTGGGCTCCTTATTTAGGATATGTCTCCTCTGTTACTGTATAGAGAGACATGCATGTAATTCCTAATTATTCTAACTTCCTTTCTTCTTGGATTGCGGGATTGGAAATATGTTGATCTACTATTTCGGAAGTCCTAGGCCCTCCACCTTTTTACGATTCAGCTAAGTCTGGGCCATTGGGTTGTAGTATAAAAATTCATAATTTGTATATTTTTTATACTTACCAATGGCCCAGACGGAGATTACCTTTCCGCTGAATTATTATGTAATACTCTCTTTTACAAAGAATGATGTTGACGCCAATTCTGGTCACTCCTGGCATCTGCGCATGTGCAGAGAGTAAATGTATGGAGGGTCAGATAGGACTTTCAGTTTTCAGTTTTGCATGCATATTTTGGGGATTGGGGGGAGGGAGGGTGCAAAATATGTGTTGGGCCCTAAATATTTTTGAGTTAGCACCAGCTAAGTCTCGGCCATTGGTAGGTATAAAAAATATACAAATTATGAATTTATAAATTTTTATACTGTACCAATGACCCAGACTTAGCTGGTGCTAACTCCACAAAAACCAGGGCCAAACACAAATTTTGCCCCCCAATCCCCAAAATTTGCATCCAAAACAAAAAGAAATCATGTCCTAAAGGACCTCCATAGTACGACTCTACTGCGCATGCGCAGTGACGCAGTCGTCCCGAAATTGGCGCCAAATATCATTCTCTGTTTGGCCCTTCATCAGTCAACATCTCACTGATCTTTGTGCTTGTAAATCTCAGTTAAAAGGATGCCAGACACGTAATTCTTGGAGAAAATGTGATTCTAAGGAGGATAGAAGGAGGAGAGGAAAAAAGAAGTGGCAAAAAATAATCAGGGCTGTACTTAAAATTTTTTGTTGAAATTATGTTAAGTTGCCTATATTTTTATACTGTACCAATGACCCAGACATAGCTGGTGCTAACTCTTAAAATATAGGGCCAAACACAAATTTTGCCCCCCAATCCCCAAAATTTGCATCTAAAACTAAAGAAAACATGTCCTGAAAGGCCCTCCACACCTCGCCCCCACTGCGCATGCGCAGTGTCAAGGACGTTCCGAAATTGGCGCCATTTATCATTCTAAGTTTGGCCCTTCATCAGTTAACATCTGACTGATCTTTGTGCTTTTAAATCTCAGTTTAAATGATGCCAGACACATAAATATTAGTGAAATGGTGATTCTAAGGAGGATAGAAAAGGAGGAGAGGAAAAGAATGTGTGACAGAATATTATCAGGGCTGTAACTTAAAATTTTTTAATGAAATTATGTTAAGTTACCTATTTTCAAGGCAGCAGCCATTTTGTTGTCATTCTGATTATTTAGTTACACTGTTTTTTCAAGTGTTTTTCCTCTCTCCCTGTCCTTTAATTCCCCCTTGCTATTCTCCCATGCTTTTGGCATAGTTTCTGTAATTATTATTACTAAAATTTCTTGGGAGTTTTAGCTTAATAACAGAATGAATTCTGTTCTTTCCCCATGTTTACGTCTTCACCTACGGGTGGTTAGGCGTTGTGTTCTGCATCTACCATCTGATGTTCTGCAGTTTCTTCCCTGGAAGTCTCTGTTTTGCATCAGATGGGGTATTTTTGGTAACTGATTTCGGGCCTGGGTGCCTGGAGTCTTATTTTAGTGTTTTTACACTCATTGTTTACATTTACAATAGCCCTCTGTGTGAGGGGGGGATTTCTAAATAATAATATCTTTATGTTATTTTAATCATAACTAGATACATTATTATTGTTCGTAAGTGTTGAATAAATTGTTTAAAATATTTTTAAAATTTTTGTCCACACTTAGGCTTGGGATCCATTGGGGCTCAACGTTACTTTTCAGAAACTTGGGCTGTTCTGAAAAAATATTTTTTCAAAATATTTTGATTTCAATTATTTTTTCTATATTAATGGATCATATTATTATTATGTATTTTGATTGCCAGGGGTTAGTGCGAGTACCAGGACTTGTTTTCTTTTCACATTGAAAGGATATTGATCAATTGTTTTAAGAGGAAGTCTTCCTCTGACCTTATTATCATTCTATATGTGGTCAGTGTACTCGCATTAACTCCTGTTCTGTATCGTATGATTTCGATGACAATATGGGAAGCGTATGTCACGGTATGTTGTTGGGGATTTGGACACTCCGGTCCTTTCCCCGCAGGGTCACTCTACTTTATCAATTTCTATTTCAGACGATCAAGATTAGGGTGATGTATCTGTGATGTCTTCCAACAGTGTGCCTCCGTCGTCACAATTAATGAAGGGCTAGCGGAAAAGTGCTCATGTATTACGCCAATTGCCTAAGAGGACCCTAGTAGGTTCGACGGCCTTTGACGTCCGCTAGCTCGCCCGGTGTAGCGTCCATTCACCGAATGGTTCGGCAGCCGGGTTCGTCCGTTGCGGTCTAGAAGGAATTTTGGGGTGATGCGAGCACTATAAAATTAACTTAATGCACACCCAGTGACGGCGGATCGGAATGAGAACGGAGGAAGCCTTTTAGTCCGGTTCATAGCTCGTTCCGGGCCATCCGGACGGCAAGCGAGAGAGGCCCCTCTCTCGTTCAACAACATCTGGCCCCAGATGTTGTGGTACAAATGTGTCGTTAGCGGAGCATACGTCCGTCGCTCGGGACGCTCCGTTGTATAGGCAGTCCGCTGAGACTGCTAAGGCTTCCTCTTCTCGTCAGCGCACACGACCGCACCTTGGCTGCGTGACCGCCGATATATTACCAGCTTCGCCGATCAAGGATTCTTCGGCGACCAGGTCACACCATCCGGCAGCCAGGGATTCGAGACCGATGGACTCCGGACGTTCGCATAGGAAGTATGCGGGAGCCATCTGATGCGGAGCTGCCCTCGGCGAAGCACCGATAGACTGCGCCTCCGCAGGTCTCGACGCCGGACATTCTTGTGCACATAGCACAGCTTATCGCAGCATCCCAGCAGCCGACAGAAACGGTGTCGGATCGAGAATTATCCGACAGCGCTGGGTCGGTAGCCGGGGACTCGAGGCCTGCAGACTCCGGACGTTCGCATAGGAAGTGTGCGGGAGTCAACGTACACGGAGCTTCCAGCGGCAATGCATCGTAAGTCCGCTACTGCACAGGCCTCGGGAACGGACGTGCTTTCCTTAATAGCACAGTTTATCGCAGCATCCCAGCATCAACTGAATCTGTCGCATATATTTTATCCGACGATGCTGGGTCAGGACGCTCCGCGGAAGCGGGTACGGACGTCTGAAAGTTTCATCCGGTCCGACGGGATACCGAAAGGGATTCGGTGGATTTCAAGCTTTCCCTTTCGGAACAACATATGCTGCGATGCCGGATAAGAAACTGATAGCGTCGGTGGACTTAGAAATTTTTGGTTCGGTTCAGGGACATCGTCCCTCAGTTCCGACATAGTCCAATAATGTCACACAAACTTTCGAATTATTGAACGACGCTATATATATTATTATTTTATGCTTGCTATCCAAGCATTTCTGGTTTCTTGTTCGAAGAGTTATGGAGATATCTTCAAAAGTGTGCCTCTGTCGTCATAGTTAATGAAGAGTTAGCGGCAATAAGTGCTCATGGAATATGTCTATCGCTTACGGAGTGACATTCGCTAGCTCACCCGGTGTAGCGTACATTCACCGAATGGTTCGGCTGCCGGGTTCGTCCGTTGCGGTCTAGGAAGGAGATTTGGGTGATGCGAGCACTTTAATTACTTTAGTACTCACCCAGTGACGGCAGATTGAGGACGGATCGGAGGAAGCCAACAACATAGGGGACCGCATGTTGTGGTTCAGATATTTTACATTCGGAGCATATGTCCGTTGCTCGGGACGCTCCGTTATATTGACAGTCCGAGAGACTGTCTTTAATGCTTCCTCATCCTCACAGCAGGGCACACGACCGCACATTGGCTACGTGACCTCGAGTATCCGATCAGTTTCGGCATTCAGTGATTCCACGGCGAATAGGTCGCGCCATCCGGTAGCCAAGGGACACGAGGCCTATACACTCCGTTCGCTCGCATATTGGAAGTATGCACGGGGTAACGATCTCGGAGCTTCCTGCGGCAATGCATCGTAAGACCGCTGCTCCTCAGGCCTCAGTGACGGACGTGCTATCCGAGTTAGCACAGTTGTTTCGCAGCATCCCAGCAATTGACGGTTTCTCGGTCGAATCAGGAATTATCCGACGGCGCTGGGTCGGTGCGGTCCGCGGTTGCATCAAGCTACGGACGACCGAACGCTTTATAGGGTCCGACAGGATGGCGAAAGGGATTCGAAAGATTTCGAGTTTTCCCTTTAGTAGTATCGGAAGATGCCTTTCATATCTTCTGGCATTTCTTCCAGTGTTTATTGTTCGGACTTCATGGCTGCGATCTTGGATAAGAGACTTATAGCGTCATTGGACTTGGATTTTTCGATCGGTACAGGGACTTTGTCCCTGACTTTCCGACGCAGTCCAATATTGTCATTACAACATGTGTTTTATTTTTCGACGCTATATATTTATATATATATATACAAGCCTGCTACTAAGCATGATAGTTTAGTTTCTTGTCCGCGTGGCTCATTTCTGCCATTTTATCTTTTTTACATATAGTTTATTTTGGCAGAGCAGGGCATACCGAGAGTTCATATGCGTCTAGACGGTGTGATTAAAGACTGCATATATTCTTTTTCGCCGTTTATGTCTTTTCCAATTTCAATGTTGGGAACGACATTATGTATAGTAGACTTAACTTAGACGCTTTATTATACGTAATCCGCCTTACTGAGGCGTTATCATTACGTCTTCAAGAAAAGATTTACGGGATATTATTCTCAATGTAATTTCTTTTGAGGGCAGTAGTTTGTTCACGTATAACTCCGCCCTTCAGTGGCTGATTGGAGTTGGTTAGACGTGATGCAGCCCTAGCTACATCCACGCGTGGATAGTAGGTTAAGAACTCTCTCAGAGTCGCTTCGTTCTCGGAGGAGCTTCTCTTCGACGGCAACTTTCCGGCAATCCATGAATTGCTTGATTTATACATTCTCTTGTCTATCTAGTGTTACAAGAGATTCAGACTGGGGCAAACATTCGGTGGTTGACTCAGAGAGTGCCGCCGCAGTTGCCGGACCCTAGTGTGCCTGTTATGACGGTTGCCAGTCAAACAGATTGGGATATTCTGATCCCTACGGATTCGAAGTGCCAGGGTCTTTGGGTTCCGCAGTCTTTTAGCTATCAGTTTAACTTCCGCGGAATAATGTTTTTTAGGCTTGCTTTATGTCATTGCATGAACATTATTCAGAAACGCATGCCCAAATTCCTGTCCTTTAATTCGACAGTAGTGGCGTATCTCCGGAACCAGGGAGGCACTCTTTCGTTTCCGTTATTCAATTTAATGGAAAGAATCCGTCTGTTGGTTATAGTACACCAAGTTCAGTTTTGGTCCGTCATATTCTGGGTCGTCTGATTGTTTTATCGCACTCCCGTTCTCTTACGGGTCGCTTGTTGCTGTCAGAATGGACTCTCAACAAACAAGTATTTAATCAGATTTGCTATCTATGGGAGCGCCCAATGATGTTTTATTTATGACACAGCTTGCTAATCAATTGCAGACGTATGTGTTGGCTTGTCCAGATCTCTGAGCTAATACTGTTAACGCTCTATTGATCTATAGGACGGAATGATAGGATACGCGTATCCTCCGGCGCTGTTGTTTTAGCAGGTATTGCTAAGATAAACAACCACAATACATTTCTGTTGATAGCATCTCTATCTTCACAGAGATCATGAGTAATTTACTCTCTTGTCTACTGTGGATCTTAACGTGAAATCTTCTTCTATGTGAGGATCTTTTTTCACTGGGTAAATCGTGTCATCTTTATCACAACCAGCAAGGTCGCAACCTTCATGTATTCCGTTGTGTGGTCCGTATTGCATTGTAAGCACTGTACTGGACGAGCTTTGGACGCGATTTCTTACTATAGGAGATCCTCTTCTTCGCTATTCTATGCGACTAAAGTGGAGGCTCTTCCGTCGTGGTGTAGGGATCATTATGTTCATATGGTTGATCCCTCCATACTACGCATTGCTAGTTTTTAGTATACTTGTTTCACAAGATCTACTGCAGCCTGTTGTTATTTAGGTTATAGGTTTATGTTACCTCATACCTATGCACTCTACGATAGTTTACAATTGAGTCTTTTGTCTCTTTATCTAAGTCAGTTAGTAACTTTTTGATAAATAGACTTAGAATCTTTAGATTAAATTCCTATACGGATTTTAACTTCGGTTCTTATTTAGCTATGTAATCATTTGAGCCTTTGGAAACAGTAGTTTTCAAATTCTGACCTTTTAGACAGTAATTCTGTTGGTTTCTCTTTTACTGTAGAGTCAGTGAGTTTCATGCACTATCGATGGATGATTTTCACTTTCATAGTTTCGGAATCAATACTTCCGTTACTATTTAGGTTGGATTGTTGCATAAGAGTTAGGCTCCTATTTCCGGAACCTATTATTTTAAGGTCCTTCCGTCTTCGTATGGGCATAGGCCTTTACTCTTTCCGGGTACAGTTTATGTATTTATAAACAGATATCTGTTTATTACAAGGGCGTAAGCTTCTTCTGTCTTTGATGTCTAGTAGAAGGACGTTACGCTCCATTTTATTTTTAATGGATTCTATTAACTAGCGTACTGCTTATGGTATATCATTGGCTTAGCAGTTGTGCTTAAGATTTCGGCTCATGAAGTAAGAGTTCTTCTACTTCTTGGGCTTACATTAATAGTGTTGCTATTATAGATTTTTGAAGGCTGCTCATTGCGCTCAGCCATCCATTCATGAATTTTATCTCAGAAATATCGAGTCCATTTCTGGAGGCCTCTATTGTTAGGTCTATTATCTACTGCTCAGAATATCATTCTCTTAACAGTTGCTACTATAGCTAGGTAGGCTGTCTGTTTCGGCAGTGTCTCCGTTCGGCTGCCCTCTTCGCTCTGGGCTATTTGACCCAGGGCAAGAAAAAGGGGGGGGGGGGAGGGTGTTCCCTTGGGTCACCTGTTTTTACTATGAAAACAAGGGGATACCTCCTCCGGAGTTAGTAATTCTGAGCTGTTATTGGGATGGTTGTTTAGTGAGAAGTTTAAGTTTATAAAATTCATTCAAGTCTTAGTTTTTAAAGTATAGCTTTTGAATATTGCATATGTCAACGGACATGATTATGCAATTCTCACACACTTTTAGGAGTATAAGAGTCTCTATTCTCTAGACTTACTTTATTATTGGCTTACTTTAAAAATTATTAGTATAAGGATTATTGGATATTAATAGAGTACATGGATGTATGAAGCTCAATTTTTGGAGGGTGTTGTATCTTTCTAATTTATCATAAATAAGAAAGATACATGTAAGGCCTATTACTTCTTTTCCCTACAGGGGATGACTCTATTTTATTTTATTGAGCGTATTCCATTTTGCTCTATGTCCTTGGCCCTCCAGCCTTTTTACTATTCAGCTATGTCGGGGTCATTGGTACAGTATAAAAATGTTAAAAAATTTATAGTAATTTATATATTTTTTATACTTACCAATGACCCAGACGGGGATGGCCCTCCCAGGAGTTGGGAACTCTTGCCTCCCCGCTGAGTACATAGCGCTTACCAGGCACTGGTTATTAGAATGATAAATGGCGCCAATTTCGGAACGTCCTTGACACTGCGCATGCGCAGTGGGGGCGAGGTGTGGAGGGCCTTTCAGGACATGTTTTCTTTAGTTTTAGATGCAAATTTTGGGGATTGGGGGGCAAAATTTGTGTTTGGCCCTATATTTTAAGAGTTAGCACCAGCTATGTCTGGGTCATTGGTAAGTATAAAAAATATATAAATTACTATAAATTTTTTAACTTTCGAGGCAAACGCCTCTTGTTGTCATTCTTGCTAATTGTTGCACTGCTTATTCAGTGTTTCCTCTCCCCTAACCTTCTAAAGTCCCCCCTTGCAACTCTCCCATGCTTTTGGCATATTTTTGAGAAGTTTCATTTCTAAAAATTCCCTGGGAGAGTTGCTTGGTTACAGAATGTTTTCTGTTATTTTCCCCATAGTTACGTTTTCACCCATGGGTGTATAACGTTTGTGTTCTGCATCTTCCATCTGATGTTCTGCAGATTCTCCCCTGGGAGTCTCTGTTTTGCATCAGATAGAGTGTAATTGATGACTGATTCCGGGCCAGTTTTTTCAGTGCCTGGAGTCATGTTTTCTTCTGTGTTTACACTGTTTGTTTTCATTGGCAACAGCCTTTTTTGAGGGGGGCTGTTTGCCTTTGAGGTAGTTTATCTCATTATAAGATACATTTATATTATCCGAAAGTGTCTCATTAATTATTTTATATAATTTTAAAATTTTTGACCACACTTTGCCATCGGATCCATCGGGGCTCAACGTTACTTTTCAGCAACTTGGGCTTCTCTGAAAAAATATTTTTTCAAAATTATTTTGTTTTGCAATTGTTTTTTCATTTATTAATGGATCATGTTATTATGTATCTTTGTATCAGGGGTTTTTGCGAGTAACTAGGACTTACTGTTGTTCTTTCACAATGAAGGGAACTTGTTCAAATTGTAATAGGAAGAAATCTTCCTCTGACTTTCATGATTATTGCATTAATTGTAGTCAGTGTTCTCGCATTAATCCCTGTCCTGTATGTGAACATTGGGATGAGAAACATTGGAAACGTGTGTCACGATATGTTGTTTCTGGAGAAAGAGCGATGCCGGCTCTTTCTCCACAAGGTCACTCTACTCTCTCAGTTTCTATTTCAGAGGAACCAGAACAGGGTGATGTTTCCATGTTATCTTCTTCAAGTGTGCGTCCGTCGTCACAATTAAATACAGAGCTAGCGGCAAAAGTGCTCATGGAGATTAGACAAATGTCGTCCGCTAGCTCGCCCGGTGTAGCGTCCATTCACCGAATGGTTCGGCAGCCGGGTTCGTCCGATGCGGTCCAAGAGGAAATTTTGGGTGATGCGAGCACTATAAAAATAATAGATGCACACCCAGTGACGGCGGATAGTGAACGAGAACGGAGGAAGCCTTTTAGTCCGGTTCCTAGCTCGTCCAGGTCCAGCCGGGCCGCGAGCGAGAGAGGCCCCTCTCTCGTACAACAACATCTGGGACCAGATGTTGTGGTACAAAATGTGTCTTTAGCGGAGCATACGTCCGTCGCTCGGGACGCTCCGTTGTATAAGCAGTCCGCAGAGACTGTTAAGGCTTCCTCTTCTCGTCGGCGCACACGACCGCACCTTGGCTGCGTGACCTCCGATATTTTGCCAGCTTCGCCGATGAAGGATTCTTCGGCGACCAGGTCACACCATCCGGCAGCCAGGGATTCGAGACCGATGGACTCCGGACGTTCGCATAGGAAAAGTATGCGGGAGCCATCTGATGCGGAGCTGCCCTCGGCGAAGCAGCGAAAGACCGCTCCTCCGCAGGTCTCGACGTCGGACATTCTAGTGCAGATAGCACAGCTTATCGCAGCATCCCAGCAGCCGACAGAAACGGTGTCGGATCGAGAATTATCCGACGGCGCTGGGTCGGTACGCTCCGCCGAAGCATCGGGGGCGGACGACCGGGAACATCGGGAGGTCCGACCGGATGGTGAAAGGGATACGGATGAATTGGAGCTATCCCTTTCGGAACAACACAAAGCTGCCGTGGACTTCATCCGGCACTTCCTTCCTCAAGTTGTTCCGTCGGGCCAGACTGCTGCGCTTCCGGACAGGAGAATTATAGCGTCATTGGACTCTGATTTTTTCGAGCGGTTCAGGGACATCGCTCCCGAGTTTCCGTCGCAGTCCAATAATGTTGCAAGAACATTTGAATTATTGAACGACGCTATTTTTAAACTTGCTTCCAGGACGGGGAAAGCAAGCTTCTTGTCCGCAAATACTCTCAACCTGCCTTTCATTAATGCAAGGAATAAATTCGACACGGCAGGTCAGGGTATACCGAGAGTTCCTCTGCGTATGGACGACGAGGCGGAAGACTTAGAGCTATCATTACCGTCGTCAGCTTCTATTCCAACCGCAGTGTTGGAAACAGCTATTGCGTCTAACAGAGCCAATTTAGATGCCTTATCTTACGCAGATCACCTTACTAAGGCGTTATCACTGCGTCTTCAAGGGGAAGAGTTTCAGGATATACAATCCTCCTTAAGACTTCTTTCAAGGGCAGTAGCTTATTCCACGTGTAATTCCGCCCTTTCAGTGGCAAATCTGGAGTTGGTTAGACGTGACGCAGCCCTGTCTACATCCACACTAGTGGATTCTAAGGTGAAGAACTCTCTTAGAGTCGCTTCGGTCTCAGGAGATCTTCTCTTTGACGGCAAGCTTTCCGCTATTTATGATAATATTAAAAAGAAAGCTAGTGATTCTCTGTTGTTTAGATCCGCTCCTAAAAGGTCGGATACAGCAGACACGAATAAGGCGGGCACTTCTGGGTCTTATCCGCCCAAGAGAGGTTCCTATAGAGGTTCCGGTGCGTCCTCTAGCTCTTATTCGAGAGACCGTCAGGATAGTGACTCTCGTTCGGGACGTCCTTCAGGCCGGGACAATCGGTCGGACGCCCCGAGGTCGACGAGGCGAGGTGCGGGTCGTGGTAGACGTGGTTTCTCCTACCGCAGGCCTCGCAGATCCAGGAGGTGATGGCTCAAACCTCTATCGCGTTCCGGTTGGCGGAAGGTTGTCGAGTTTTTCTCAAGAGTGGGCGTCGATTACGGACGACCCGTGGGTGAGAGGAGTGACTTCGGAAGGTCTAAAGATATCCTTCAAACGAAAGCCTCCATTAACTCGAAGTCCAAAGTGGACTCATCTTCCGTCAAACCCTCAGAAAAGAGACGCTCTGCTATCAGAGGTGCAGTCTCTTTTAATGAAGAACGCGGTAGAGGTCGTAGAAAACCAGGAATCGCTGGGATTCTACAGCCATCTGTTTCTGGTTCCGAAACCAGACGGCTCGTTCCGTCCAGTCATAGATTTGAGCTGGATAAACAAGCTGATCATCACTCCGAAGTTTTATATGGAGATGATTCGATCGGTCAGAGCGAGTATTCGGGTGAACGATTATGCAACGAGCATAGATCTCAAAGATGCGTACTTTCACGTCATGGTACATCCGACATTCCGAAAGTATCTACGCTTCGCAGTCCTAGGAGTAGTGTATCAGTTCCGGGCCATGTGCTTCGGATTGAATCTAGCACCCTGGGCTTTCACTCGGGTAATGAACTCGGTAATGATTTACTTCCGAGCTCATTCGTCTGCGGTAACGTCGGCCTACCTGGACGACATTCTTCAGAGGTACGGCAACGAGTTAACGCTTCAGAACGATGTTCAGAATCTTCTTCTATTGCTCCGACGTCTCGGTTTCATAGTAAACGAGGAGAAGTCGGATCTGGTGCCGTCCAAGTCATTCACTCATCTGGGAATGAGCTTCGAGACGCACAACAATCTCGTTCGTCTGCCGTTAACCAGAGCTAAATTAGTCAGTTGTTACGCCCGCTATTGTCTGAATACAGACAAAGTCACGGCGAGAGAATTTATGAGATTGATAGGTCTGTGCGGAGCCGCCGCGGATCTCATTCCGATGGGACGGCTACGCACACGGCCTCTTCAAATTTTCCTGACTCAGAATTGGAGTGTGAAAATTCATTCGCTCGATGTAGACGTTCTCTTGTCAGATCAAGTGAAACAAGAGATTCAGACTTGGGCAAACATTCAGTGGTTAACTCAAGGAGTTCCGCTGCAGTTGCCGGATCCGAGTTTTACCATTATGACGGATGCCAGTCAAACAGGTTGGGGTGCATCATTAATCCCAACGGATTCGAGATGCCAGGGTCTTTGGGATCCGCAATTCCTCTGCAAGCACATAAACATCAAGGAAATGATGTCAATTTGGCTTGCGTTACGTCACTGGATGGACATTATTCACGATGCTCATGTCCAAATCCTATCCGACAATACGACAGTAGTGGCGTATATACGGAATCAGGGAGGCACTCATTCAGTTCCGTTGTTCAATCTAACGGAAAGAATCCTTCTGTTTGCGTTGGAACATCACGTTCTTCTTTCGGTCCGTCACATACCGGGTCGTCTGAATGTGCTAGCAGACTCCCTTTCACGAAAGGGTCGCTTGTTGCCGTCGGAGTGGACTCTCAACAAACAAGTATTCAATCAGATTTGCTACCAATGGGAACGGCCAATGATAGACTTATTTGCGACACATCTCAACAATCAGTTGCAGACGTATGTGTCCCCGTGTCCGGATCCAAGAGCATTTGCAGTAGACGCTCTATCGATCCCTTGGGACGGAATGATAGGATATGCGTATCCTCCAGCGCCGTTAATTCAACAAGTATTGCTAAAGATAAAACAATCTCAATGCAAGATTCTGTTGGTAGCATCTCTGTCGCCACAGAGACCGTGGATAAATCTACTCAGGTGTCTGTTGTGGGACCTACCGCGGAAGCTCCCTCCACGAGAGGATCTTCTTTGGCAGGGGAAACCGCGTCAACTACATCACAACCCGCAAGGTCTCAACCTTCACGTTTTTCCGTTGTGCGGTCCTTCTTGCATGGCAAGCACTTTACAGGACGAGCAGTGGACGCGATTTCTAACTGTAGGAGGACCTCCTCTTCGCTAAACTATGCGGCTAAGTGGAAGGTTTTCCGTCGTTGGTGTAGGGATCATTCTGTTGATGTATTTGATCCCTCTATACCAGACATTGCTAACTTTCTAGTATACTTGTTTGACGAAATCAAACTGCAACCTGTTACTATAAAGGGTTATAGATCTATGTTATCTGATACCTATGCACATCATGATAGTTTACAAATTGGAACTAATGTCTCTTTATCGAAATTGGTTAGAAACTTTTCGATAAATAGACCCAGAACTCTCAGATTAATTCCTAAGTGGAATTTAGCTTGGGTTCTCCTTAAATTGAAGGAAAAGCCATTTGAACCTCTTGGGACAGTAGATTTCAAATTCTTATCTTATAAGACAGCTTTTCTCTTAGCTTTCTCTTCTGCCAGAAGAGTCAGTGAGCTTCATGCACTATCGGTGGATGATTCTCATTATCGTAGTGTTGGGAACACTATCACCTTCACTACTAATGTCGGTTTTTTAGCTAAGAATCAGGCTCCTAATAAATATCCGGAACCTATTGTTATTAAGGCTCTTCCGTCTTCAGACGAGCGTAGGCCTTTACTCTGTCCTGTTAGAGCACTACGTATCTATAAACAGAGATCTCAGTTCATCAGAAAGGGACGGAAACGTTTCTTTCTGTCTTTGATGCCTAATAGAAAGGACATTTCAGTCCATTCTATTGCTAGATGGATTCAGTTAACTATCCGTACTGCATATGAAGATTTATCTTCTTCTCAGCAGTCTGTGCTTAAGATTTCTGCTCATGAAGTAAGAGCTCTTTCTACTTCCTGGGCTTATGCTAATAGTGTTGCTATTACAGATTTAATGAAGGCTGCTTATTGGTCTCAGCCATCCACATTTACTAATTTTTATCTCAGAAATATTGAGTCCATTTCTGGAGACCTGCATTGTTTAGGTCCGTTATCTGTTGCTCAGAATGTCGTCCACTAAACAGTTGCAACTATAGTTATGCAGGCTTTCTGTTCCGGCAGTGACTCCGTCCGGCTGCCCTCTTCGCTCTGGGCTATTTGACCCAGGGCAAGGGGAAGGGGGGGGGGGGGGCGGGTGTTCCCTTAGGTCACCTGCTTTATAGTGAAAAGCAAGGGAATGCCTCCTCCAAGACAGTATTTCTGAGTCGCTTCCGGGATGGTTTTAAAGTGTAATATTAATGTTTAATTTCATTCATGTCTTATTTTTAAAGTGTAGCTCGGTGTGAAGCATTTGTATATGTCAAGTGTCAAACGGGCTTTAATATACAATACTCGGACACTTTTAAATGATTATAAAGAGTCTCAATTCTCTGGACTGCTTTATTTATTGGCTTGCTTTAAAAATAATTAGTATAAGGGTTATACTGGATGTTAATAGAGAACATGAATGTTATTGTGCTCAATTATTAAGGGTAGTGTATCTTTCTAATTTAAATATTAAATAAGAAAGATACATGTAAAGCCTAATACTCCTTTTCTCCTTAAGGGGTTACCTCTTTATTTTATAATTGAGCTTATTGGATTTTCCTCTATGTCCTAGGCCCTCCAGCCTGTTTACTATTCAGCTAAGTCTGGGTCATTGGTACAGTATAAAAATGTTAAAAAATTTATAGTAATTTATATATTTTTTATACTTACCAATGACCCAGATGGGGATGGCCCTCCCTGAGTTGGGAACTCTTGCCTCCCCGCTGAGTACATAGCGCTGACCAGGCACTGCCAGTAAGAATGATATTTGGCGCCAATTTCGGGACGACTGCGTCACTGCTCATGCGCAGTAGAGTCGTACTATGGAGGTCCTTTAGGACATGATTTCTTTTTGTTTTGGATGCAAATTTTGGGGATTGGGGGGCAAAATTTGTGTTTGGCCCTGGTTTTTGTGGAGTTAGCACCAGCTAAGTCTGGGTCATTGGTAAGTATAAAAAATATATAAATTACTATAAATTTTTTAACTTTTCACCACCTCTTGAAGCTTGGATGCAACCTCACATTTTTTATATTTTTATGATACTTCATTGGAATGAGCTTATTACATTCGTTCCAATGAGGGGTTATAAGGACTGCTTTAGAGGTAAAAAAAGAATATATTTAGTTCTAAAATTTTTATGCCCCTGCCAATTTTGGCAAGGGGCATAAACCCTTTACCTAACATGCAAAGCAGTTGACACTTAGAAACAAAATTTTTGAGCAACTAATTTATTTCATTTTTTTTGGAGTTAAAAACATGCCTTATGTCCCTTTATTGGAATGAGCTCATTGAGCAAAATGGCTTGTTCAGAATTTGTCTTCAAATCGAATATTGAATCGATTCATGGATCTGATTATGATATCAATGTTGAATCCAAATCATATGAGAAACAGAGTGAAGCAATGTTTTGTGAAATCAGTGGGGCTGAAACGGTTGGCTCATCTTCACAACCGAATAACAGAAAACTGTAACCGGATAATATGCAGTTAACCATAGCCATTGGGAGTGCAGTGGCCCAGTGGTAGACTGTTGAACTTCTATGCTAGAGAGTCCGAGTTCGATCCCCATCCGGGACGACCCGCATTGTGTCCATGGGCAAGGCACTTTATCCCGGCTGCCTACATGGGGGCACGATGATGCTGTGTACTAAGGTGTACTGCACATCGATGATACACATGTCTTCAACCTCTGTAATCCTGCTTGAGCGGAACTTGAACAGAGTTAGAATGTTGAGGAGCTGACAGTTGCTTGGTGGTTCTCTCCAGAGCTGTAGGTTTTTAAATTTCTTGTTCAGTTTCGGTTTTGGTTTTTCAGGTGGAGTAAAACCTCAGTTCGGTTCGGTTCGGTTTTCGGTTTGTTCATGAGGCCAAATAAAATTCAATAAAACTCATTCTTATGTCCGGAGTCATAACTGAATGGCAGTGAAACTGAGTGAAACTCCATGAATACCCAAAATAAGCTATAATACATGAAGAATCAGGAAGACCAATATAATAATTACCTAAATATACAGAACTTTTATTGTGCTTGGCCATTTTTCGAGGTCTGACACCTACACGCAACTTGAGGAAAGCTGCAAACACAACTAAACTGAAATGTCGGAAATTCACAGAATGTAGCCATCCCAGAGTAGTGAGAGTACCCAGACACTGCCATTGGCAGTGTCTGGGTACTCTCACTACTCTGGGATGGCTACATTCTGTGAATTTCTGCAGCAAGAGAGTATTTAATAAAAAACAAAAAACCTTAGATTACGGGATGTCGACGGTTTTGGTTTTTAAAAAAAACTAAAGACCTCGGTTCGGTTTCGGTTAACCTACAGCTCTAGTTCTCTCCAGGTACTCCGGCTTCCTCCAGCCGTAAAACTGTCATGGTCACCATTAGCCATTGTGAATGAGTATGTGACCTTAAGCACCAATAAATAAATGAATAATATAAATAACCACAGCTATTATTTCATCGAATCTGGGATCAAAACTATAGGAATTGGAAAGCAGTATTCTCAGAAACAATTCAGTAGTGTGTATACAAACGAATGTTGTTGAGTCTCGACAATGTTCATTTGTATACGTACTACGGAATAGTTTTTGCGGTTATTCAGTACTCACGGAAATTGCTGATCATTAACGAAGTCGTGAACGCCAAAGTCGATTATTTCTCAATATTTACAGCACTGTTTTGAGGTGTAATCTATCCCAAAGGAGAAGCGGCAGATTCACTTTGTTTTAACCATGGATTGCGGCGTGGAATGACTGTCACTATCGATATTTCGGATAACCAGTTGATGTTTTTTTAATCGATTAGGAAGGTAACTGGTTCCAAACCGGTTAACTATTTCAGTACTAGAAATCAGTTGTTATTTCACCAAACTACCAGATTGCCATGCTTATCTTTGCGGTTTGCACATGCAACAGTTAGAATGAATACCAAGCACAGAGGTCACAGGCTACAGTGCTACAACAGTAGGGCTATCACGATTTTTATACCCCCCGCAAAGTTTGGGGGGGTATATAGGAATCACCCTGTCTGTCCGTCTGTCCGATGTGCATGAAGCAATATAATTCCGTTCTGACATTTCCAAGGGGAGATAATCTATCCGTCTGACCATCCTTGTAAGCGCAACTCCTCCTAAACCGTTTGAAGAATTTTCATGAAACTTTACACCATGGAAGAACTCCATATGAAGATGTGCATGAAGCAATATAATTCCGTTCTAACATTTCCAAGGGGAGATAATCTAACTTATACCGTCTGTCCATCCTTGTAAGCGCAACTCCTCCTAAACCGTTTGAAGAATTTTCATGAAACTTTACACAATGGAAGAACTCCATATGAAGATATGCATGAAGTGCATGAAGCAATATAATTCCGTTCTGACATTTCCAAGGGGAAGTAACCTAACTTATACCATCTGTCCATCCTTGTAAGCGCAACTCCTCCTAAACCGTTTGAAGAATGTTCATGAAACTTTACACAATGGAAGAACTCCATATGAAGATGTGCATGAAGCAATATAATTCCGTTCTGACATTTCCAAATGGAGATAATCTAACTTATACATTTCAGGTGCGGGGGTGGGGGGGGTATCACTTTGTGAGTTTGCTCACAGTACCTCTAGTTTAATTTAGGAATCAATTAATTGTTGTCGGAAATAATCGATAATAATTGATTAATCATACCTAGATGACTCCCTCCACCTCTCTTTGAAGTCATTAAAAATGAGGTTCAAGTCAGTTGACCCACCTCAAGAAACCAACGAAGACGATCCTCTTTTAGGTACATTCAAAGCTTTGATGTTCTGAACTTTTGAACTGTCAGTGTAATAATCAAGACTGGTTGTAGGTTGCAAACTTTGCAACTGCCGACTGGTCTTGATTATTACCCTGATGGTTCAAAAGTTCAAAACATTAAAGCTTTGAGTGTACCGAAAAGACAAATGCTTATAACAGCTTCTTTAGGTTTAACATCGGCATTCGTGGCCTTTTACCTTTTGAAACAATAGTTTTTTCATAAATTTTTTTAAACAATATTAATTAAACGTCTAAAATGGGGTAAAATTTACCAATTATTTGACAGCTAAAATACTAATCGATGTCGGCATGACCGAATAACAGTTAATCATGACAGCCCTATAAAACAGTACTTATAAAGTGTAATGCCGGATTCCTACTGTCCACTTAACAGTGTAACATGTAAGACAGACAAGAATGAATTGAACAGAAAACAGAAAAAGCAACTGATTTTAAATTTCGGTGGCATGATTCTGCCAACAGAAGACTTTTATTTGCCATTATCTCCTTGTGAATAAAGGAGTTACCCGATTCAAAAGTATATTTAATCTGGAAACCGATTTGATGTCGAAAGCTTCGAATGGCCCTATGCACGCCTAATTTCAGCTTTGAAATTTTGAAGTGTATTTATTAAGCAGTGCTGTCAGATCTAGTTGTCCCCGAAAAAAAATTCTAGGGACTTTAAAAACAACAGGTGCCCATCTGTCCACGTGTCCATGCATCCATCCCACTTTGTTTTCCCAATGATAACTTTAATTATAGTTGACCAAATCAAATTAAATTTGGTGTGTAGGCGTATCAACATAAAATACAGGTCAAGTTTGAATCGGGGTGCGGTCTGACAATTTTTGCCAGAGTTATGCCTCTTTTTTGACTTTGAAAACTCTATTTTTATAGTTTGCAACCAATAGCTTGAGCTGTAATTGACTGAATCAAATAAAATTTGTTGTGTAGGTGTATCAACATAAAATACAGGTTAAGTTCAAATCGGGACTTGGTACGACATTTTTTTACCAGAGTTATATCCAATTTTGGACTCAAAAAATTCAAATTTTTTTCGGGTGATGTGTGGCCGAGCGGTCATTTATTTCAAAATGTAAATAAAAGTCTGATATCTTTTTGCTTTCCATTTCAGTACTATGGTTTGAAAGAAATGAATTATTATACAGTTCTGTTTGGAGTCTCAAGAGCATTGGGTTGCATGGCATCTCTTATATGGGATCGTGCATTCAGCTTGCCTATAGAACGACCAAAATCCTTCGATACACCTGCTCTAAAGAAGCTTGCTGAAAAATAACATGATAGTTTAGTATTAGAAATTGTTTAAGGTTCTTGGAACATGCGTGATATATATTTTGCAAGACATTTTAGATGACTTCAGGAATGAATATGATGGTTTTGGTGTGTCTACAGTATTTCATCCAAGTATCAAAATAAAATATGAACATGTGTATAATCAAGAATTTCCCATCTTCACTTTAATTTAAATTTCTTTTAGAATGTGCTGAAGAAACTTTTTAAAAATGTTGGACTGACGAAACTCGGTGAAAAAAACTGCCAACATATACAATTCTTTTACTGGTTGAGTGCTGGAAGCCCATATTTGGGCTTTACTCTGAAGTGCTGGTAGTGCAACTTAGGTGCTTTGAATTCTCTCAATGTGCTTCATATTATCTTTGAAGTGAAATTATTCAGCCTGTATGGATATGCTTTGCTACTATTTGTGGTAAAATGCATATAGACACCCTCCCATAAATTGTAACAACGCAAAAACAAGTGAATAAATTTTGATTGCGCAAAGTAATTCAGCACTCTACCAGTTATGAGTAGTGGGACATAACTCTAAATTTTTCTGAAAAAGCACAAGAGGCACAAAAAAGTTTCAACGAATGGACCGGTCGATACTTCACTGAAACTCTTTAACCCTTTACCCAACAAATATGCAAATTCAGCAGCTGAAAAAATATTTTTCGAAAAATTTCAACAAAACCATATCATGTGACCCCTCTTTGGAACGAGCTCGTCGAGCTCGTTCCAAAGAGGGGTCACATGATATGGATTTGTTGAAATTTTTGGAAAAAATTTAAACTATGTTATTTAAAATAATAAATTTGAAATCGTCTGCATTAGGTAAAGGGTTAACTGGTTGGGCACTAGAAGCCACTATCAGGACTTTACTGAAAAGTGCTGAAAGCCACTATAGTAGCTTTACACTATTCACACTAATTTGTTATTTGTTCAGCACTGAAAGAAAAATATTAATCCAAAATTGTTTATAAATTGCAACAAATAAATATTAACGCGCAGCATCTTGCTAAAATAGGGACTTTTTGTAGTAGAGTGATATCTTGGAAAGAAAATACTTACATTACAAATGACCATTCTAAATTAGTGTCTTTGTCTTCTTACAATCTATGGGAGAGTCCCAGCAGGCATTCTCCCATAGATTATAACAAGGGAAATTCTTACAGACTACCGTATTTACTCTATGTATTGGGACAGCTAAAAATAATTATTTTCACAGGTGTCCCACTTCTTAGAAAATGGGGAAAGAACACAGCCTGATCTTGATTTGATGCTGAATAAAGTTGTGTGTGATTCGTTTTCCATCACTATATATGAAAATCGCCGTCCAATTTCTTTTATATTTTCATTTTTTGCTTCCAAAACATAGCTTATGATCCCTCATTGGAACGAGCGCATTGCGCCCGTTTCAATGAGGGATCATAAGCTATGTTTTGGAAGCAAAAAATGAAAATTTTTAGTTACTCAAGAATTTTTTTTATGAGTGTCGTCTGCTACTAGCGACAGGCCAACTGGAAACAAATCTCCTGAATGTCCCAAACTTTGGAGCATAAAAAAAATATAGTTTTCTGGAAAAAATATGTGTCTCAAATCATAGAGTGTCCCAATACATAGAATAAATACGGTAATTAATGTTGCCTCAAAGATAATTCAAGAAAACCCAACAAGTATGAAACCCTTCATTTGGAGTACCTGTACTTGAGAATATAGCCCAAATATGGGCTGCCAGCACTCTACCAGTTAATCCTTAAAAATCCTAATCTTCACTTTGATCACTTTTACTGCAACAGAACAATTTGGAGCGGCGAAAGGATTGACACTCAATGATCTTGTTGTGGAATAGCTAACAGAAACAACTAATGTGTTACTAACAAATTCCCTGTGGGAACCCCGGGAAGTGAAGCAGTGCCTGTCCACTGCGGTAAACAGGCTCTGTTTTACTGGTAAAATAGGACCCAGTCACCAATGCTTGGGAGGTGCAAACCCTCTCTAAAATTGGCAACATGGCTTATTAATGCTCACCTCTGGTCTTGAGTTGATACTCATGTTGTGGTCATGATTAACCATTGTGCAAAAATATGTGACCTTAAACAACAATAAATAAATATTAATATGGTTACTAACAAATTAGTTACTTTTTCCTTGGAGCTTGCAAATCTCAACTTTTGTGTCAAATTGAATTTCCAATCAAATCAAATAGAGGGTTTTTAATCAAATAGATTTCCACTGCCTTTCAAGTGGTCATGCAAACAGACATAAACAAGTTATTAATTTTGTTCCCAACCTCCGAAAGAGGATTCGTTGGTATCTAGTGACTCCCTCCATCTGTCTGTCATTCTGTCCAGACAAACATTTTGCATTATAATGTCAAAGCCATCGCTCGGATTTGGATCTCCTTTGGAATGCTGATAGACCTGCATGGAGGGATGGATATGCACAAGGAAAAGGTTCCGACAAATAATTTTTCCCGGGTTATGACCCTGTTTCGACATAGAAATAATTTTTTATCTTTTCAGTCTTTCCACTTAGAAAATATTTTGCTTTTTTGCTTTGCATTGACCTTGTTTAAACCCATCACAGACGATACCAAAATTTATTATTTCAAATATCATTTTTTTAAAATTTTTCAAAAAATTTCAACAAAACCATATCATGTGACCCCTCATTGGAACGAACTCAGTGAGCACGTTCCAATGAGGGGTCACGTGATATGGTTTTGTTGAAATATTTTGAAAAATTTAATTTTTTCAATTGCTCAATTTGCATATTACGCGATTGGATGCGGGTGATTCGTTAGGTAAAGGGTTAAAATAGAATATGTTTTAATTTTTGGAATTCACTAAAACAAACCTTTCCACAATCCATTCCAATGACAGGAGTTGAGTTGAAATGCTTCTTGAGAATAGTACTGACTGGTTTTGGTCATTATGTTGGGTAAAGTTTTGCTATTGTTGAGATTTACATGATGTGAATATGCTATAAAGTTTTAATTGCCCTTTGGTAAATGTAACGGACATATGCAACAAGCATTATTCACAAAATTAACCATTAGAAATTTATTTAATAAAATGCCTCTGGAACATAGCTTATGGCCCACTCATTAAAATAAGCTCATCAAGCACATACCAATGACAGGAGGTCATTCACTTTTATTTTGAGGCAAAAAACTTTTTTTTGAAGTTGTCCGTTAATCAGGTGGCTGGAAAGCAAATGTTTCTTAAAACCCACTATGTATTGAATCTTCTGCATGCTTGTGTACTTTTCAACAGGGTTTGCACAGTCTTGAAACGTCCTTGAATTTGTGTGTCTGCCTTGAAAAGGCCCTAAAATTGATAAAAGCCTTGAAAAGCCCTTGAGAATTGACCACCAGCCTTAAAAAGTCATTGAATTTGAAAGGGATTAGTGAATAGGTGAGAAAGTAGTGTTAATTGTTGTTAGAAAAGAGAAAGTAACATTCGGAACATGACTGCGCACCCCAACCCCCCACCCCCACCCCCACCCCACCCACCCCTCCCTCCCAACTTCCTGTGTGATTGTTGAATGTAAATGGGCTTCAGTCGCAAACAGCCAAGGAGGTGTTTTTTCACTCGGTATTACAGAGCATTACGGATACATGCGAGCAAACCGGAAGCATCCAACAACGTGTTTATTCATTCAGAAAGCTTTTGTTATGTTAAAATTCTTTTGTGATTTCAACCGCGCATTGGAAAAATTCAAAGGGACATGGGCCGGTGCACATTCTTAAGCAAATGGGCGAGCCAATACAGCTGGGGACTGGAAGTGAGTGACAACAAATATAAAGCGTATTGCTCACGTTGTCGAAAGAAAATTGATCTGGGAAAAATGGGTGAGAGTGCACTTCGATCTCATTCGAGAAGTGTAAAACATAAAAGTAATGAACAATCGACGGATAATTGTTTTCAACCACTAAGTGAACTGAAATGGATGAAGACAATTCTGAGTGCACTGTACATATTGTGAATATACATTAGGCATGAAATTCTGAAGTACATGTAAACAAATCTGAGAAATCATGTGCTGTGCCACTGTTTGCAGTCAAGAATCATGTACTGCAGGTGAGTTTTATCTTTTTAAACTGATTGAAAAGTAGGCTCAGAAGGCACAGGTGAGCCTAATTCTAGAGGTAGTTTTTTTTTTAAATCTCCAAACCCAGGGAGGAGACTCCCTCATTATACCCCCACTTTCGAAGAAAATGGGGGTATACTGGATTACATGCATCCGTCTGTCCGTCCGTCCATCTGTGCGTCCATGTGTGAGTCCGTCCGAGAATATTCATAACTTTCATAACTTAATTATTTTCTATAATATTTGTTGGTCATAGGTATGCCCACACTAGTTATTTTTTTTTTTTTTATTACTTGTTCACTTAGAAATTGTGTCCGTCCGAGCCAAATTTCTGTCTGTTCAGCCTGTATCTCGGGTATCGAATGTTCTATTGCAATGGAATTTGCCGTGAACACTGCTTATGGTAAAGGCTTTAAAAAAAGGATTCAACGATATTTATACCCCCACTTACAAAGAAAATGTATACTGGATTACATGCGTCATCTGTGCGTCCGTCCGACCATCTGTCCATCCATCTGTGCGTCTGTCTGCATCCGTGTGTGAGTCCATCCGAAAATATTCATAACTTACGTAAATTATTCTTTTTTATAATATTTGTTGGTCATAGGTATGCCCACACTAGTTATTTTTTTTTTTTATTACTTGCTCACTTAGAAATTGTGTCCGTCCGAGCCAAATTTTGTCTGTTCAGCCTGTATCTCGGGTATTGAATGTTCTATTGCAATGAAATTTGCCATGAACACTGCTTATGGTATAGGCTTTAAAAAAAGGATTCAACGATATTTCTCACATTCTCCTTTTTAGAGTTATCCCCCTTTTTGACTTAGAAATTGTAGGAAATAGACATTATTTGTCAGTTCAGCCTGTATCTCAGGTATGGGTTATCGGATTTTGGTGAAATATGGCATGCAGTTTGCCTATGACAAATTCTTGTGCCTCATTGCATAAAACTTCCAAACACCAAACAATTTACCATACCTTTTGACTTAGATATTGTTGAAAACTTTCGAAGAAAATGGGGGGGGGGGGGCATACTGGATTGGGGTTATCAAATTTCATTGAAATATGGCATGCAGTTTGCCTATGACAAAGGCTTCTGCCTCATTGCATAAAACTTCCAAACACCAAACAATTTACCATACCTTTTGACTTAGAAATTGTTGGAAATTGTTGAAAACTTTCGAAGAAAATGGAAGGGGGGAGCGGGGCTGGGTGGTATGGTATACTGGATTGCATCCGACCATCTATGCATCCGTCCGTCAGTCCGTACGAGAATATTCATAAATGATATTTGTTGGTCATAGGTATGCCCACACTAGGCGGTACACCATGTGGGGGTATGCACCGGATGAAAGTCCAGCTCTTGTTCTCACATTCTGCTTTTTAGAGTTATCCCCCTTTTGTGACTTAGAAATTGTAGGAAATAGACATTATTTGTCTGTTCAGCCTGTATCTCAGGTATGGTTTATCGGATTTCAGTGAAATATGGCATGCAGCTTGCCTATGACAAAGGCTTCTGCCTCATTGCATAAAACTTCCAAACACCAAACAATTTACCATACCTTTTAACTTAGAAATTGTTGAAAACTTTCGAAGAAAATGGGGTGTTGGGTACTGGATTGTGCACATGTCAATAGGCTAGGGCTGGAGGATGTATTTATGAACCAATCTTCATGAAACTTCTTGGGTACCTTTGTTATCACCTTGGGACGAGAACAAGTGTTTTTGGGTGTCCAAAATTCAAGATGGCTGCCAGTGGCCATTTGGTACCAAAATTACATCCAATCCATTTTTTGTACACAACTTCTATACAACTCAGACCAGAGGCCGTATTTATGAACCAATCTTCACAAAACTTCTTGGATACCTTTGTTATCAGGGTGCGGTCTAAAATTCAAGATGGCTGCTGGTGGCCATTTTGTACCAAAATTAGATACAATAAATTTTTGGTACAGAACTTCTATATGAAGGTTCTGATTTGAATAAATTTTTGAATGAATGTTTAGTAACATGGAATACATCACATATAATACAGGTTTTTTTCTCGTGCAGAAACTATGCAGATTAGATGAACTTTGATTTATTCAGTGCTACTTATACACAGTAAGTGCACATGTCAATACGTCTCAGGCTAGAGACTGTATTTATGAACCGATCTTGACGAAACTTCTTGGGTACCTTTGTTACCACCTTGGGATGAGAACAAGTGTTTCTGGGTGTCCAAAATTCAAGATGGCTGCCAGTGGCCATTTGGTACCAAAATTACATCCAATCCATTTTTTGTACACAACTTCTATACAACTCAGACCAGAGGCCGTATTTATGAACCAATCTTCACGAAACTTCTTGGATACCTTTGTTATCGGGACAGGAACAAATATTTTGGGTGCCTTTGTTATAACTGTACTGAGAACAAATATTTTGTGCTTCAGTCAGACCCACTCTGGAACTACTGAAAGATTTCTTTTCTAGTTTAGCATCTGACTGTCATCCACCTTTGCAATACCTATACATTTGTTACAGGCTGCGGCCAGTATTTATGTACAGACCATTACAATACTTTATATGTACCTTTGTTATCAGGTCATTACCTAGATGTTTGTCATTGCTGTGTCACATGCTATACATGTACATGTCTTAACAAGTTGAGCTACAGTGTCATTGCCACTTTTATTCGAACTTAAAAGGGGATAAAGGTGTTTTAGCCAATCACTCTCCCCACCCACACACTATACTAGTAATTAATATTAATGTTTCCGTGAGTTGTAGTAGAAATGTATTAGGTTTTGAATAGTTCTTAAAAACATCTTTCATTAACAGATTGAAAAAAAAAAATTCCCTCTTCTCTTCTACCTTATTGGAATACCAGACCTGACTTCCATAAATTGTGTTGGATAAAGGGTTAATTGTGTCTCCATGCTTATTATGTTTGTTGAATTTACGAGGTGTTATTAGGTTTTTCATTTGTTTAATATACCTTTTTTACTACAGTAGAACCTGTCTTGAAAGACTGCCCTTTGGGCCATACAAAAGTGGTCTATCAAGACAAGTGGTCTCTCATAACAGGTTTCAGGTTTTCTCAAGTCAGTGAATAACCAACCACAAAATTCAGAAATGGAGAAGAATGGATTTGGATGGAATGGTTTCACGCACTGAAGGCGCGCAGGGACGGTTTGGGGAACAAGCCCCTTTCGACCCTCAGTGACTGTATATGATCAGTTTTCTCATGTCGAGGTGTGTTGAAGGAGGAAAAGGTTCAGGTACTCGGCAGGTGTCTCCGGTTGCGGCGTGGTGGGTGGATGGCTTCGTTGATTGGTGTAGGTTGAACCCTCGGGTGAGGACCAGTGTGGAAGGTTCTGTCCTCTCACAGGTGCTACCTCTCCCTGAGGGTGGAGTGGTCTTAGGTTTTCAGGCAAGTATAGTCTGCCACTTAGGAGATGATTTCGAATGATGGCCATCACTGGCAAATATAATCTACCTCAGGCTGTCTGTTTGTGTGGTAGGACGTCTTAGAAAGAAAACAACAATGACCCCTTTTGGGGACCACCAGAAGAAGACCCAAACTTTTCTGGTTCGGGGGCAGGCCTGCATTATAATCCTGTTTGGGTGGGGCAGAAAATGCGCAGTGTGGACTCTTTACAAAAAGGGGCAGAGGCGGGACGCAGGACCAACGCTTGCCTCCCTTGAAGTGGTCGACCACTTCTAGGGATGGAGTGGAGGATATTCTGGAACCATGGGGGGTTGCAATTTCCGTAACGGTTATACAGTTAAAACTAGAAGTCCTGTCACCAATAGTGCGCTTATCTGGGGTTAATTGCGCGTTGGAATTGCGCGCAATTGCCATATCGAATGACATCCAAATCACGGCAGGTTCTCCTGGTTACTCATAGCAAACACATGCAATGTTGTTTATAATGGACCTCCGGGTTACCCGGAGGTCCATTGGCTGAAACATTGCTTGTGCACAGGCCATATGTACAGAAGTTGGGAGCTTTACTTGGGCCATAACGCGTACATTAACGCCCATATCAACGTGCTATTTGTGCGCATTTCATGACAGGACTTTTAGTTTTAACTGTAGTTTCCGTAGCATTTATTGGGGTGCTGATCAAAAAAGCATCTTTTGTGTACCTGCTTAAAAGAAGAAGGCAGAATTAGTATTCATCAGAATATGTAAAATGAAGTAAAATAAAAAATTTTTATTGAAGGTTGCATTTTATTAAAGTATCTCAAAAAGTACTAAAGGTGCACTCTGTTTCATCTGTTGGAGGCTCCTTCCGGTGTTTTGAGTCACTAAACCCAAACTACATGCAGATTGCATATTCTCCAATGGCGAACATGAAATCTCCATCTTGTACGAGCTTATATTAGTAAGAATGGAGGATTTTGCTCCTTTTCATATGCAGTGTTCAACATTTTCACCCGCTGGGCTGAATCATTATCGCCCATTGCGTCTTGGGCCCCCTGATGGTTTGAGAAACGAATAATGGCAGTATGCAGAAATAAAAGAAAACAATCAAGTGGGGTTTTATGCATGGTGACCATGTTCTTTTTTGGGGCGTTAGAGAAATCGTCATTGGGAAAGTATAATCTGCATCTGTCTTGTTTCTAATCATTTTTGAGGAGCGAATAAACAACGGCTCCTAGCGGGATTGTGCCTACTTCAACTTCTCCGAATTTGGAATAGCCCTACGTGAAAAAGTGGACAAGAGACATGGAGTGCAGCAGAACCATGATGGCATCTTTCACAGCCTTATGGGTGGAACACCCCCTCATGTTTGTGGGGGTGGGGGGAGTAATAGTTTGCGAGCGCCGAAGACATGTGAGTACATCATTCTATCCCTATGCCATCCCCGCGCGCAAATCATTGCCTTCAAGAGATTGTATCCATGTTGTATGCATGCAGTAACAAGAGTGAAACTCACAAATCTGATGTTTTCAGATAGTGTCTGGTGCATTGTTTTGTGGGAGATTTGTTTCCATTGCTGTAAACTGAAATCCAGATTATCCAATGAGAAACACTATTCGCAAACGATTGTACACAGTTCTAATATTTCAGGGTTTCAAGGAGTACGTCTCTAAAGTGTTCAATTAAGTCGAAGTGTTTTTAATACAAATTTCGTTGGATCATCCCGTAATGGCGACATGAGTGGAAAAGAGGGCTCTATGACTGGAGGGGGCATTGTGAGAATCCCATAAGATGAATTCACTACTACTCAACACCAACACTAGAGTTGTGTGAAACATAACGTGATAAATGTGTGTTTGGGGGTAGGAGAGGCAAAAATGATTTAAGGAGTAGCGAATTCTATAATCCAAAAGAATATGATCCAAGGGCCAATCTTTGGTAGTATTTGAAATACAGTCTGAAAACACAGCGACTGGGGATGTGGGGTTCTTGTTTTGTATATTGCTTTTAAAAGTCAGAGGTGCTGAAATGTAAAAGGTCATTTCCGAAACCATGTCTTGGAATTCATGTAAAACTCTGTGACCGGAGAAGTAATCTGGCCAGTTTTAGCGTTCAGTTGACCACTGAACTGATCCGGTGTCCAAAACTCTTCTCAAGTGTAGAGAAAGATACCTACAAAAAAAAATGAAAAAGCACATCTTCGCTGAAAGAAATGGGTTTTGTAAGTGCTCAATTTCTGATTGAGAGACTGTCAATTCAACCTCCCCCCCACTCCCCTGTGTCTGGCATCTGTCATTAAACAACAATAACAACAAAAATCTACTTGCTTCAAGTTGGTTGTGTGGTCAATACACATAAAATCTAAATCAAGTTTCGCGTATCAGTGGATTTGAGTAAATTGACAAGTCTGACAGTCACATGTCGGCTGTTTTGTGCGGTTAGTTTGTCTTCATTGATCTGTAAAATATTTCGGTGTCACACGTCATCTTACCCCTCTGGATATCTTCCCCAATGGGGGAAGATATCCTAGGATATCTTCCCCCCACCCTAGATATCTTCCCACCCCCACCCACCATGAACATTTTTTTTGATTAATTTAACATTATTTGATGATAAAATGGTGAGAAAAATGGGTTTTTTTGGCAGAATATTGTTTTTTTTTCAGGTCCAACCTGGATATCTTTCTCTCATCCAGTTGAAAAGCTGTGACATAAAAATCATTTCAATATTTTCTCAACTATTCTGGTTCATATTGTCATGTGACATGAAGTTTAACTGTTTTGGGCAGAGAAATTGGTTTCAGATATAAACACTGAGTTCGGCCTGGATATCCCCCTCCCCCCCCCCCCCCCCCCACTTTTATTCGAACTTAAAAGGGGATAAAGGTGTTTTAGCCAATCACTCTCCCCCACCCACATACTCTACTAGTAATGAATATTAATGTTTTCGTGAGTTGTAGTAGAAATGTATTAGGTTTTGAATAGTTCTTAAAAACATCTTTCATTAACAGATTAAAAAAAAAAAATTCCCTCTTCTCTTCTACCTTATTGGAGTACCGGACCTGACTTCCATGAATTGTGTTGGATAAAGGGTTAATTGTGTCTCTGTGCTTATTATGTTTGTTGAATTTACGGGGTTTTATTAGGTTTTTCATTTTTTTTAACATACATATTTTACTACAGTAGAACCTGTCTTGAAAGACCGCCCTTTGGGCCACACAAAAGTAGTCAATTAAGACAAGTGGTCTCTCATAACAGGATTCAGGTTTTCTCAAGTCAGTGAATAACCAACCACAAAATTCAGAAATGGAGAAGAATGGATTTTTATACCCCCCGCAAACAAAGTTTGGGGGTGGGGGGGGGGGGTATATAGGAATCACCCCATCCATCCCTCCGTCTGTCTGCCCGTCCGTCCATCCGTCTGTCCATCCTTATAAGCGCAACTCCTCCTAAACCATTTGAAGAATTTTCATGAAACTTTACTCAATGGAAGAACTCCATATGAAGATGTGCATGAAGCAATATAATTCCGTTCTGACATTTCCAAGGGGAGATAATCTAACTTACACATTTTAATGTACCAAAAAGGCTACAACTGAGGCGCGGGGGGTATCACTTTGTGAGCTTGCTCACAGTACCTCTAGTTGTAATTACCTTGTCGTTGTTCTTTTTTATGAAGTTTTTGTAACAAATTGAAATGGACTGTTATAAAAAATTATAAAAATAAATTAGTGTTGAAAATCTTCATTGAAGATTTTCAACATAAATTTATTTTTATAATCCTATCAGTCACATTTCAGGTATGTATGAAATTGTTTATTCAGCAATAATCCTAATCTTTTCACAGGGGTCTTATAAAAACATCTCAATCTTTAATGAGTTATGTAACTGAATAGCAATTGAAACCCAATTAAGAGCTTTTAATACTTTTAATTATGTTTAGTATTATCACAATGGATTTTCCATTCCAGAACAGGTAAAAAGTTGTTGTCATGGTTTCAGTCTTCCACAATGGATTTTCCAATTTCAGAACAGGTAAAAAGTTTTTGTCATGGTTTCAGTCTTCAAAGGGGTAGTCTCTGAAGATGGGACCATTGTGGCATAAAAATACAAGTTTGGTACCAGGTCACAGTGGCCCGTGGTCGCAAGGGATTTGTAAATCCCACATCGTCCCTGCGCGCCTTTGGCACGCTAAAACCTTTCATTCATTCATCACAGTGGTCTCTCAAGACAGGTGGTCTTCCATAGCAGGTCCATCATAGAGTAAAACCAATCGGTGCCTGGCAGATGTGGTCTCTCAAGACAGTGGTCTCTCAATACAGGTTTTACTGTAAGCCATTTTTTGTTTAATATTATGGAAATCATCATAGGTATATTGAATAACCAAATTGTATATATTTATATACATCTGTATAGTTAGAAGATGAAAAATGGTTGTTCAGGTATACATTGTTTATGTTTGTAGAGAATAACACTTGAGTATTGAAAATAAACTGTGTAAGTTTCAAATTTGTTCACATCTTGAAGTGCTCTTATACAGACCCCACCCCCCCCCCCCCCCCCCATGCATGAAGTTAGTATATAGGAGTCCCCCCCCCCCCCCTCCTCCCCTGTCATGCATGTCATGCCACAGTGCATTGAATTGCAAGATATCCAATTTAGTTCATTTCAGTTTTTAGACTTAACTCCTTGTGTGCTGTTATTGACAATGCCTGCCTGGGACAGTATTTCTCTTTGGGCTCACTTAATCAAATTTCCCCCTTATAAATTGAATGATCTTGTCATCAATGATTTCTGGAGAGAAATTTGGATGAATTTTTCATCAAATCCAGTGATGGCTGCTTTACAGCAGCCATCACTAGATTTGTTGAAAAATATCTTGAAAATTCTCAGCGGATATGGTTAACTCTTTACCCAACGAATCAGCTTCATTTGCCTGCGTAATATGCAAATTCAGCAGCTGAAAAAATACAATATTTTTATACTATAACCCGATAGCCCAGACTTAGACTTAGCTGGTGCTAAATCAAAAATATCTAGGGCCAAACACAAATATTGCCCAAAACCGAAAATTAGAATGGCCCTCCATACATTTACTCTCCGCGGATGCGCAGATGCCAGGAAGTGACCGGAATTGGTGCCAACATCATGCTTTGTAAAAGAGAGTATTACATAATAATTCAGCGGGGAGGTATGTGTGCCCACTCAAGGGAGGGCCATCTCTGTCTGGGCCATTGGTAAGTATAAAATATAGAAATATTATTTTAAATATTTAATATTTTTATATTATAACCCAATGGCCCAGACTTAGCTGAATCGTAAAAAGGTGGAGGGCCTAGGACTTCCAAAATAGTAGATCAACATAGTTCCAATCCTGCAATCCAAGATGATGTGAACGATTGGCTATTCCTGACTTTTTCCATGTTGCGGTCATGATTATCCATTGTACAGAAATGTGACCTTGAACATAAATAAATAAATAAATAAACATTGGACATGAAAGGGTGTCAGGCCCAACACTCACAGGAACCAAGTTATCCGGTTTTTGACTGCTACATGTCGTCTGATGGCTCTAGAATTTCTCGAAATTATCCTCAATAATTACAATGCCAAACTGACAACAAAAACATGACCAGAAAATTAAAAACAGATGTTACTATCAAATACAAGAGACGAAGTAAGAATTCTTGAACTGAGGCAACCAAACACAAGCAAGCATTAGACATCAGCATGAGTGTTCCCCTTAACTACAAACGTTGCACGATGTGTGGGGATCATTCTTGATGCACACGATGTACAAGTCCAGACGCGGCTTGTCCTGTGGACCATGATGGCTAATGGGCATAGGCCCCCCGGCTTGGAATGGCACGATAAAATATGGGACCCACAGGGTCATAAGGGGTCCCCAAGCCACAAGCTTACAGAAGTGAGAAAAAGAGTGGGGGGAGGGGCGAGAGAGAGGAACGATGTCTCTGTATTTGCTGGAATTTTAATTTGTGTATCGTAAATCTCCAACTGTACTTCGTGTACACTAGCACATAGGCCTCAGTCTAGTTCCAATGGCCGCTATGAGACCCTCATATCGGTCCTCGAAACGAGACAGGTTCCCAGCCAGTATTTGTATGTGAAGACTCCCTGGACAAAAGGAACTATGTCCACCACACTCAACAGTGCTCCAACATATATGCATGATGTCCCACCCCCTCCCCTTCCCATCCCCACCCAGAAAAATAATCTTTTTTATTGAAGGTTGCATTTTATAAAGTATCTCAAAAAACACTAAAGGTGCACTCTGTTTCTTCCGTTAGGGGCTCCTTCTGGTGTTTAGAGTCACTAAACCCAAACTACATGCAGATTGCATATTCTCCACTGGCAAACATGAAATCTCCATCTTGTACGAGCTTAGTAAGAATGGAGGATTTTGCTCCTTTTCATAAGCAATTTTCAACATTTTCACCCGCTGGGCTGAACCATTATCACCCAGTGCGTCTTGGGCCCCTTGATGGTTTGAGAAACGAATAATGGCAGTATGCAGAAATAAAAGAAAACAATCAAGTGGGGTTTCATCCATGGTGACCGTGTTTTTTTTTGTTTTTTTTTGGGGGGGGGGGGGGGGGGGGGCGTTAGAGAAATCGTCATTGGGAAAGTATAATCTGCATCTGTCTTGTTTCTAATCATTTTTGAGGAGCGAACAAACAATGGCCCCTGGCGGGATTGTGCCTACTTCAACTTCGCCGAATTTGGAATAGCCCTACATGAAAAAGTGGACAAGAGACATGGAGTGCAGCAGAACCATGATGGCATCTTTCACAGCCTTATGGGTAGGACACCCCCTTTCGTTTGTGGGGGGGGGGGGGGGGGGGGGGGGAGTAATAGTTTGCAAGCGCCGAAGACGTGCGAGTACATCATTCTATCCCTATGCCATCCCCGTGCGCAAATCATTGCCTTCAAGAGATTGTATCCATGTTGTATGCATGCAGTAACAAGAGTGAAACTCACAAATCTGATGTTTTCAGATAGTGTCTGGTGCATTGTTTTGTGGGAGATTTGTTTCCATTGCTATAAACTGAAATCCAGATTATCCAATGAGAAACACTATTCGCAAACGATTGTACACAGTTCTAATATTTCAGGGTTTCAAGGAGTACGTCTCTAAAGTGTTCAATTAAGTCGAAGTGTTTTTAATACAAATTTCGTTGGATCATCCCGTAATGGCGACATGAGTGTAAAAGAGGACTCTATGACTGGAGGGGGCATTGTGAGAATCCCATAAGATGAATTCACAACTACTCAACACCAACACTAGAGTTGTGTGAAACATAACGTGATAAATGTGTGTTTGGGGGGTGGAGGGGGGTAGGAGAGGCAAAAACAATTTAAGGAGTAGCGAATTCTGTAATCCAAAAGAATGTGTTCCAAGGGCCAATCTTTGGTAGTATTTGAAATACAATCTGAAAACACAGCGACCGGGGATGTGGTGTTATTGTTTTGTATATTGCTTTTAAAAGTCAGAGGCGCTGAAATGTAAAAGGTCATTTCCGAAACCATGTATTAGAATTCATGTAAAACTCTGTGACCTGAGAAGTAATCTGGCCGATTTTAGCATTGAGTTGACCACTGCACTGATCTGGTGTCCAAAACTCTTCTCAAGCGTAGAGAAAGATACAAAAAAAAATGAAAAAGCACATCGTCGCTGAAAGAAATGGGTTGTGTAAGTGGTCAATTTCTGATTGAGAGACTGTGAATTCAACCTCCCCGGTGTCAGGCATCTGTCATTAAACAACAATAATAACAAAAATCTACTTGCTTCAAGTTGGTTGTGTGGTCAATATGCATAATATCTAAATCAAGTTTCGCGTATCAGTGGATTTGAGTAAATTGACAATTACATGTCAGCTGTTTTGTGCGGTTAGTTCGTCTTCATTGATCCGTAAAATATTCCAGTGTCACACGTCATCTTACCCCCCCTGGGTATCTTTCCCCCTGCTCTGGATATCTCCCCCCCCCCGCCACCCCCACCCCCCCCCCCCCCCCACCATGAACATTTTTATACTGTACCAATGACCCAGACTTAGCTGGTGCTAACTCTTAAATTCTAGGGCCAAACACAAATTTTGCCCCCCCCCCCACCCAATCCCCAAAATTTGCATCAAAATCCAAAAATTAGATGTCCTATGTGGTCCTCCATACTTTTGTCCACTGCGCATGTGGAGTGTCCAGGAAGTAATGAAATTGGAGCCAAATCCTCATTCATTCTTTGGCTCTTCAATCAGTAATATCTCACTGATATCTGTGCTTATAATCTCAGTTTAAATGATGCCAGACACAAAATCATGAAAGAAATGGTGGATCTAAGGATGAAATAAGAGGATGCGAGGAAGAAACAGTGGAAGGATGTGTTCAGGGCTGTAACTTACAATTTTTATGCACAAATTATTTCATGTTCCCTAATTTCGGGGCATAGGCCTGATGTTTACATTCTTGTTATGAAATTTCCACAGTTTGTTCAGAGTTTCCTCTCTCCCTTTCCTTTATACCCCCCTTGCTATTCTCCCATGGTTTTGGCATAATTTTTGTAATTTTTTTACTGAAATTTCTTGGGAGTTTTGGCTTGGTAACAGAATGTTTATTCTGTTTTTCCCCATGGTTACATCCTCACCCTAGGGTGGTTAGGCGTTTCGGTCATGCATCTACCATCCGATGTACTGCAGTTTCTTCTCAGGAAGCCTCTGTTTTACATCGGATAGTGTTAAAATTGGTTACTGATTTCGGGCCATATTTCAGTGCCTGGAGTCTTGTTTCCAGTTTTTATTCACTTTTGTTTATGTTGACAACGGTTACTTCCTGACAGCGATCCCTTGTCTTCTATTAGTTCTACTCATAGCCAGATACATTAATATTGTCCGTAAGTGTAACATTAATTTTTAAACATGTTTTAAAAATTTTTGTCCACACTTAGTCTTTTTGGGATCCATTTGGGCTCATCGTTCCCATTGGGAACTTGGGCTCATCTTGAAAATTTCTTTTTTTCTTTTGAATTAATTTTCGAAATGTTTGTAATGGATTATTATTATTATGTATCTTTGTTTTCAAGGGTTGGTTCGAGTACGATGACTGTTTAATATTTTTTCAAAATGAAAGAATATTGTTCAATTTTAAATCGGGGAAGTCTTCCTCTGATTCTCATGGTCATTGTATTTGTTGTAGTCTGTGTACTCGCACCAATTCTTGCTCAGTGTGTGCCAATTCAGATGACAAACGATGGAGACGTGTGTCACGGTATATTGTTAGTGGTGAGAGGTCCATGCCGGTCCTGTCTCCACAGGGTCACTCTAGTTTTTTCAGTCTCTTTTTCAGAGGAACATTAACAGGGTGATGTTTCCGTGATGTCTTCAAAAGTGTGCTTCTGTCGTTGCAATAATGAGCTAGCGGCAAAGAGTGCTCAAGGAATGCAGCAAGTGCCTAAGAGGCCCCACGTAGGATCGACAGCCACTTGTCGCCCGCTAGCTCCCCCGGTGAAGCAATAATTCACGAAATGGTTGTGACGCCGGGTTCGTCCGTTGCAGTCCAGGAAAGGAGAAGGGGTGTTGCGAGCACTGTGATCTCGGATCACGCACACCCGGCGACGACGGATCGGAGGATGGAATGGAGGAAGCCAGTCAGTCCAGTAGCTAGCTCATCCAGGTCTACCCGGACCCCGAGCGAGAGGCCCCCTCTCTCTCTTACAACAACACCTGGGCCCACATGTTGTATGTAACGTTCATTAGTCGGAGCATACGCCCACTCTTCCTGCTTGGGACGCTCCGTCGCATAGACAGACCGACGCGGCTTGCCTATTGGATTCCTTATCCTCATGTCAACACATACGACCGCACCTTGGCTATGTGACCACAGATATCCAGCCTGTTTTGCCGACCGGGGGTCCACGTTGACCAGGTCACGCCATCCGCTAGCCAAGGACACAAGGCCTTTCCAGTCGGGATGTTCGCATATGAGAAGTATGCAGAAATTAACATCCCAGGAGCTTCCAGCGGCTAAATTACGTAAGACCGCGGCTGCACAGGCCTCCGTGACGGACTTTCTATCACAGATAGCTCAATTCATCGCAGCATCCCAGCAGCTATCAAAAACTTTTTCAGTAAAGAAACTGTCTGAGCAAGCTGGGTCGGTTCGCTCCCCTGCAGAGTCAGAAAGGGACGACCGAGATTCTTATGTGGTCCAGGCGGATGGTAAAAGGGAATCAGCGCAACTGAAATTTTCCCTTTCCGAACAACTTAAGGTGGCCGTAGATTTCATCCGGCATCACCTTTTAGAAGTTGTTTCTCCGGACCAAAATGCTGCGTTACCTGATAAGAAACTGAAAGCGTCACTGGACACAGACTTTTTCGGCCGGATTAGGGACACTGTCCCTGAGTTTCCGACCCAGTCCAGAAATGTCACACGGACATTTGAACTTTTGAATGATGCTATATTCAAGCTAGCCTCTAAGACTGGCAAATCCAGTTTCTTATCGCCTAGTGCTATACAGCTGCCTTTCATCAATGCTAGACAAAGATTTGAAACGGCAGGACAAGGTGTGCCGAGAGTTCCTCTGCGACCAGGCTGAAGACCTGGAATTGTCATTGCCGGTGTCCATGTCTATTAACTCCAGTATACTGGAGATGACAATCTTGTCTAATAGAATTAATTCAGACGCATTATCTTATGCAGATCACCTTACCAGAGAGTTATCATTACGTCTCGAAGGGAAAGAATTCCAAGATGTTCAAACTTCCTTAAGAGTTCTTTCGAGGGCTATAGCATATTCTTCGTATAACTCCACCCTTTCAGTGGCAATATGGATTTAGTCAGACGTGATGCTGCCCTGGCTGCATCCACAAGAGTGGATAGTAAGGTGAAAAACTCTCTTCCAGTCGTTCCGGTCTCAGGAGAGCTTCTCTTCGATGTTAAGCTTTCTACAATCTATAATCACATTACTAAGAAAGCTTTGGATTCTCGGATTTTAATTCTGCTTTCAAAAAGTCGGACTCAGCAGGGAGGAGTAAGGCAGGCACTTCGGGGGCGAATACGTCCAAAGGAAGTTCCTATAGAGGATCTAAGAAAGTCTCTACGTCTTACACCGCCCCTAGGTCGACTGGGCGAGGTGCGGGTTGTGGAGGACGTGCTTTCTCCTCCTGCAATCCTCGCAGGGCCAGGAGGTAATGGTCTAAACCTCTATTGCGTTCCAACGGGCGGAAGGCTGTCGAGATTCTTAACCAATTGGTTGTCAATTGCGGACGACCCATGGGTGTAAGGGAAGGGGTTATTTCCTGTCCTTCAAGGAAACGCCTCCTTTAACTCGAAGTCCACTCTGGACTCGGCTTCCGTTAAACGTTCAGAAGAGAGATTCGCTTCTATCAGAAGTTCAGTCTCTTCTGGACAATAACGCTATAGACATCATAGAAAACCAGGAATCTCCAGTTTTCTGCAGTCACCTGTTCCTGATTCCATGATCAGACTGCTCGTTTTGTCCAGTTATAGATCTGAGCTGGATAAACAAGCTGATCGTGGCTCCAAAATTTCTATATGGAGACCATCCGATCGCTCAGAGCGAGCACTCGAGTGAACGATTATGCTGCGAGCATAGAACTCAAGGTTGTGTACTTTTACGTCATGGTACATCCGTCGTTTAGAAAGTACCTTCGCTTCACTGTCCCAGGAGTTGTTTTCAGTTCCGAGCAATGATGCTCTGGTCTGAATCTAACACCCTGGGCCTTCACTCTCATAAAGATCTCGGTAATGACTCATTTCCGAGCTCATTCGTCTGTGGTAACGTCGGCCTACTTGGACGACCTTCTTCAGGGTTACGGCAGCAAGTTAAGGCTTCAGAACGATGTTCAGAGTCTGCTTCAATTGCTCCGACGTCTCGATTTCATAGTAAACGAAAATAAGTCGGATCTAGTGCCGTCCAAGTCATTCACCCACGTGGGAATGAGGTTAGAGACGCACAACAATCTCGTTCGTCTGCTGTTAACCAGAGCAATATTAGTTGTTACGCTCGCTTTTGTCTTCACTCAGATGTAGTAACAGCGAGAGAATTCATGAGACTGACAGGTTTGTGCGGACCCACTGTGGATCTTATTCCGATGGAGCGGCTACGCACTCGTCCACTCCACATATATTTTAACTCAGAATTGGAGTGTGAAGACTCATTCACTCGAAACGAACATCGTCTTGTCGAATCATGTGAAACATGAGATTCAGACTTGGGCAGATATTCAGTGGTTAACTCAGCGAGTACTACTGCAACTGCCGGATCCGATTTTTATGATATTGACGGATGCGAGTCATACAGGTTGGGGCGCAACTTTGAGCCCATCAGATTCGAGGTGCCAGGGTTTTTGGGATCCACAGTTCCTAAACAAGCACATAAACATCAAAAGATGATGTCAATTGGCTTGCGCTATGTCAGTGGATGAACATCATTCAGAATTCACATTTTCAATTTCTGTCTGACAATTCGACAGTAGTAGCGTATATTCGGAATCAGTGAGGCACTCATTCCATTCCGTTGTTCAATCTAACGGAAAGAATCCTTCTGTTTGTCCTAGAGCATCAAGTTCTTCTATCGGTCCGCCATATTCTGGGTCGTCTGAACGTTCTAGCCGACAATTCAGAATCAGGCTCCTAATAAATATCCGGAACCTATTGTTATTAAGGCCCTTGCGTTTTCAGACGGGCATAGGCCTTTACTCTGTCCGGTTAGAGCTTTACGTATTTATAAACAAAGATCTCAGTTTATCAGAAAGGGACGAAAATGCTTCTTTCTGTCTCTGATGCCTAATAGAAAGGACATTACGGTCCATTCTATTGCTAGATGGATTCAATTAACTATCCGTACTGCTTATGATAATCTATCTTCAACTCAGCAGTCTGTGCTTAAGATTTTGGCTCATGAAGTAAGAGCTCTTTCTACATCTTGGGCTTACGCAAATAGTGTTGCTATTACAGATTTAATGAAGGCTGCATATTGGTCTCAGCCATCCACATTCACAAATTTTTATCTCAGAAATATTGAGTCCATTTCTGGAGACCTACATTGTTTAGGTCCGTTATCTGTTTCTCAGAATGTCGTCCACTAAACAGTTGCAACTGTGGTAATAATCACATCAAAAGTGTGGTGAAAGTAATATTTACCTTCGGTGACTTGATCCTTGACTCCAACAAAGTTCAGTCCGTGATGGAGAACGTCTTGCTGCAGCAGCTTTCTGGATTCAAGTGAAGTCCTAGTGGCGGCGCATCAAGGGAGCTCACTCCAGGTTGTGTTCATCTGGTGTCTAGAGTAAATTGCAGAATAGTGTTATGTTGAGATATGCACCACACGGTTTAGGTACTGGTAACTCGTACCACACTCCTCCCTTGCCCATAAAAGTTTGACATGTGGTGATTAAAGATATGTTAAAATTGTTATGACTGAAAATGGAAGTATAGAGCAAGAAAGCAGATTACCTCCCTGCTTACCTAAGGGTTGAGTGTTGTGAAGAAAGCAGAGTACCTTCCTGACAACGGTTTCAGCTCAAACATTCTCACAAGAAAGTTGATGACCTTCCTGTAAACATAATACTCAATGTTTTGTTTAAATGAATGCATCTAATATTCCAACAAATGACAAAAAGACTTTATACATTTTTACATTCAAACTTATATACAAAAGATGTGATTGTTTAAACTTAGAAATTGTACAATTTTCTGACATTCCTGGAAGTAATTTCCAGTACATCAGATAGGGACATTTTTCTATTGTTTGCTATGAATTTTGCCAAATGAATTACACTCCAAGGAGTGCTAAATTTATCAGGAGTTGTTGGCAAATAAGGAGCATCCGATTCTAAAAGTAATCGATCCAACTTTGTTTTCATTAATGCCTCTTTAGTGAGGATGTCTTGAAACGCTTTACATGTAAAGCCAAAGTACACATTTGGTAAAACTGTCAACCAGTTGTTTAATTCGTCTATTGTGCCCATAAAACAATGTCGGTGGATAGATAATGAGCAAAGGTCTAGATCTGTGAGTATTTTTAATAAATCACTAGCAGCATCTCCAGTATTGTGGTCACGGCAATGTAAGATTAATGTTTTTTGATATCTTTCTGCTAATGGAAGAATCCGTTTTAAAAAGGTTTTTTGAGCCAATATCTTCATGGACCTGCAGTGTACTTTGTCCCTACATGGTGGCTTACAACGACAGGATGTGGTGTAATCTAGCCCAATCTCTCCTAGAGCAATTACATTTTCATCTTTGAACTTATTCTCCAATTGAGCACAAAAGGGCTCTACTGCACCAGGAGTCAACAAATGAGGATGAATTCCGAATGTTTTTAAAACTCTGGAATCTCCAGCGATAATCGAATCAATAAATGGCCAGGATTGTGGGAAAACAAAGTTGGATATTGCCCATTCCAGTGTAAATCTTTCTCCACCATGGGAAGGATCAAACTGTTTTAAACTTGTGCAGTTACTATTTTTGAAAAGTTGATCCAGATGGCAGTGGGAATCTATAAATTTCAGATTTTGAACTTGCAATGTATCTGAATGTAAAATTTCTGTGCCTGTGTAAGTAAATTCACTGGAGAGATTCTTTAACCGTGTAAGTAATTCTGCATTAAGATTTAAATTCAAGATAAGATTACAAAGAATTCTCCAATGCATCATACAAATTACAAAATTAGGTGGAGAAAGTGAAAACTGATGTTCCTGTACAGACTGTCCAGTGAAATACTCAGTATACTGTTTCATTAGACTTCTTTCTTCATTACTAAATTCAACATTGGATTTATCGAAAGCAGGGAAAAGGCAATTAATAACAATATAATGTAGTAATTCTGGTAGGTTGGCAAAATGTAAAATACTACAAAAGAAGTAAAATAAACCATTCATAAGATGGAACCATTGTTCAACTGTACAGCCCGTATCAGGACATTTAATTGGTGTTTTGTGCCAGCAAGCAGTGTGAAATGCTAAAAACCATGGTAAATGATCTTTTAGCACATGCCGTTTCAAATGTGCAGTTTTTGCAGGGCACAATTGACAAGTTTTTGTTTTCTTTCTACTTTTATTTGTGTATGTTTGTATGTGCTTTGGTGCAACAGTATCACTGTTCTGAGGAACCGTGCCATGTAAGCCTTCACCAGAATGTAAAGAGTTACGCTCATTTTGAACTGAATTTGTTGGCCCTCCAGTTTTACTGTCAGATTTATTTGGTTGTGTGGAAAGGTTTTCAGTCACTTCATCAAACTCATCCATATTTTCAACATCATCAGAATTGAATATAAATTCGTCAAGATCCATTTCTAAAAGATGAATGTAATAAAGCATTTTTACAATAAAACCAATTAAAATAGCACTGATAAATTTAAAAATTTTTTTTATTATTTTTTCCAATTTTTATTGGATTTTTTTTTTTTATTTACAGTCTGTAAATTTCCTTATCAATCCAAAAAACGGGCAGGCTTATGGATTTTCCTACCAAATGATGAAACTGGAATTTCTTTGAACAGTTTTGGTAGAATATTTCCGTCCAGAAACTTGAAGCAATCAGGCTCAGAATCAAGATCACCTTTGGAATTTGAAACTGATAGTCTATTTTTTGGAGTACTTTCAACAAGGCCATCTGTAGCATGTACCAACGGACTTTGGATGTTTGAAGACTGTAATGTATTCTGGGGGCTTACAGTTGATGAACTTGCTAATGTTCCATAATCAAAATCTGTTGCTGAGCCACCATATGAGTCAGCGAAAAGTTCCGACCCAGCAGATGGTTGCTCAGCGACAGAAGTTGAAATCTCCTCACTGCCAGAGTCAGCGAAAGGATCCGACCCTGGCGAGGCAGCTATCGATAGACCAGAAGCAAGATCACTATTTTCAGAAGTTAAATTCTTCTCAAAAAGATTGTGTCGTAATCGACGCAGCCACAATGGTAAAACACGATCCTGGCAACTCTTCAGACGGTCATGATGAAGAAGAGAAATTCCCTTCTTTCCCCGAACCTTGTACAAAGGTGCTTTTTCCTCAATAACTAAAAATGGGCCTACCCATGGTGATCTTAACTTTGAGCTTACACCAATTTTTGTTGAAGAATCACGTTTAAAAACAATGTCACCGGGTTCGAAGTGTTTCTCATTAACTCGCAAATCATAATTTCGTTTTTGACGTTTTTGAAACTGACCAAGGTTTTTGCGAGCAAATTTATGGGCTTCACCTAATGCAGATTCAATTTCTTTTACCCATTCTGCAGGAGTTGACTTTTGTGGAAAGTTCATACCAAACATTAAGTTTATTGGTTGTATGAGTTCTCGGCCAAACATTAACCGATTTGGCGTATACCCTGTGCTTCGGTTAACAGTTGCATGTAATGCCATAGCTAACAAAGGCAAATCCTTATCCCAGTTTCTGTTTTTATTTTCTAGGTAACAGCGGATCATTTGTAAAAGTGTTCGGTTAAAACGTTCGACTTGCCCATTCGAAGATGGGTGGTATGGGGTTGTTCTTTTCTTCGCTATTTCCAACAATTCACAGAGCGACTCGAACAAATGGCTTTGGAAATTAGTTGCCTGGTCAGTCAAAATCTCAAGGGGACATCCAAAGGTTACAATAATGTGAACCAAAAATTTCTGTGCGACACTTAGAGCACTCTGATCAGGGAGAGCAGCAAACTCGACCCATTTTGTGAATTGGTCCACCATTACAAGCACATATTTGTTTCCATTAACACTTTCATTGAAAGGGCCAAGGATATCTAGATGGACTCTTTCCATTGGAAAGCCGGCATGGAAAGATTTGAGTGGAGCCCTGGGATTGACTGATGCTTTTTTGTTGATATTACAAACTGGACAGGTTTTAACATAATCCTTACAGTTTTCGGTCATGCCATACCAATAAAATGACTGTTTAAGTCTTGCAAGAGTTTTGTCTTGACCTAAATGCCCACTACTTTTTAGATCATGACACATGAAGAGAACTTTTTCTTTTAAACCAGCAGGGACCACGAAAAGCAGATGATTTTCATCATTTTCAACCCAACTATAATAAAGTATATCATGAATAAGCTTCAACTGAGTTTTACAAAGCCACATAGACCGAACAACAGGGCTACACAAATGAAGTTCAGCACTCGAAGGAGAAATATCATTTTGCAACCAATTAATAATTAAATTTAAATCTGAATCTTGCCGCTGAAGCTCTTGCAACTGTTTGTGTGTGTATGACTCAAACCAAGTGTTACTAGTTGAGTTTATGTCTTCTAAAGACTCATCAATTTGACTAAAATCAACCTGAGAGTTTATAACTCTAACAGCTAGGGGAATAACATCATCTACATCATCTTCAAAACGAGACCATTGAGAATGAGCCTTTCGACAATAATCACAACCTTCACAGGGTAGACTTTCCAGCTTTGATCCAGCATTGAAACAGTTACAATCAGTTGTTTTTGAAGGAATTCGAGATAGTGTATCTGCATTTATATGCTTCTTACCATCACGATGAATTATCTGCATATCAAACTGGGACAATTCCTCCATCCACCTAGCTAATTGCCCTTCTATATGTTTGAAACGCATGAGCCAAACAAGACTGTTATGATCAGTCCTTAAAATGAAAGAACGACCCAAAAGATAATGTCTGAAGTGACGACAAAATTTCACAACGGCCAATAACTCTTTCCTAGTTGTGCAATACTTACGCTGTGGCTTTAAGAGTACATGACTAGCGTAAGCGATAACTTTTAGCTTTCCATCTTGCAATTGTGATAATTCAGCGGCTATTGAACAATCTGAGGCATCCGTATCAAGAATGAATAAACCATCAGGAGAAGGATAAGACAATACAGGTGGATTTGTCAACATTTCTTTGAATTTATCAAAAACAATTTGATGCCTTTCTTCCCAAAGGAACATTTTACTGTGTGCCAATTCAAATAAGACAGATGACAATTGAGCAAAATTCTGCAGGTGATCACGATGATAGTTTATAAAACCTAGAAAAGATTGTAATTGGGTTTGATTTTCAGGAACTGGCCAATTTGACACAGCTTCAATTTTATCTTTTGAAATAGAAACCCCCTTACCACTAACTGTTTTTCCTAAAAACTCTACTTCCTTTTTAAACAAAGCACATTTTCGGGGTTTCAACTTTAACCCATGTTCTTCAAACCTTTTGAGCACTTTTTCCAAGTTTGAAAACCCATCATCAAAATTTTTGCCCAGTACGATTATATCATCAAGATACACTAAGAGAATTTGCCAAGTCAGCCCGCGGAGCACAAGCTCCATAGCTCTTTGAAATGTACTTGGGGCATTACACAAACCGAAGCCCATTCGGGTATGCTCGAAAAGACCATGCCGGGTCACGAAAGCTGTTTTTTTAATTGCCTCCTCTGCTATGGGAATCTGGTAATAACCAGACGCCATGTCAAGAGTCGAAAAATATTCCGTCCCATACAAAGTATCCAAACAATCCTCTATATTAGGAAGTGGGAAGCAGTCTTTGACAGTACACTCATTTAGGGCCCTATAATCCACACACCAACGAACTGCGCCATCCTTCTTGCGAACAAGAACAGGGGCCGAAACCCAGCAAGAAACCGATGGTCGAATAACACCAGCATCTAACATTTTTTGTAGGTGTTCTTTTTCCTGGTCCTGAAAGCCAAGTGGGGTACGTCTCATCTTATGCTTAACAGGTGGGGCTGAACCAGTGTCAATGTCATGCACCACTCCACTAATACAACCAATGTCTAGGTCATGCTTAGCAAAAACTTGTGAATACTTTTTTAGTAGTTTTCCTAATTTGATAGCTTGACTAGTTTCTAAATTAACTATACTTTTCAGAAATAACTCTTCCAAGTGGGTGGGAACATCATTTTTAATCATTTCCAACTCATAATTGAGAGTACTACTTTCAGACTGAACATCAATCTTTCTGATGCCAGCATCATCATTGTTTTCAGAAGTGCGTTCAAAAACAGAGTCAATTTCCTCAGCATTTCCCACATGCAATCCTCGTTTAAACCGAACAAAATGGTTACCATCATTTAGGACACTCACAAAGATTTTTGAACCTTGACCAATTGCTGAAGATATGAGTGTTCTCTTATGTTGAATTATGGGCTCAACTATAAAATCATTAGCCAAAGAACCATGAATTTTCAACTGAACAGATCCAATTGAATTTGGTGGAATAGTTACACTTTTTTGTACTGTTGCACGGAATACCTTTATTTGAGTGTTTTTATTCTTTTTTAGAGAAGCATTTATTTCCTCTCCAGAAACAGTAACATTATTATTTCTCAAATTTACAATGCAGTGGTTTTCTACCAAGAAATCAAGGCCAAGTATTACTGAATCCGAAATTGGGGCAACGCAAACATCCCATTTGAAAGATTTAGTGCCTATACCAATTTCAATATTTTTAAATATTCTACCGATTACAGGTTGTTCAGAAATCCCATGCAATTTTACAGATTTAGTAGGCAGTAACTTTGGACAGTGTTCTTTGAAGAAAGTGTCACTAATTAGTGTTAACATGGCAGCGGTATCAACCACTGCTAGGGTCGACTGGTTAAAAATATTAACATTTAACATTAAACTAAAACCCTCTACTTTCTGTACAAAAACTTCTTCAACTGAACTATCAGTTCCTGTACACAATGGTTGACCCTGAGTTACCTGGACCAAGTTTGGGGTCGATTGCTTGGTCCTGTTCCATTTAAATTTTCTTTCTGGACATGTTGTATGTCTTTCACAGGAGACTTATTGGAATTATTAGTTTGTCTAGGGGGAGTGCCAGAAAAATTTCTAGAATTTTGACTGGATGCATAATATTTTGGTGTTGTCCTGAATGGCAAACGATTTTGTGGTGAAAATGAACGAGTTCTGCCAAAAGTATTGTCTGGCGATGACCAACGAGCATTTTCTGAATTGCCAGTATTAACAGGGCTACCAGGTCTTTGGTTTGAATAATTTTGGCTTGAAGTGTAGCTTGATGATGGGGGCGTTTCTTGTTTTCCATAAACAGCAGCTGACAAAGATTTCAGCATGTTTTTCACTTCCCTGACCTCATCTTTCAGCTCTAAGACTACATTGGACTGTTTATTTTTATCAAAGTTTTCTTCGGCACTCGAATCATTAGATACAAATGTAACTTGCCTGTGTGCATAATTTAATGAATTTGTACCCCTATAACCAAAAATTGTTCTTTGATTAGCCATAGATGCTTTTACATATTTTAAGGCTTTGTTTATTGTTTGTGGATTCTTTTCCATTGCCATTTTTGCAGCCTCTTTCTCCCTGCATCCCCTTAAAAAACATTCAGTGGAGATCTGATCAATGGTTTTTTTGTTGGCATGTTTAAAGCCATCGATCGCCATAAAATGAACTCTCTGTGAGAATTCCTCTAAACTTTCGTCATCTTTTTGACGCATAAACTGTACCTGCCTTCTAGCGGATACAGGTTCATCTTTAAGGCAAAATCTTTCCTTAAGTTCTTTTTTTAATTTTTTGTAATTTTTGCTGAGGTGCAAAGCCTTAGCATATTCAAGCGCAGTGCCTGAAAGACAATCTATTAATCTTTCACTTTTCTTTCTAGTGCTCCAGTTTCTACGTTTAGCAATACGCTCAAACTGATAAATAAATGGTTCCCATTTTAGAGTGCTATCACCAGTGAAAATTGACATTTTTGGTCGATTTGGGCTTTTACTACGCTTTCTGCATCTGCGATATTTATGAGCAGTATCAGATGAAGATTCAGAACTTGAAGTATCTGACCCATCATCTGACAGAGAATCAAATTTATCATCACTGTAATGACTACTGGGTGAATTAGAACTATATCGTCTGTGTTTATGGTGAGACCTGCTTTTACGTGAAGTAGATTTGAAAGATGAATCAGTTTTACTGTCGAACAAACTTGTTTTGGGTGGATCTGTTTGATCACCCACCCCCAAGGTGGATTTTGTAGTTACAGGAGTGCTACTAATTGAGTGTTTGCGATAATAATTATCAGGTGGAATGGCATCAATAATTTTGGATAACTGAGGATCAGAATGAGCATCAGTTGTGGAATAGGTTGTAGAAAGGGATTTATGGCTTAAGTCTAAACTTTCTTGTTTTTCCTTTTTTAATTCAGCTGTGATTTTGTCGTACTCTTGATTGAATTCTCTCAGCTTATTATGAACCTCTAGGGTAGCGTCATGCTTTACTCTTTCAATTTCTCTATCCCTAATTTTTAATCTAGTTCGCAAGATTTCATTTTGTGCTATCGAGGCCTCATATTTTCTAGTCCAACTTTCATCGGATTGTGTTAAAAGTTGTTCTAGTTTATCTAATCTAGATTTCATGGCATCAAATTCGGGGTTTTTAACAGGCTCTTTCATACTTATTTTTCCTTCAGCTAGCCACTCAGCCCATGTTTCTAGAGGAATGTCCGTTTCCTTAATTAAGTCTTGCAGGTCAAGTTGTTTTTTCTGTTCCCTACATTTTATTATTTTTTCTGACCTTGTTTGCCCTATTCCATGTAATTTTTTCAATTCCTCTGCAGTGGCTGTTTGTATGTAAATAGTTGACATTATGAATTGAAATTTTTGAAAAAATAATGGTTTGTAAACTTGTATTCAAAGACAAATTCAATTTTAGCTGAAAAATTTAAAGTTCAAATTTAGAAATAAATAATTCATAAAACATCATGAAAATATTGTCAAGTTGCAAATAAACATGATTAGAAATGAAAATAACTATAAAGCATTGAAAAATTTCGACGAATAATCGCAAAATCAAAATTTTTTCAAAAAAAAAATACAAAAAATTGTTGTCACCATTAGGCCGCCATACTTTTCAGGAATGAAATTTCCGTTTTCATTGTTTACATTGGCAACGCGGGAAAATGGTTCAAAATCAAAATAAACGTTCAAACAAACAAAGTAATGAATGAAAAATTGAAAATCAGCAATTCCCAAAGGTCATAAACGAAGAAGCGATTGTTGTTCCTCCCCGTTTATTGAGAATTGGAAAAAAAAAAATTCTTACATGTCGTACTGAAAAGTACGAAATATCAAAATCTGTGAATGTTATTCACAGTGAAAAATGGGTTTCCTAGCGAGGGAAACGAAACATCTCGTCGCCATATGTGGTAATAATCACATCAAAAGTGTGGTGAAAGTAATATTTACCTTCGGTGACTTGATCCTTGACTCCAACAAAGTTCAGTCCGTGATGGAGAACGTCTTGCTGCAGCAGCTTTCTGGATTCAAGTGAAGTCCTAGTGGCGGCGCATCAAGGGAGCTCACTCCAGGTTGTGTTCATCTGGTGTCTAGAGTAAATTGCAGAATAGTGTTATGTTGATATATGCACCACACGGTTTAGGTACTGGTAACTCGTACCACACAACTATAGTTATGCAGGCTTTCTGTTCCGACAGTGACTCTGTCCTGCTGCCCTCTTCGCTCTGGGGTATTTGACCCAGGGCAAGGGGAAGGGGGGGGGGGGGGGGGAGGGTGTTCACTTAGGTCACCTGCTTTATAGTGAAAAGCAAGGGAATACCTCCTCCGAAGTCAGTAATTCTGAGTCGGTACCGGGATGGTTTTAAAGTGTAAAGCTAATGTTTAAATTCATTCATGTAATATTTTTAAAGTGTAGCTCGGTGTGAAGCATTTGTATATGTCACGTGTCAAACGGGCGTTAATATACAATCCTCGGACACTTTCAAAGAGTATGAAGAGTCTCAATTCTCTGGACTGACTTTATTTATTGGCTTACTTTAAAAATAATTAGTATAAGGGGTTATACTGGATGTTAATAGAGAACATGAATGTTATTATGCTCAATTATGGAGGGTGTTGTGTCTTTCTAATTTATCATAAATAAGAAAGATACATGTAAAGCCTAATACTCCTTTTCTCCCCGAGGGGATAACTCTATTATATATAGTTGAGCTTATTGGATTTTCCTTTATGTCCTAGGCCCTCCCTTTTTACTATTCAGCTATGTCTGGGTCATTGGTACATTTTAAAAATGTTAAAAAATTTATAGTAATTTATATATTTTTTATACTTACCAATGACCCAGACGGGGATGGCCCTCCCAGGAGTTGGGAACTCATACCTCCCCGCTGAGTACATAGCGCTGACCAGGCACTGCTTGTAAGAATGATAATTGGTGCCAATTTCGAGACCTCCTTGACACTGCGCATGCGCAGTGGAGGGAAAGTATGGAGGACCATTTAGGACATGATTTTTTCGGTTTTAGATGCAAATTTTGGGGATTGGGGGGCAAAATTTGTGTTTGGCCCTAGATTTTGAGAATTAGCACCAGCTATGTCTGGGTCATTGGTAAGTATAAAAAATATATAAATTACTATATATTTTTTAACTTTCCAATTCCAGAACAGGTAAAAGGTTATTGTCATGGTTTCAGTCTTCAAAGGGGCAGTCTCTCAAGACAGGCCCATTATGGCATAAGAATACAAGTTGGTAACAGGTCACAGTGGCCCGGGTCGCAAGGGATTTGTAAATCTCACATCGTCCCTGCACGCCTTCGGCGTGCTAAAACTTTTCATTCATTCATCACAGTGGTCTCTCAAGACAGGTGGTCTCCCATAGCAGAGTAAAACCAATCAGTGCCTGGCAGATGTGGTCTCTCAAGACAGTGGTCTCTCAATACAGGTTTTACTGTAAGCCATTTTTTGTTTAATATTATGGAAATCATCATAGGTATATTGAATAACCAAATTGTATATATTTATATACATCTGTATAGTTAGAAGATGAAAAATGGTTGTTCAGGTATACATTGTTTATGTTTGTAGAGAATAACACTTGAGTATTGAAAATAAACTGTGTAAGTTTCAAATTTGTTCACATCTTGAAGTGCTCTTATACAGACCCCCCCCCCCCCCCCATGCATGAAGTTAGTATATAGGAGTCCCCCCCCTCCTCCCCTGTCATGCATGTCATGCCACAGTGCATTGAATTGCAAGATATCCAATTTAGTTCATTTCAGTTTTTAGACTTAACTCCTTGTGTGCTGTTATTGACAATGCCTGCCTGGGACAGTATTTCTCTTTGGGCTCACTTAATCAAATTTCCCCCTTATAAATTGAATGATCTTGTCATCAATGATTTCTGGAGAGAAATTTGGATGAATTTTTCATCAAATCCAGTGATGGCTGCTTTACAGCAGCCATCACTAGATTTGTTGAAAAATATCTTGAAAATTCTCAGCGGATATGGTTAACTCTTTACCCAACGAATCAGCTTCATTTGCCTGCGTAATATGCAAATTCAGCAGCTGAAAAAATACAATATTTTTATACTATAACCCGATAGCCCAGACTTAGACTTAGCTGGTGCTAAATCAAAAATATCTAGGGCCAAACACAAATATTGCCCAAAACCGAAAATTAGAATGGCCCTCCATACATTTACTCTCCGCGGATGCGCAGATGCCAGGAAGTGACCAGAATTGGCGCCAACATCATGCTTTGTAAAAGAGAGTATTACATAATAATTCAGCGGGGAGGTGTGTGTGCCCACTCAAGGGAGGGCCATCTCTGTCTGGACCATTGGTAAGTATAAAATATAGAAATATTATTTTAAATTTTCAATATTTTTATATTATAACCCAATGGCCCAGACTTAGCTGAATCGTAAAAAGGTGGAGGGCCTAGGACTTCCAAAATAGTAGATCAACATAGTTCCAATCCTGCAATCCAAGATGATGTGAACGATTGGCTATTCCTGACTTTTTCCATGTTGCGGTCATGATTATCCATTGTACAGAAATGTGACCTTGAACATAAATAAATAAATAAATAAACATTGGACATGAAAGGGTGTCAGGCCCAACACTCACAGGAACCAAGTTATCCGGTTTTTGACTGCTACATGTCGTCTGATGGCTCTAGAATTTCTCGAAATTATCCTCAATAATTACAATGCCAAACTGACAACAAAAACATGACCAGAAAATTAAAAACAGATGTTACTGTCAAATACAAGAGACGAAGTAAGAATTCTTGAACTGAGGCAACCAAACACAAGCAAGCATTAGACATCAGCATGAGTGTTCCCCTTAACTACAAACGTTGCACGATGTGTGGGGATCATTCTTGATGCACACGATGTACAAGTCCAGACGCGGCTTGTCCTGTGGACCATGATGGCTAATGGGCATAGGCCCCCGGCTTGGAATGGCACGATAAAATATGGGACCCACAGGGTCATAAGGGGTCCCCAAGCCACAAGCTTACAGAAGTGAGAAAAAGAGTGGGGGGAGGGGCGAGAGAGAGGAACGATGTCTCTGTATTTGCTGGAATTTTAATTTGTGTATCGTAAATCTCCAACTGTACTTCGTGTACACTAGCACATAGGCCTCAGTCTAGTTCCAATGGCCGCTATGAGACCCTCATATCGGTCCTCGAAACGAGACAGGTTCCCAGCCAGTATTTGTATGTGAAGACTCCCTGGACAAAAGGAACTATGTCCACCACACTCAACAGTGCTCCAACATATATGCATGATGTCCCACCCCCTCCCCTTTCCATCCCCACCCAGAAAAATAATCTTTTTTATTGAAGGTTGCATTTTATAAAGTATCTCAAAAAACACTAAAGGTGCACTCTGTTTCTTCCGTTAGGGGCTCCTTCTGGTGTTTAGAGTCACTAAACCCAAACTACATGCAGATTGCATATTCTCCACTGGCAAACATGAAATCTCCATCTTGTACGAGCTTAGTAAGAATGGAGGATTTTGCTCCTTTTCATAAGCAATTTTCAACATTTTCACCCGCTGGGCTGAACCATTATCACCCAGTGCGTCTTGGGCCCCTTGATGGTTTGAGAAACGAATAATGGCAGTATGCAGAAATAAAAGAAAACAATCAAGTGGGGTTTCATCCATGGTGACCGTGTTTTTTTTTTTTGGGGGGGGGGGGGGGGGGCGTTAGAGAAATCGTCATTGGGAAAGTATAATCTGCATCTGTCTTGTTTCTAATCATTTTTGAGGAGCGAACAAACAATGGCCCCTGGCGGGATTGTGCCTACTTCAACTTCGCCGAATTTGGAATAGCCCTACATGAAAAAGTGGACAAGAGACATGGAGTGCAGCAGAACCATGATGGCATCTTTCACAGCCTTATGGGTAGGACACCCCCTTTCGTTTGTGGGGGGGGGGGGGGAGTAATAGTTTGCAAGCGCCGAAGACGTGCGAGTACATCATTCTATCCCTATGCCATCCCCGTGCGCAAATCATTGCCTTCAAGAGATTGTATCCATGTTGTATGCATGCAGTAACAAGAGTGAAACTCACAAATCTGATGTTTTCAGATAGTGTCTGGTGCATTGTTTTGTGGGAGATTTGTTTCCATTGCTATAAACTGAAATCCAGATTATCCAATGAGAAACACTATTCGCAAACGATTGTACACAGTTCTAATATTTCAGGGTTTCAAGGAGTACGTCTCTAAAGTGTTCAATTAAGTCGAAGTGTTTTTAATACAAATTTCGTTGGATCATCCCGTAATGGCGACATGAGTGTAAAAGAGGACTCTATGACTGGAGGGGGCATTGTGAGAATCCCATAAGATGAATTCACTACTACTCAACACCAACACTAGAGTTGTGTGAAACATAACGTGATAAATGTGTGTTTGGGGGGTGGAGGGGGGTAGGAGAGGCAAAAACAATTTAAGGAGTAGCGAATTCTGTAATCCAAAAGAATGTGTTCCAAGGGCCAATCTTTGGTAGTATTTGAAATACAATCTGAAAACACAGCGACCGGGGATGTGGTGTTATTGTTTTGTATATTGCTTTTAAAAGTCAGAGGCGCTGAAATGTAAAAGGTCATTTCCAAAACCATGTATTAGAATTCATGTAAAACTCTGTGACCTGAGAAGTAATCTGGCCGATTTTAGCATTGGGTTGACCACTGCACTGATCTGGTGTCCAAAACTCTTCTCAAGCGTAGAGAAAGATACAAAAAAAATGAAAAAGCACATCGTCGCTGAAAGAAATGGGTTGTGTAAGTGGTCAATTTCTGATTGAGAGACTGTGAATTCAACCTCCCCGGTGTCAGGCATCTGTCATTAAACAACAATAATAACAAAAATCTACTTGCTTCAAGTTGGTTGTGTGGTCAATATGCATAATATCTAAATCCAGTTTCGCGTATCAGTGGATTTGAGTAAATTGACAATTACATGTCAGCTGTTTTGTGCGGTTAGTTCGTCTTCATTGATCCGTAAAATATTCCAGTGCCACACGTCATCTTACCCCCCTGGATATCTTTCCCCCTGCCCTGGATATCTCCCCCCCCCCGCCATCCCCCACCATGAACATTTTTATACTGTACCAATGACCCAGACTTAGCTGGTGCTAACTCTTAAATTCTAGGGCCAAACACAAATTTTGCCCCCCCCCCCACCCAATCCCCAAAATTTGCATCAAAATCCAAAAATTAGATGTCCTATGTGGTCCTCCATACTTTTGTCCACTGCGCATGTGGAGTGTCCAGGAAGTAATGAAATTGGAGCCAAATCCTCATTCTTTCTTTGGCTCTTCAATCAGTAATATCTCACTGATATCTGTGCTTATAATCTCAGTTTAAATGATGCCAGACACAAAATCATGAAAGAAATGGTGGATCTAAGGATGAAATAAGAGGATGCGAGGAAGAAACAGTGGAAGGATGTGTTCAGGGCTGTAACTTACAATTTTTATGCACAAATTATTTCATGTTCCCTAATTTCGGGGCATAGGCCTGATGTTTACATTCTTGTTATGAAATTTCCACAGTTTGTTCAGAGTTTCCTCTCTCCCTTTCCTTTATACCCCCCCTTGCTATCTTCCCATGGTTTTGGCATAATTTTTGTAATTTTTTTACTGAAATTTCTTGGGAGTTTTGGCTTGGTAACAGAATGTTTATTCTGTTTTTCCCCATGGTTACATCCTCACCCTAGGGTGGTTAGGCGTTTCGGTCATGCATCTACCATCCGATGTACTGCAGTTTCTTCTCAGGAAGCCTCTGTTTTACATCGGATAGTGTTAAAATTGGTTACTGATTTCGGGCCATATTTCAGTGCCTGGAGTCTTGTTTCCAGTTTTTATTCACTTTTGTTTATGTTGACAACGGTTACTTCCTGACAACGATCCCTTGTCTTCTATTAGTTCTACTCATAGCCAGATACATTAATATTGTCCATAAGGGTAACATTAATTTTTAAACATGTTTTAAAAATTTTTGTCCACACTTAGTCTTTTGGGGATCCATTTGGGCTCATCGTTCCCATTGGGAACTTGGGCTCATCTTGAAAATTTCTTTTTTTCTTTTGAATTAATTTTCGAAATGTTTGTAATGGATTATTATTATTATGTATCTTTGTTTTCAAGGGTTGGTTCGAGTACGATGACTGTTTAATATTTTTTCAAAATGAAAGAATATTGTTCAATTTTAAATCGGGGAAGTCTTCCTCTGATTCTCATGGTCATTGTATTTGTTGTAGTCTGTGTACTCGCACCAATTCTTGCTCAGTGTGTGCCAATTCAGATGACAAACGATGGAGACGTGTGTCACGGTATATTGTTAGTGGTGAGAGGTCCATGCCGGTCCTGTCTCCACAGGGTCACTCTAGTTTTTTCAGTCTCTTTTTCAGAGGAACATTAACAGGGTGATGTTTCCGTGATGTCTTCAAAAGTGTGCTTCCGTCGTTGCAATAATGAGCTAGCGGCAAAGAGTGCTCAAGGAATGCAGCAAGTGCCTAAGAGGCCCCACGTAGGATCGACAGCCACTTGTCGCCCGCTAGCTCCCCCCGGTGAAGCAATAATTCACGAAATGGTTGTGACGCCGGGTTCGTCCGTTACAGTCCAGGAAAGGAGAAGGGGTGTTGCGAGCACTGTGATCTCGGATCACGCACACCCGGCGACGACGGATCGGAGGATGGAATGGAGGAAGCCAGTCAGTCCAGTAGCTAGCTCATCCAGGTCTACCCGGACCCCGAGCGAGAGGCCCCCCTCTCTCTCTTACAACAACATCTGGGCCCACATGTTGTATGTAACGTTCGTTAGTCGGAGCATACGCCCACTCTTCCTGCTTGGGACGCTCCGTCGCATAGACAGACCGACGCGGCTTGCCTATTGGATTCCTTATCCTCATGTCAACACATACGACCGCACCTTGGCTATGTGACCACAGATATCCAGCCTGTTTTGCCGACCGGGGGTCCACGTTGACCAGGTCACGCCATCCGCTAGCCAAGGACACAAGGCCTTTCCAGTCGGGATGTTCGCATATGAGAAGTATGCAGAAATTAACATCCCAGGAGCTTCCAGCGGCTAAATTACGTAAGACCGCGGCTGCACAGGCCTCCGTGACGGACTTGCTATCACAGATAGCTCAATTCATCGCAGCATCCCAGCAGCTATCAAAAACTTTTTCAGTAAAGAAACTGTCTGAGCAAGCTGGGTCGGTTCGCTCCCCTGCAGAGTCAGAAAGGGACGACCGAGATTCTTATGTGGTCCAGGCGGATGGTAAAAGGGAATCAGCGCAACTGAAATTTTCCCTTTCCGAACAACTTAAGGTGGCCGTAGATTTCATCCGGCATCACCTTTTAGAAGTTGTTTCTCCGGACCAAAATGCTGCGTTACCTGATAAGAAACTGAAAGCGTCACTGGACACAGACCTTTTCGGCCGGACTAGGGACACTGTCCCTGAGTTTCCGACCCAGTCCAGAAATGTCACACGGACATTTGAACTTTTGAATGATGCTATATTCAAGCTAGCCTCTAAGACTGGCAAATCCAGTTTCTTATCGCCTAGTGCTATACAGCTGCCTTTCATCAATGCTAGACAAAGATTTGAAACGGCAGGACAAGGTGTGCCGAGAGTTCCTCTGCGACCAGGCTGAAGACCTGGAATTGTCATTGCCGGTGTCCATGTCTATTAACTCCAGTATACTGGAGATGACAATCTTGTCTAATAGAATTAATTCAGACGCATTATCTTATGCAGATCACCTTACCAGAGAGTTATCATTACGTCTCGAAGGGAAAGAATTCCAGGATGTTCAAACTTCCTTAAGAGTTCTTTCGAGGGCTATAGCATATTCTTCGTATAACTCCACCCTTTCAGTGGCAATATGGATTTAGTCAGACGTGATGCTGCCCTGGCTGCATCCACAAGAGTGGATAGTAAGGTGAAAAACTCTCTTCCAGTCGTTCCGGTCTCAGGAGAGCTTCTCTTCGATGTTAAGCTTTCTACAATCTATAATCACATTACTAAGAAAGCTTTGGATTCTCGGCTTTTAATTCTGCTTTCAAAAAGTCGGACTCAGCAGGGAGGAGTAAGGCAGGCACTTCGGGGGCGAATACGTCCAAAGGAAGTTCCTATAGAGGATCTAAGAAAGCCTCTACGTCTTACACCGCCCCTAGGTCGACTGGGCGAGGTGCGGGTTGTGGAGGACGTGCTTTCTCCTCCTGCAATCCTCGCAGGGCCAGGAGGTAATGGTCTAAACCTCTATTGCGTTCCAACGGGCGGAAGGCTGTCGAGATTCTTAACCAATTGGTTGTCAATTGCGGACGACCCATGGGTGTAAGGGAAGGGGTTATTTCCTGTCCTTCAAGGAAACGCCTCCTTTAACTCGAAGTCCACTCTGGACTCAGCTTCCGTTAAACGTTCAGAAGAGAGATTCGCTTCTATCAGAAGTTCAGTCTCTTCTGGACAATAACGCTATAGACATCATAGAAAACCAGGAATCTCCAGTTTTCTGCAGTCACCTGTTCCTGGTTCCATGATCAGACTGCTCGTTTTGTCCAGTTATAGATCTGAGCTGGATAAACAAGCTGATCGTGGCTCCAAAATTTTATATGGAGACCATCCGATCGCTCAGAGCGAGCACTCGAGTGAACGATTATGCTGCGAGCATAGAACTCAAGGTTGTGTACTTTTACGTCATGGTACATCCGTCGTTTAGAAAGTACCTTCGCTTCACTGTCCCAGGAGTTGTTTTCAGTTCCGAGCAATGATGCTCTGGTCTGAATCTAACACCCTGGGCCTTCACTCTCATAAAGATCTCGGTAATGACTCATTTCCGAGCTCATTCGTCTGTGGTAACGTCGGCCTACTTGGACGACCTTCTTCAGGGTTACGGCAGCAAGTTAAGGCTTCAGAACGATGTTCAGAGTCTGCTTCAATTGCTCCGACGTCTCGATTTCATAGTAAACGAAAAGAAGTCGGATCTAGTGCCGTCCAAGTCATTCACCCACGTGGGAATGAGGTTAGAGACGCACAACAATCTCGTTCGTCTGCTGTTAACCAGAGCAATATTAGTTGTTACGCTCGCTTTTGTCTTCACTCAGATGTAGTAACAGCGAGAGAATTCATGAGACTGACAGGTTTGTGCGGACCCACTGTGGATCTTATTCCGATGGAGCGGCTACGCACTCGTCCACTCCACATATATTTTAACTCAGAATTGGAGTGTGAAGACTCATTCACTCGAAACGAACATCGTCTTGTCGAATCATGTGAAACATGAGATTCAGACTTGGGCAGATATTCAGTGGTTAACTCAGCGAGTACTACTGCAACTGCCGGATCCGATTTTCATGATATTGACGGATGCGAGTCATACAGGTTGGGGCGCAACTTTGAGCCCATCAGATTCGAGGTGCCAGGGTTTTTGGGATCCACAGTTCCTAAACAAGCACATAAACATCAAAAGATGATGTCAATTGGCTTGCGCTTTGTCAGTGGATGAACATCATTCAGAATTCGCATTTTCAATTTCTGTCTGACAATTCGACAGTAGTAGCGTATATTCGGAACCAGTGAGGCACTCATTCCATTCCGTTGTTCAATCTAACGGAAAGAATCCTTCTGTTTGTCCTAGAGCATCAAGTTCTTCTATCGGTCCGCCATATTCTGGGTCGTCTGAACGTTCTAGCCGACAATTCGACAGTAGTAGCGTATATTCGGAACCAGGGAGGCACTCATTCCATTCCGTTGTTCAATCTAACGGAAAGAATCCTTCTGTTTGTCCTAGAGCATCAAGTTCTTCTATCGGTATTCTGGGTCGGCTGAATGTTCTAGCGGACTCCCTTTCTTGGAAAGGACGTATGTTGCCGTCAGAATGGACTCTCAACAAACAAGTATTTAATCAGATTTGCTACCTATGGGATCGTCCAATGATAGACTTATTTGCGACGCATCTTAACAATCAGTTGCAGACGTATGTGTCCCCATGCCCAGATCCTCGAGCGTTTGCAGTAGACACCCTCTCGATCTCTTGGGACAGAATGATAGGATACGCATATCCAGTGGCGGATACAGGAATTCTCAAAGGGGGGGGGGGGGGGGGGGGCGGATCGTGCAGATGCCGAAGGCATCTGCCCCGAGTGTCGAAGGCACGAGGTTTTGTAGGGGGGTCTGGTGGGGTTCTCCCCCCAGAAATTTTTTGGAAATGAGCGACCAAATGGGGCATTCTGGTGGTTTCTGGGGTGGAAATCCTCTTGAATTTTTGAACGGCTAATTAACACTTTTTAAACAGCATGTTTCAGAATTACGTTCAAGACAGAATTAGAAAATTTGAAATATGCTCTTCAGATCCGTTTACCATAATACTGTATTTTGGACACAATGTTTACAGTCATAACCGACTTAACCTCAGGAGAACATTGCGATCTGCCAGCGTTTGAAAGTTTTCAGCAGTCAGCCCTCTAGGCTTAGGTACGCCATGACTATGCCAATTAAGATCCTGACCCATAACTGGCATAGCCATGGGGTACCTGAGGCTAGGGGTATGTAACACCACAAAATCATGCTGTGTCGGTGACGCTATAAATGGAGGCGACCAGTAGATATATTTTGCATAATTTCAACGGTATATTTGTTTTCCATAGCGAATGGTGATGGGGGAAATAAATGTCGTTGTATGTTTTTACTTCAATTCATGTATTGTCCCCAAATGAAAATCCTGGCTACGCCCTACATACGAGACAAACACGAGCTAAAGGGGGGGGGGGGGGGGGGGCGACCGCCCCACCGCCCCCCCCCCCCCCTCTGTATCCGCCATTGCGCATATCCCCCAGCTCCGTTGATTCAGCAGATATTGCTGAAAATCAAGCAGTCTCATTGCAAGATTCTGTTGGTAGCATCTCTGCCACCCTAGAGACCATGGATAAATTTACTCTGCTGTCTATTGTGGGACATTCCGCGGAAGCTTCCTCCATAGGAGGACCTTCTTTCACAGGGGAAATTGCGCACACTGCGTCACAACCCGCAAGGTCTCAACCTTCACATATTTCCGTGGTGCGGTCCTTTTTGCACGGCAAGCATTTTACAGGACGAGCAGTGGACACAATTTCTAACTGTAGGAGGACCTCCTCTTCGCTAAATTATGCTGCTAAGTGGAAGGTTTTCTATCGGTCGTGTAGGGATCATTCTATTGATATTTATGATCCCTCCATTCCAGACATTTTCTGGTATACTTGTCTGACGAGATCAAACTGCAGCCTATAACCATTAAGGGTTATAGGTCTATGCTATTGGATACCTATGCTCATCATCATAGCTTACAGATTGGATCTAATGTCTCTTTATCTAAGTTAGTGAAAAACTTTTTTTATAAATAGACCTAGAACCCTTAGGTTAATTCCTAAGTGGAATTGAGCCTGGGTTCTTCTGAAGCTAAAAGAAGCGCTATTTGAGCCTCTTGATGCAGTGGACTTCAAATTCTTATCTTACAAGACAGCTTTTTTCTTAGCCTTCTCTTTTGCCAGAAGAGTCAGTGAGCTTCATGCCTTATCGGTTGATGATTCTCGCTATCGTAGTGTTGGTAATACTATTACTTTAACTACTAATGTTGGATTTTTGGCTAACAATCAGGCTCCTAATAATTATCCTGAACCTATTGTTATTAAGGCTCTTCCGTCTTCAGACTGTCATAGGCCTTTGCTCTGTCCAGTTAGAGCCATGCGTATTTACAAACGTAGATCTGAGTTTATCAGAAAGGGACGTAAGCATTTCTTTCTGTCTCTGCTGCCTAGTAGAAAGGACATTACAGTCCATTCTATTGCAAGGTGGATTCAATTAACTATCCGTACTGCTAATGAAAAAATCAAATTATCTTCAACTCAGCAGTCTGTGCTTAAGATTTCGGTGCATGAAGTAAGTGCGCTGTCTACATCTTGGGCTTACGCTAATAGTGTTGCTATTACCGATTTGATGAAGGGTGCATATTGGTCTCAGCCTTCCACTTTCACGAATTTTTATCTTAGAATATTGAGTCCATTTCTGGCGACCTTCGATGTTTAGGTCCGTTATCGGTTGCTCAGAATGTCGTCCACTAAACAGTTGCAACTATAGTTATGCAGGCTTTCTGTTCCGGTAGTGACTCTGTCCTGCTGCCCTCTTCGTTCTGGGGTATTTCACTCAGAGCAAGGGGAAGGGGGGGGGGGGGGTTCCTTATATCACCTGCTTTATAGTGAAAAGCAAGGGAATACCTCCTCTGGAGTCAGTAATTCCGAGTCGGTGCCGGGATAGTTTTAAAGTGTAAAGCTAATGTCTATCTCATTTATGTAATATTTTTAAAGTATAGCTCGGTGTGAAGCATTTGTATATGTCACGTGTCATACGAGCGCTAATATACAATCCTCTGACACTTTTATATGAGTATAAAGAGTCTCATTCTCTGGACTATCTTTATTTATTGGCTTTCCTTTAAAAAGATTAGTATAATGGGTTATACTGGATATTGATAGAGATCATTGATGTTATTGTGCTCAATTACGGAATGGTATTGTGTCTTTCTTTTTTTGGTACAAACAAGAAAGATCATGTAAAACCTGTTCTCTTCTCCTTGAGGGGATACTTCTGTTTACATGTAATTGAGCCTATTGGATTTTCCTTTATGTCCTAGGCCCTCCAGCCTTTTTTTCTATTCAGCTAAGTCTGGGTCATTGGTACAGTATAAAAATGTTAAATTTTTTTTAGTAATTTATATATTTTTTATACTTTCCAATGACCCAGACGGGATGGCCCTCCAATGAGTTGGGAACTCATACCTACCCGCTGATTACATAACGCTTACCAGGTACTGGTTGTAAGAATGAGGATTTGGCTCCAATTTTGTTACTTCCTGGACACTGCGCATGCGCAGTGGACAAAAGTATGGAGGACCACATACGACATCTAATTTTGGGATTTTGATGCAAATTTTGGGGATTGTGGGGGGCAAAATTTGTGTTTGGCCCTAGAATTTAAGAGTTAGCACCAGCTAAGTCTGGGTCATTGGTAAGTATAAAAAATATATAAATTACTATAAATTTTTGACATTTTTTTTTTTATTAATTTAACATTATTTGATTATGAAATGGCGAGAAAAATGGGTTTTTTTTTGGCAGAATATTGTTTTTTATGTGTACCCATATGATGCATGATACACATAATGCCGGCATCTGGGGCGGCCATCCGTCGTTCATCCATCCTTTGTCCGTCCATCTGTCCGTCTGTCTGTCCATCCGTCTGTCCGTCCGTCCGGCATCCGTATCCATTTCTTTGGCATTCGATAACTTGAAAAATATTGCTTGGATTGTCAAGTTACTTTATATTTGTGTTCAGGTTACTGATGTGCCAAGCTGTTCAGTTTTTGGTGTAAATCTGATAATTTAATCCTGAGATATTAACCCTTTATCCTTCAAATTGAAAGTTCCTCCAATCCCTTTGGCATTCGATAACTTGAAAAATATTGCTTGGATTGTCAAGTTACTTTATATTTGTCTTCAGGTTACTGATGTGCTGAGCTGTATAGTTTTTGGTGTAAATGTGATAATTTGATCCTGAGATATTAACCCTTTATCCTTCAAATTGAAAATTCCTCCAATCCCTTTGGCATTCGATAACTTGAAAAATATTGTTTGGATTGTCTAGGTACTTTATATTTGTATTCAGGTTATTGATTTGCCGAGCTGTATAGTTTTTTTGTGTAAATCTGATGATTTGATCCCGAGATGTTAACCCTTTATCCTTCAAATTGAAAATTCCTCCAATCCTTTGGCATTCGATAACTTGAAAAATGTTGCTTGGATTGTCCAGTTACTTTATATTTGTGTTCAGGTTACTGATGTGCCGAGATGTATAGTTTTTGGTGTAAATCTGATGATTTGATCCCGAGATATTAACCCTTTATCCTTCAAATTGAAAATTCCTCCAATCCCTTTGGCATTCCATAACTTGAAAAATATTGGTTGGATTGTCAAGTTACTTTATATTTGTGTTCAGGTTACTGATGTGCCGAGCTGTATAGTTTTTGGTGTAAATCTGTTATTTTGATCCTGAGATATTAACCCTTTATCCTTCAAATTGAAAATTCCTCCAATCCCTTTGGCATTCGATAACTTGAAAAATATTGCTTAGATTGTCAAGTTACTTTATATTTGTGTTCAGGTTACTGATGTGCCAAGCTGTTTAGTTTTTGGTGTAAATCTGATAATTTAATCCTGAGATACTAACCCTTTATCCTTCAAATTGAAAATTCCTCCAATCCCTTTGGCATTCGATAATTTGAAAAATAGTGCTTGGATTGTCAAGTTACTTTATATTTGTGTTCAGGTTACTGATGTGCCGGGCTGTATAGTTTTTTGGGGTAAATCTGATAATTTGATTCTGAGATATTAACCATTTATCCTTCAAATTGAAAATTCCTCCAATCCCTTTGGCATGAGATAACTCAAAAAATATCAGTCCGATTGTCATGTTACTGTATATATTTATTCAGGTTACTAATGTGCTGTGTTGTATAGTTTTTTTTTATGTAAATCTGATAATTTGATCCGGAGATATTAACCCTTTATCCATCAAATTAGAAACTCCTCCAATCCATTTCTATATGTACCCATACCATGTATGGTGTACATAATGTCAGCATCCGTGGTGGCCCTCCGTCATACAGCTTTCTACTGGTTGCACGTATGGGTATACATCTGACGATTTTATTGGCCTATTTTTTTCAGGCCCAACCTGGATATCTTTCTCTCATCCAGTTGAAAACCTGTGACAAAAATTCATTTCAATATTTTCTCAACTGTTCTGGTTCATATTGTCATGTGACATGAAGTGTAACTGTTTTGGGCAGAGAAATTGGTTTTGGATATAAACACTGAGTTAGGCCTGGATATCTCTCCCTACCAGAGAGAAATAGATTTGGGGCATAAGGCCCACCATGACAAAAAACTTTTTGTCCCCCACCATGACAAATATTTTTTTGTCCCCCCACCTTGACAAAATATTTGTTTCAAAAATTTCATACGGGCCAATCCACTTGGCCTCTAGTTTTCCTCCTGCTCAGTTTGAATTTTTCATCGACTTCAATAGCACTTTTTGACCTGGCTGGAATGCTGGAAAGTTCTGTTTTTTGCCGTAATTTGCTTTTTGGCGAATTTGGGTCTGCTTGATGTTTTTCATTGAAATTGAAATAGTCAAATGAAATGGATTTTGCGCACATTCGGTGCGCAGGGACGGTTTGGGGAACAAGCCCCTTTCGACCCTTAGTAACTGTGTACTGACGTGTCATGTCAGAGCGTGGTAAAGGCGGGAAAGAGAAGGAGGGAGGCAGCTTATCCCCCTCCGTCTGTGTTTCTTACAGCTCTTTTTCTTTGGAGGTGGTTGGGATGGAAATATGGATGGCGATGTTGTTGGGTTCAGATGTTGAAGTAACTCTAATGCCGTGTTGGATATATCCTGGTATTTTTTCCTGTACTCTAGGGTTTCTGCTATCAGTTGATTAGCTTTCTACATGTTTCTTATTACACTCTCCATGTCGATGGTGGCTGAGGACTGAGGTGGCTGTTCAGCTGTGACTTCCGCTCCCGGACTTTTAGGTTGTGAAGGAAGAGGGGAGTGAGTGGTGGGAGGTGGTGAAAATGCAACTTCCAGTTCCTCCTCAGCGTCCACTGGATGCTCCTCATCCCACTGTACCGGCTCAGGAGCTGGCAGTTGATTGGGTATACCAGTGGGACTAGGAGAGGAACTGGCGGCCGCCTCCAGAACCTCCACCCCCTCACTCAGCTCTTTCTTTCTATTCCGGAAGGCCTCCAAGCACCGGGCGTCCCTGCTTTTGGTCGCTGGACTCTTCTTTTTTTGTGCTCTCTCTTTTCAGGGCCTCCGTGCCCCTTCTGGTAAGGACCAGTGGGAGAGGGGATCCTCTCGCCAAGTGTACTACCTCTCCCCGAAGAGGGTGGTGTTTTGGTTTTCTCCACTTCAAACTCCAGTTTCAGATAGACGCTCAAGCCCATTTCCTGGATAGTCCAGGAGATAGGGCATGAGATGCTTAGAGCTGATATGGTTTTCTCTAGTCTAGCTGGTAATTCCATGGTAGTCGAGGTGTTCACACTTTGAAATCCATGGTAGTCGAGGTGTTCACACTTTGAAATCCATATAGGGATGGAATGGTTTTGTGCGCCAAAGGCACGCAGGGACGGGTTGGGGCAGGCCCTTTTCGACCCTCTAAAACTGTATATGATTTGGCTTGTCTGGCCGTGATAAAGGAGGGGTTGGAAAAGGTACTCAGCGCCATCTGTGCCTTCTTCTGTTCTTTTTTGGAGGAGGTGGCTCCGATGGTGATACCTCCATTGGTGGTGTTGAAGGAAGAGTGATGGAGGGCTGACAAGGTTGGTATGGTCTAGCCCTTGCAGCTGCCGGTGACGGAGAGCTCTTTGGAGTAGAACTCTCTTGGGAATGGTGTCAAGGTAAACGTTGCTTGTTCTCTCTGTTACTCCTTTGATTGTTACTTCCGGGATTCCGCAGTTTTCCAAGGTTAGTATTGTCTGTCTGAGAAAGGCGCGATGTTCGTCGTCTCTGACCTCGATCCCTAGGATGCCCTCCACGGATTCCGCGGTGGAAGCTTCCTGGTCCGAAGAAGCGGAGAAGCAAGAGCTGGAGACCCTTTTGAAAGAGATTGGTGTATAACTTTGCGACTGAAGAAGTGATCAGGGCAATTTTAGCTGAAATGTCCCGGAGAATCGGCTCGGGTCGAGTTGTCCCGAGGCCGAGTTGTCACGTAACCATATTTTCCACCTACCACGTCAGACGGATGCCAAAAGCAGGCGAGACCATGCCGAAGCATCTATATTTTTTGTGCGGGGGGGGGGGGGGGAGTGGGGGGGGGGAGGGGGGCAGTGGATACGGATCAACAACCAGTGGCAGTGTCTAATAATATTAGAGTTTGACATCATACGAGTTAGAAATAATCCAATGTTCAGAACTCTGAAACAAGGGGGTGGTGGGGATGGAAGGACGGCCACTCATATATCCATACAACATTGTATATAATATACAATATGAAGTTTTCTAACATACTACGTGTCCAAAACTCTTCATTGTGGTCCAGAAATTCACTGAAATCACCCAGACCGAACAATATGCCAGCCTTGTGTAATCTGTCCGCTCGAAAAAAAGACTCAAGTACTTTGGCTGAAAACATTAAAATAGACGCTTACATTGGCAATTTAGTTGTAAACACATATAAGCCGTGATAAAAATAATAAAAGCATTTGTCGACACTCATTTGCCAAATATTTTCACATAAATTCTCAAAACTGTTTGGGACAGACCCTCTCCGCTGCTTTCCAGTCTCTGAATATGGCAGAAATGATGACTGACAAAAATGAGATGCTGTTGCGGACGAAACGTTCAGGGAAAACTTTTCTTGGGGGTTGTGGTGATGAGACTCACAGCTTAAAGCCGAGCTTCTAGTACCACCAGAGTTCTTTTCGAAGGAAAGTGACAATAAATCATGTTTTGTGCATTGATTTTAATTTAATATAACGAAAACGTGTTCAGTCTGGAAGATAAGTCTTTTCCCAACACAACGAGGCATAGAAGTCGATGGCTGAACGTAGACAGAATATATTTTGAACCATTTGAAAAATCGAGGAAGGAATTGTGTGTCCTCCCTTTGGTTACTTACTACTAGGGGGTATCCAATTATGCTTATTTTATAATATAATTTTATTCCTCAATCTTTGTTTCTAACAAGCCCCTGTGGTCGGTATTTGGAAAACTTGTGATTGAATCAAAATGTACTATTCAAAATTGCAGAAAAGACCACCTAAAATTAAGCAAAATAACGCTGTAATGGGGGGGGGGGGGGGGGGGGGGGGGGGAGGGGGGAGGGGAGGTTAGTTGCAGATACAGCCAGTGATATGGTTATTATGGAGGTGGTGTGTGGGTATTTAATGCACCATCCAAGTTCTGAAACTTAACCCTTTACCCAATGCAGACGTTATTATAAAAAATTTATTAGCTCACCGAAGTGAGGTTAACTTATCACTTGCCATCCATCATTGTCGTCCGTCGTCATCGTCCGTCGTGAACTTTACATTATCAACTTCTCACAAACTACTCAACCAAATTGAACCAAATTCTGTGTGCATGTTCCTTATCATATGTCAATTCAAGTTTGTACAAATAAACGTGCTGTGCCCACAGGGGGCACCAGAAGGGGCATAACTCTGATAGCACCCATAATTTTTTTCAAAAATTCAAAAAAATCTTCTTCAGATCCACCAGTCAGAATCCTTTCATGTCTGGTATACAACATCTGTAGCAGGGTCAGATTCAAGTTTGTTCAAATCCAGTCCCTGGGTTAATAATTGGGCTCCCAAAAGGATCCCAAATTTTAACTTACTGAAATATGAGAAAATTTCTTGAAAAATCTTCTCCAGATCCACCAGTCAGAATGCATTCATATTTGGTATACAACATCGGGGGGGGGGGGGGGGGGGGGGGAGGGGGGGGGTCAGATTCAAGTTTGTTCAAATCGGGTTCCTGCGTTAATATTTGGGCTCTCTATTGTAGCCCAAAGTTCAACTTGGTGCAATTTGAGGAAATTTCTTTAAAAATCTTCTTCTTCAGATCGACCACTCAGAATCCTTTCATGTTTGGTATACAACATCTATAGGGGGGTCAGATTCAAGTTTGTTCAAATCGAGTCGCTGGGTTTATATTTGGGCTCCCTATGGGAGCCCAAATTTTAACTTTGTGCAATGCATGGAATATTCTTTAAAAATCTTCTTCAGATTCACCATTCAGAATCCTCTCATATTTGGTATACATCATCTCTAGGGAGGTCAGATTCAAGTTTGTTCAAATCGAGTTTCTCGGTTAATATTTGGGTTCCCTATGGGAGCCTGAATTTTAACTTAGTGCAATATGAGAAAATGTCTTTAAAAATCTTTTTCTTCAGATCCACCAGTCAGAATCCTTCAATATTTGGTATGCATCATCTCCAGGAGGAGTCAGATTCAAGTTTGTTCAAATTGGGTCCCTGGGTTGAAAATTTTGAGTCTGGTTCGGACTTAGAAATTTTTTACCAAAATTTGAGAAAAAAATTTGTTTTGGATTTTTTATGCGGTTTGTTCACTTTTGAGACGAAACAAAACCCCAATTATTAGCCTGAAAATTTTGGGTCCGGTTCCGACTCCGAAATTTTGGACCAAAATTCGGAATTTTTTTAAAAAAAATTTATGCACTTTTTGTTAAAATTTGAGACAAAAAAAAAAAAATTGTTGTCTGAAAATTTTGGGTCCAGTTCAGAATTGGAAATTTTGGACGAAAATTTGGAAAAAAAAATTGTTTTTTATGCGTTTTGTTCAATTTTGAGATGAAAAAAATTTGGGGTCAGGTTTGGACTCAAAAATTTTGGACCAAAATTAGGACATTTTGAGGGCATTTTTATGCGTTGTGTTCAATTTTGAGATGAAAAAAAAAAATTTATAGCCTGAAAATTTTGGGTCCTGTTCCGACTTGTTTTTAAAATCTTCTTCAGACCATGTGGTCAGAATGCTTTCATATTTGGTATACAACATCTCTAGAAAGGTTAGATTCATGTTTGTTCAATCCTAGTTCATGGGTTGATATTTGGGCTCCCTATGGGAGCCAAAAGTTTAACTTGGTACAATGTTAGAAAATTTCTTTAAAAATCTTCTTCAGATCCACCAGTCAGAATCCTTTCATATTTGGTATACAACATCTCTTGGAGGGTAAGACTCAAGTTTGTTCAAACCTGGTCCTGGGGTTATTAATTTAGGCTACCTAAGGGAGCCTGAATTTTAACTAAGTGCAATATGAGGGAATTTCTTTGAAAATCTTCTTCAGATCCACCAATCAGAATCCTTTCATATTTGGTATACAATATCTCTAGATGGGTCAGATTTAAGTTTGTTCAAATCGGGTCCCTGGGTTAATATTTTGGCTCCCCATTTGAGCTCAAAGTTTGACTTAGTGCATTGTGAGGTGATTTCTTTAAAAACCTGCTTCATATCCACCAGTCAGAATTCTTTCCTATTTGGTATGTGACATCTCAAAGGGGATCAGATTAAAATTTGTTCAATTTGAGTCCTTGGCTTGATATTTGGGCTCTATGGTCAGGGGTGTGCAGGGGGGGGGGGGGGGGGGCTTTTATGTTCAGGTTTGTTCAAATCCATTCCTTAGTGTTTTTCCATAAAATTTACCTCTCCTGACTTCATTCCTTTGTAGTGTTGATGAACCATGTTTAACTGAATGTGACCCCAAATAATTCTTTGAACCACTTTGGCCGTGAGCGATTTAGGCTCCTTGGGGCCTCTTGCTAATTTAAATATCAGTTTTAAATTTTTTTCGAAAAATTTCAACAAAACCATATCATGTGAACCCTCATTGGAACGAGCTCAACGAGATCGTTCCAAAGAGGGGTCACATGATATGGTTTTGTTGAAATTTTTTGAAAAATAATATTTTTTCAGCTGCTGAATCTGCATATTACGTGGGCAATTTGTTGGGTACAGGGTTAAAAGTTGTAAAAAAAAAGTCGGAAATTTTCACTAAAAAAATTGGAAAAGATTCTTTTCTCACCAAAAAAATTAGAAAAGAATCTTTTCTTGCTGATAAGAATTCAATGTGATTTGGAAATACATGTAGTCAATCACAAAAAGAAAAGATGCTGTCAGAAATTCACACTTCCAAGACCATGAGAATATTTGAAAGGGATAATATCATTCACCTTGCTTTTCATCCAATTGTTAATTGTAATTACTGAGAGCTCTGTTAGAAAACATCTGGGTGGGTGGGTGGGTGGGTGGGGGTGTTATAAAGGGTAACTTGGAATTTCACAAAATTTTAAAAAAATATTAGAGGTGCAGGCTGCAAGCCGAGAGGTCCACGGTTCGAATCCCACCTGCGGCAACCGCGTTGTGTCCTTGGGCAAGACACTTCACCCCGATTGCCTACAGGGGGGCACGATGACGCTGTGTACTGAAGCGTACTGCACGTCGATGGTGCGCATGTCTTCAACCAATCTAACCCTGCCTGTGCTGTGGTGCAGAGTTCAGAGTTACGATGTTGGGGAGCTGACAGCTGCTCGTCGTTGCTCGGTGGTTCTCTCCGGGTACTCCGGCTTCCTCCACCCGTAAAACTGTCACGGTCACGATTAGCCATTGTGTATAAGTATGTGACCTTAAACACCAATAAATAAATAAATATAAATATTTAAAAAATATAAGGGGTAGTGGCAGGTAACTAGATGTTTGGCGAACATTAATTGGAAAATATTGGCTGTGGTGGTGGTTGGGGGGGGGGGGGGGTGGGGAGTAACTGAAATTTTGAAGGACCATAATAAATATATTTGAAAAGAATGTTATGATGGGTGGGCAACAGGACTTTCACTCACCAAATTGTAATTATTGATGTCATAAGCAGAAAATTCTAGGGCTGTGGTGGGGCTGGATTTTTCCAGTGGCTTCTGTCTAAGCCTCCTAACCAGGTCCCTGAGTGAAATCACAGAACAGCTTCAGTTTATTCAATTATTGCAGGTACTATTTTTCAAGGAAGTAAAAGAAATGTAAATGTTTCAGCTCATAGCTCTCTTGCACCCCCAGCTGTTTTGCGCTGTAACTTTTCTTGTTTTCTGAGTTCTGTTCTCAAAAAGTGTGCATAATTGTTGTAAATATTTTGTGGTTTAATGGTGATCCACTTTCTCCAGGCTGCATCTCTTCTCCAACTCCATGCTGCTCTAATTCCTCACTGTTTAGTCTCAAAACTTGAATATGCTGATAAAGTTGGTGACTGGTGAGGATAACCAATTCTATATGTATACTACTCAAAGTTTGCTAAGCACCAAATATTTGACACATCATTGTGAAATTTGCTTGTGACATATTTGCGATATTTTTTGTGGATATAATTGAGGAATGTATTGAGGTGGTCCTCAATATTTACATTAGCTCTCTTGTCAGGCAGACTTTTCGTGACAGTCATGGAAAGCATGTACCCCTTGATTTTCATGATGTTTTCGTGTACTGTCTACATGTACATGACCTGTGTAGGGTATTCAGTCTTCATTTCAACACAAACCCTTGTGATTTAATGATTGAATATGGCAAATCCAAATGTAAGAGGACATTTTTCTGAAGCAGAAATGTGGCGGGCTGTAGGGATGGTGGAGCAAGGGGCTACCCAACGTCAGGTTGGTGAAGCCCTTGGTGTGCACCATACGGTGATCACCAGAGCCTGGGCAATATTTCAGCAGTGTGGCACACCAGTAAGATGGCATGGTGGTGGCAGAGACAGGGCAACATCTGCAGCTGAAGACCGTTTTTTGATCATTCAGGCCCGTAGGAATCGCTTTGCCACAGCAACCCAGCTTTGTAGTGACCTTCAAAATGCATCCGGGGTAAATGTTTCGACGCAGACTATCCGGGCAAGGTTGCACGAAGGTGGTCTCCGATCGAGAAGACCATGTATTTGCATTCCGCTGTCCCAGAACCACCGCCAGGCACGATATGAATGGGCCATGGACCATGTTGGATGGGCCAGAGAAGATTGGCGTCCTGTCCTTTTTCGAGATGAGTCAAAGTACTGCCTAGACCACTCAGATAGGCATTCTAGGGTATGGAGAAGACCAGGTGAGCGATTCCATGCAGCCAACATTGCTGAGCAAGACCGCTATGGTGAGGGGTAATTCATGGTTTGGGGCGGTATCAGCAGGGATGGACATACAGAGCTCTGTGTCCTTGAAAGTGGTACATTGACTGCACAGCGGTATATTGATGAGATCCTGGATGTCCACGTCAGATTGTATGCAGGTGCAGTGGGTGATAGATTCATTCTGATGGACGATAATGCCCGACCTCATGTTACCCATGATGTCGGGGAGTGCCGACAGAGGGAGGGGATTGAGCGTATGGGCTGGCCAGCAAGATCCCCTGACCTTAATCCAATCGGACATGTCTGGAATGAGTTGCAACTTGCAATTTCAGTCTGTCCAGTCCAGCAAGAAGTGTCCAGGAGATTGGTGCCATGCTGGTCCGAGAATGGAACAACATCTCACAAAGGACCACCAGGAACCTGATTGGGAGCATGAGAAGGCATTGTCAAGCATTGTAACACTAATGGGTTTCATACTCGATATTGAACCCATACCAGTTCACTCCGTCAACTTTTTGGCAAATTGAAAAATTTCCTCTTTTACCAATAATAACCATTTTCCATGGTTATCGTATTCAAAAGCTAAAAAATAATGTCAAACACAAATAAAATGTTAATTTGTGTACTTAAATCATTAAAGATATAATTAAATAAAAAAAATATATACGCTGTTCATTACAATATTTCAACTAATACGTAAAACAGGTAGCTGGATATACTTGGTGCTTAGCAAACTTTGAGTAGTATAGTTTCATTCACTGACCATTGTCCTCATGTTTCTTTACTGTGAATTATGTGAGAGGAGGTATACTCCTGTCATCCAAATAACAGTATGGTGAGGATTAATAGTAGAGGGTGGAAGATTTGGTAAAATGGAGTGATACTATGGGTTGGAATAATAGTACACGGTGGTATATTTTTACCTAATTCTGAAGTTTCAAACTGACTTTATAATACTTCAAAGTGCCACATCTTGGATAAACAACCTCAAAATTCTAAAATAACTCCAACTTTCAACAGCTATGGAAAAATTTTAAGAATTTAGTCCAAACTCCAAAATAGTGTTTTCCTGATAATTAGATCGCAGACCAACCTGGTGAAAATAAAGAAAAATTGGGGCTCAAATTCGAATAATACGAGAAGAAAAATAATATGAATATTACAGGTCTGATTATAGGGAACACAGAAGCAGGAATCAAATACTTTTTTCCCGACTGATGCTACATTTCATTCTTCTGTTGTCTTTTTCACTCAAAGATATACTGTCAATCCCAGTCAGTGGCCTCTTTTGGATTTTGCACTGCTTATCAAAGCCGTAAAACCCATACAATGAGTGTTTCACATTTCAAGCAGCACACTACTCTTATACACATGGACAGTCCAGCTACATGTAGCTGAAAGAAAGGTGGCCAGCTTTCAGAGTGGAGTTTTGGTAGTCTCATTCACAAGCATTCAACATTCTTTTCCCCACCGTGCGGCTTGAGGTGCGAGTGAAATTAGAAGAAAAAATAGTTGTTGGTTTTAGCATTGAATAATAGTAAAAAATCAAACTGAAATGAATAAATATGCAGATTTATTAAATAATTAAAATAATTTAATTATATTTTATCACCTCATGAAGTTGGAGACCATTAGTTCAATACAAGAGGGTTTAGATTTTATTCTCACCATGCTGACTGACTTTGATCGAGAAGTGAGACAAAATGATGGATTGAGATAAGAATGAAGTTTTTGAAATACATAACATCACTGAATAAATTTGCATATTTGATTAGTTTTAAATTTTATTAGAACCAGAACTGGGCTTCTATGAACTTTGTCTTCATGGTAATATTGGAATCAGTTAGTTAGTAGATACATGTTTTCTTGGTACGCTTTAGTTTGGTTGTATATTCAAACAGTTACATTTTCTTATTTTTTCAAAGAAGTGGGCGTGGCCTAAATATTTTAATTGTGCTGCTATTTATAGTTATATCTAGCTGGTGGCATGCTGACATGTTTCAGGGGATCAAAATGTTGTTGATTTATTACTTATGCCATTTTGTGAGTTTTGTGCTTGTCAGTGTTCAATTCATTCCTTAATAGTGGAATTTTAAAAAGTGGGCAGGGCTTAAATATGCAAATTAGGAAATTTCAGCTGTTTTTAAAATCAGATATGGTTACAAAACAAACTGTCAATATTGGGTTCAGTGTACTTTCGCCTGCAGTGCACATTCGCCTACAAAAATTATCAGGTAAATGCGTAGGCGAAAGTGCACTAACTAAGGTATAGGGATTAGTAGCTAATTACCTGCTCTACCCACAATAAATAGACTGACCGTTTGGTGATTGAGAGAGAGAGAGAGAGAGAGGGGGGGGGGGGGGTCCAATAATATTCATATTCTTAGGCTTTATTGACAAATATCGATACCTCTGTCTCTCTCACTTTACTCTCAATAAAACATACATAAATATGAGTACTATTGGAACCGGCTCACTGAGCCGGTTCCAATAATATTCATATTTGCAAGGTTTTATTGACAAATAACAAATCCACATTGTATATGATGTTCTAAACTTGTTCTTACAAGAATACATTAAGTTAACATCCCCATTTTACCAGGTGGCCAGCTGCATCAAGAAACTGCACTGGTGACTTTTGCCCTGAAAATAATTGATCTTTGAGTCTTTGAAGTCTCTGGTCAAGTTCATGGCCTCAGCTAAAAACATAACATAAAAAAAAAACAAACACATAACAAAAAAAGAAAAATGCTGGGAAGGAATGGTCGGTCAGTCCATTTATTGGGGGTAGAGCAGGTAATTAGCTACTAATCCCTATACCTTAATTAGTGCACTTTCGCCTACACTTTTACCTGATAATTGTGTAGGCGAAGGTGAACTGTAGGCGAAAGTAGACGACACCCAATATTGAGCAAGCTGTGAAATTTTAAGACTCGGTGATTACTGCTCTACCATTTTTATGAGTGGTGATGCCTTTTTTTACATGAAAAAAGTGTGTGCTAAAATCACCACCTTTGGGGGTGTTTTTGGACTTATATAGAAGGCACTATGTCCCACTGACTAAATTTTCGACTAATTTTGAAACTTCAAATGATCATAACTCGAAAACTACATGGAATTTTTAGATTCTGTAAAAGATTTCTTTTTCTCACCACACAAGGAATATTTTCCAATCAGTTTTATTACATATAACCCATTATGGAATTTTCATGTAAAATCCCTACTACTAAAGACTGAGAAATTCCGAGAGGCTCGGCTCCAGGTCAAGTCGCCACTGGGTTATGTTGCCCCACATATATATCCGGGTCAAGTCGCCCCTAATTTGGGGTGAGTTGACCTGATTTTGGGGGCGAGTTGACCTGCCAAATGTTTTAGCTCATATCAGCGAAGCTCAAGGGGAGCTTTAGTGATCACTTTCCGGTTGTCGTCCGTCGTAAACTTTACAAAACCGACTTCTCCTCCAAAACCACTAGCCCAATTTTATTCAAATGTTGGGTAAATGTTTTACCTAATGCCAATTCGGATTTGTTCAAATGAAGATACCCCTCGCCCTGGGCGGTGCCTCGTCCCCAAGGGGCACCAAAATCTTAAAAAATTATGTCATGAATCAGCAGTAGCACAGACTTGATATTTGGTGTGCACCTTCCTTTCGAGGTGTAGACTCAGATTTGTTCAAGAGAAGTTCGAAGAGCTATATTTTCCTTCATTATGAGAGGGGCAAGAATTTTCGCTCCACCCAAAATTTCTATTTTCCAAACCAAGAGGCAGATTTGAACCAAATTTGATATGAGGGCTTATTGGGTCATAAGTACTTAATTTATGCCAAAAATGTTTTTTCCCGTCGCCCCATGGGAACCACAGGAGCAAAACATAGAAAAAATTAAAACGCCCATATCTCCAAAACTACACGGCACTGAGAATTCTTATTTGGCGTGGTGCTTCCTTAGGACCAACAGAATGGAAGCGTAAAAAGATAGGGTGATCGGTTTTATCATAGGGTACTTTTCTGGGAGCTTGAAAAAGTGCTGAGTCAGCATTTTTTAACACTGTGGGTAATGGGAAAAACATTTAAGACTACTTTTCTCCCAAACCACTGCTCCAAAAGCTTTCAAATTTCGCATATAACATCTTTGGAAGACTGTTTCACATGTTTATTGATATTAATTCCCTGGATCCATATTTGTGCTCTCTATGGGAGCCCAAAAGTTTAAATTAGTGCAGTATGAGGAATATTCTTTAAAAATCTTCTTTTTCAAATCTGCCAATAAGAATCTTTTGATATTTGGTATGCAGCATGCTTGGGGGGGGGGGGGGGGGATTGAAGTTTGTTCAAGGCAAGTCCCTGGGTTCATATTTATAACTTAGTTCAAAATGAGGAATTTTCTTTAAAAATCTTCTTCTTCAGATCCAGCAGTCGAAATGTTTTGTTATTTGGTATGTAGCATCCTTAGAGGGGTGAGATTGAAGTTAGTTCAAGCCATGTCCCTAGGGCCATACTTGGGCTCACTGTGGGAGCTCGAATTTCAACTTAGTTCAAAATGAGGAATTTTCTTAAAAAATCATCTTCTTCAGATACCAGATACAGCAGTCGGAATATTTGGATATTTGGTGTGCAGCATCCTTGGGGGGGGGGGGGATTCATGTTTGTTAAATCCAAGTCCCTGGGTTCATATTTGGGCCCACTGTGGGAGCCTGAATTATAACTTAATTTAATATGAGGAATTTTTCTTTAAAAATCTGAGGAATTTTTCTTTAAATATCTTCTTCTTCAGATTCAGCAGTTGGAATGTTTTGATATTTGGCACGCAGCATCCTTAGTGGGGTGAGATTCAAGTTTTTTCAAGCCATGTCCCTAGGTTCATATTTGGGCTCACTGTGGGAGCCTGAATTATAACTTAGTTCCATATGAGGAATTTTTCTTTAAAAATCTGAGGAATTTTTCTTTAGAAATCTTCTTCAGATTCAGCAGTCGGAAGGTTTTGATATTTGGCATGCAGCATCCTTGGGGGGGGGGGGGGGGGAGGGGGGTTCAAGTTTGTTCAAGCCAAGACCCTGGGTTCATATTTAGGCTTCCTATCGGAGCCCGAATTGTAACTTAGTTCAATATGACGAGTATTCTTGAAAAATATGTTTTTTTTAGACCCACTGGTCTGAATCTTTGGATATTTGGTATAAGCTTTTCTAAGGGGGTTGGGGGGTGGGGGGGGGGGGGGCAGATGCAACTTGTTGAAATCAATTCCTCTGGTTTATATTCAGGCTATCATGTCAGGTGATCTCCCTCAGGCCCCCTGGGGCCTTTTGTTTTTTAACTAACTTTATTTTTATACTTTGTAGTGAAAAACAGATAAAAAAGACCCGGACAGTTGTGGAATATTAATTTATGTACTTACCTTCAATAATAAGAAAATCATGTTCAAAATAAATAAAATCTTTTTATGCAGATTTTGAATCCACAACACAAAGCACACATGGAATAATAATTACATTTAACACAAAAGTTCCAAGAAAAATCTTATTCAGTGACTGAGGACACAAAACAGCTCTGAAAAGTGTAATCATAAACATTTTTTTTTGTTGAAACAAGCAATCTTAGCAATGAGTGTTTTTGATGGATTGTGATTGTGTCTGACGACTGTTCATCAACATCTCTGAAGTGTAATCATAAAGGAACTTCGTGAGCTCTCAAAAATATAAACTATTGAAACGTGACTGAATGTCCAATAAAACAAAACCCTCAACAGACTCCAGGATAGTGAATTAATGGTAGAGCTGAATGAACACCGCATCCTTAACAGAAAAACAAAATAAGTAACAGAAAATTAAAATTATCCAATCCAATTAAATTGTGTGGAGTCTGTGAGGATTGCCTCGCTACTCATCGAAAGCTTTAGGATTGAGTCTGTGAGTACTGCCTTGCAACTCTGTGGATGGGAAGTTGGCAACGAAGACCCACCCCCGAGCCATCAATAACAACAATCAAACAACAGTCACAATATACAAGTGCTGATTTCTATCTCTATCTACCTATCGACTAACTTTCCTGGGTGAACACACTAAGATTTTCTAGAACCAGACGAAGTGCAGAAAAAAAATGGAGCAAGCTTTTTGTTATCTAGCTGTCCCCCCTCCCTTCCCCCCAAAGCAGACCAGATGGTCAAGGCTCAGCATCCACTCTCCCTTTATAAGACAATAAATTATATAAACCATAGATAGATATTGATGTAATTTATGAAATGTATAGTAGTATATATTTTGTTATTATATTCTAGTTTTAATAAATAAATAAATAAATAAATAAATAAATAAATAAATAAATAAAATACATATAATTGTATATATTTGTTATTTAGTCCTAGTTTTAAGTAAAAATTACGTGTAAAATCAGATCAGTCTCATGTTATTATTAAGTCTTTCCTGTCCAACACTATTGGGGGGCAACTTCACCGATGTATGGGTGGCAACTTAACCCAGTGGCGACCTGACCTGAGGGCGACTTGACTTGGAGGCAACTTGACCCGTTCCCTACCGAGAGATACTGAGGTGAAGAAAAGTAAGTAAAGGTCGTTTAAAAAAAATATGTGCGGACATATAATCTAGTCGTTTGAAGCAATATACGTGAAATAACCATTGATTTATTCGAGTAAATACAAGATGTAGACCGATGCATCACCAAAACTACCCTTCAGTATTTAGTAGGTAGATTGGTAATTAATAGGCTACCTGGGTTTGTGGGTAAAGCATAGATACATGTAAAGCAAATAGGGTATCACAACACAGATCACTGTAATATTTGATAAAAATAAAACTCTCATCAGTTATTTTCCAGGTTCTGGCAGCTCTGAAGTTTGTGGTTTTCTTTTCAACCATTCCCACCCCTATAATCATATTTTCTTTCAGTTCGTTACACCTCAGTGCTTAGTATTACCTATGAGCCAAGATTCGTTCTGAGGTAATTTTCTCTCAGTCTGGCAATAAAAATTGATTGAAAGTTGATGTGCAAACAGCATAGACAGATACCTTGGCCGATATGAAAAGGAATGCATTTATTTATTATTTATTTATTGGTGGTTAACCCATTACCCAACGCAGTCGATATCAAAATTTATTATTTTAAATATCATTTTTTTAATTTTTTCAAAAAATTTCAACAAAACCATATCATGTGACCACTCTCTGGAATGAGCTCGAGCTCGTTCCAAAAAGGGGTCACATGATATGGTTTTGTTGAAATATTTTGGAAAATTAAATTTTTTCAACTGCTCAATTTGCATGTTACGCGGGCGGATGCGAACGATTTGTTAGGTAAAGGGTTAAAGTCACATACTTTTGCACAATGGCCAATCAAGACCAGGACAAAGAGATGAAGTCACAGGCAGTCAATCGTTTATGCCCCATACTGCCTATTTTAGAGGACTTGCACTCCAAGCGTTAGTGAAGTGAGTGGGTCCTATTTTACCACAGTAAACAAGCACTGCTTCACTTCCCGAGGTTCCCACGAGGGAAAAGGAATGCACTGTCGACACATAACATATAAGTGTTTGTAGAAATAAGCAATTCACTGGGGCAGTCCTTTATCTCCTTGTCGTTGACTTAAGTATAGAGATTTTCTGAATAAAAAAAATTGTGAACCTTTTTTTTTTTGTGGCGCCCCATACTCTTTTACGTTTACAGTATAAGATTATCTATCTTGTAATTTGTTTTTTTTTCACTGTTTTATACCTATTTAAAATGTGTGACATTACTTGAACCTGGCTACACCTATTTATGTTGTTAACACAGTTTATTGTTTAATTGGCTTTGTTTAAGCATTTTCTAAGTAAAATATTTTCGAAACACATGCCATAATATTGTAATTTAATGAATAATAAGGAAAACATTGTTCATATTAATTTATATTTTAAAACAAATAAATATATATATAATTATTTTCTTCATAATTTACTTTCAGGATTTTGAACGGATGATTTTAGACCACTGGGGCTTGAGCTACACCTAAAATGTTTCACTATTGCTTAGTTGACCGACAGGCCATCCATTACTAATGCAACAACTTTGATGTTGATGGACTCTAATTTTGCAATAGTATGAGAAAGTAGATTTGCTGCTGTACTGCCTCAAGTCCAGCAGTTAAAAAAATAGCCACACTTTACTTCCCAGTACTCACATGGACCAACAGCCATTATGTCTAAAGCCTCTTTTGCTTTCTTATGTCCCCTCCCAAACTCTATATGACCAACAAGGGACCTTGTTGATGGATCCCACTCTTCTATTTTTCTTATTGACATTCCATCAATCATAACAGAGCAAAACCGATATTGGAACTCATCTTCAGACCTCGAATTTTTCAAGTGGTCAGTTACCTAATTTGAAAAACCGGGTTCACTTTCAGTCTCTGAAAGCCATTGTCTCGTCAGCTTAACTTGACAAAGTCAAGATAAGCTATTGCCATCACGCGTGCGGAAGTCTGTTAGTCTGTGAGTCTGTTCACATTTTCCTTTGGCACGGGCTACACCCCGCAGTTCTTGTCTGATCGTCACGAAATTTCATATGCAGGTTTGGGGTCATGTCTAGATGAGAACGTCCCCTTTTTGTCGCGATCGGCCAACCGGTATGGCTGCCTGAGCCCAAAACCCGAAAACCATCAGCACAGTCTACAGGTCGTATTTATGAAGGGATTTCATTGTAACTTGGTAGGATGCCTCTGTATAATGCCTAGATGAGAACGTCCCCTTTTGAGCATGATCTGTCAACCGTGATGGCTGCCCAAGCCCGAAACCTCAAAACTTTTATCACAGTCTGCAGGTCATGTTTAATATGGAGGGATTTCATTGTAACTTGGTAAGATGACTCCTTATGATGTCTAGATGAGGATTTCCCCATTTGGACGTGATCTGCCAACCGTGACGACTGCCCGAGCCTAAAACCCGAAAACCTTTAGCACAGTCCACAGATCACATTTATTGAGGGATTTCATTGTAACTTGGTGGGTTGACTTCATATAATGTCTAGATGAGAAGGTCCCCTTTTGGACGTGATTGGGCAACTGTGATGGCTACAGGGGCCCGAAGCCCGAAAACCTTTAGCACAGTCTACAAGTCGTATTTATAAAGGGATTTCATTGTAACTTGGTAGGATGACTCCAAATAATGTCTAGATGAGAACGTCCCATTTTGATCGCGATCATTCAGCCTTGATGGGTGCCCAAGCCCAAAAACCTTTAGCTTAGGCAAAAGGTCATATTTATGGAAGGATTGCATTGTAACCTGTTAGGTTGACTCCATATAATGCCTAGATGATGACATCCCCTTTTGTTCGTCAACTGATTGGTCAACTGTGATGGCTACAGGTGCCCGAAGCCCGAAAACCTTGAGCGCAGTCTACAGGTCATATTTATGAAGGGATTTCATTGTAACTTTGTAGGATCACGCCAGATGATGCCCAGTTGAGATTGTCTCCTTTAGTTGCGATCATTCAGCCATGATAGCTGCCCGAGCCCGAAGACCGAAAACCTTTAGCACTGTCTACAGATCATATTTATAAAGGGATTTCATTGTAACTTGGTAGGTTTGACTTCATATAATGTCCAGATGAGAACGTCCCCTTTTGGACACGATTGGGCAACTGTGACAGCTACAGGGGACCGAACACCTTTATAACAGTCTACAGGTCATAATTATGAAGGGATTTCATTGTACCTTGGTAGGATGGCTCCAAATAATGTCTAGATGAGCACATCCCCTTTTGGTCGCGTTCATTCAGCCTTGATGGCTGCCCGAGCACAAAAACCTTTAGCATAGTCTATAGGTCGTATTTATGGACGGATTTCATTGTAACTTGTTAGGTTGACTCCATATAATGCCTAGATGATGACATCCCCTTTTGATCGTGATTGGTCAACTGTGATGGCTACACGTGCCCGAAGCCCAAAAATCTTGGGCACAGTCTTCAGGTCATATTTATGAAGGGATTTCATTGTAACTTCGTAGAATCACTCCAAATGATGCCCAGATGAGAATGTTCCTTTTGGTTGCGATCATTCAACCATGATGGCTGCCCGAACCCAAAGCCTGAAAACCTTTAGCACAGTCTTCAGTTCATATTTAAGAAGGGATTTCATTGTAACTTGGTAGGTTGACTTCATATAATGTCTAGATGAGAACAGTCCCTTTTGGACACCATTAGGCAACTGTGACGGCTACAGGGGCCTGAATCCCGAAAACCTTTAGCACAGTCTACAGGTGATAGTTATGAAGGGATTTCATTGTACCTTGGTAGGATGACTCCAAATAATGTCTAGATGAGAACATCCCCTTTTGGTCGCGATCATTCAGCCTTGATGGCTGCCCGAGCCGAAAACCTCAAAAACTTTAGCATAGTCTATAGGTCATATTTATGGAAGGATTTCATTGCAACCTGTTAGTTTGACTCCATATAATGCCTAGATGATGACATCCCCCTTTGGTCATGGTTGGTCTTGGTACTGCTAACCTACCGAATGCTTTATATTATCCAAAATATGGTAAAGATAGAACGTAATGCTATGCCAGGCGGTATTGTGGGGGTAATGTATTGTTGTCTAGTGTGGTAGTAAGGATGTACAGTATGTGCCCCTGCTGGTTCAATGTTAGCTTTTAGTACCATTGATGCACACAAGGCATTATACTGTGCTCCAGTTGATATAGGTAGTACGTAATGCTAGGCTAAGAGATATTGTGCGGTGTGGTTGGGGTAATGCAGGGTTGTCTAGAGTGATAATATAGGGCGTACGGTCGATATTCGTTTTGGTTTACAGATAGACTTTGGTACTACTAATCCATCGACTGCCTTGTAACATCCAATGGCTGCTATGGGTAGTGTGTGGTGCTAGATCATACGTTCTTGCGAGGTAATGTTTGGTAGTTTAGAAAGGTAGCACATGATGTACGTTCTGTACCTCTGTTCGCCTTCTGATAGCCCGTAGTACTACTTACCTACCTAAGGCGTTATACTGTCCCACAGTTGGTTTGAATGGTACGTAATGATAGACAATGCAGTATTGTGGGGTATATATGATTGTACGGTACTTTAGGGTGTACAGTATGTGCTCTGCTGTTCTACTGGTTTTGCGGTGTGGCAGGGGTTGTTTTTGTCTAGTTCGATAGTATAGGATGTACCATAGGTACCTCGGTAGTCTACTGTTATCTCCTAGTACTACAAAACCACCTAATGGTTCGTACTGTCCCATGGATGGTTCGAAATACTAGGTGATGTGGTTCTGTGATGTATGACTGGTTTCTAGTACCGTACAAGAGTATGGGTGGTCGTTTCTAAGACTTGGTCGGGTGTAGATAGCCTGTAGTAGTGTTACAAATCAGCTTTGTAATCGTACAGAGCTCTAAGGGTGGTAGAAGACTATAGTATCGAGTGGTTACAGTAGATGTTGTTCAAAGGACAGATGCTGGAAACGTCAGCAGTGGTGGTCTTAGTCCTACAGAGGTGAACGGTTGTCAAGAAAACAGAAGCCAAACAGGTGCTAGGAGCACCTAATGATCCTCGAATAGATAACCTACCCCCACACGGGGTCGTCCCACTTAGCCGGTTGCTATTGTTTCGGAATAAGGTGTGAATTACTTTGGGATCAAGGAGTTGCCGACTATAGTCTTTATCTTATAAAGTACATAATTGACTTGCTAAATTGGCAAATTTATTGATTGATTGTAACTTTTATACCGTTCTGAAATTGACAAATTTAATGATTGATTAACAAGAAAAATAATTAATAATAATAATAAATATGACTGATTTCCTTATATACATTTTAAATAACTATTAATATTAACATCTTTTATAAAAATATAAACACTTTCAATATCCTGTAAGATGGGAAACAGAGTCTAAATAGCCTAAAAGTCCTATGTCACCACTCAAAAACTTTCTTCTAAAGTTATCAATAGAACTGTCAATTTTCCTATACTTCTTCTTTCTAGGTTGAATTCTCCCACCAGCATCCAATTGTAGTATTGTTGCTTCCTGGTAAGCTTGTTCTTTTTTGATAAAGTCGATCATCCTATACAAATTTGGGTGGGAGCCAGCAAAAAAAGACTAAGTTTTCGATGCCATCCTTCAATATGGTTGGTGGTACGGGGTCCAACCGTGTCAAAATGATTCCACATGTCATGTCCGTGGTCACCTTCGACCCAGTATGTAGTTACATAGTCTGTAAATTGCTCAATGTTTGTACCCTCAGGTGCTTCTTCCAAAACAGACCACCACACACCACTAACACATTCCACTGGAACAAGTGGTAACGCAATAGCCCGCCTCACTAGAGATTTAGTGAAGATTTTACACTGCAGAAAGTCGGTATCTTTGCAATAAATTCCGGGTCGGTTTCAGTCGTTCTGAGACCTTTAAATACAAGAAAATAAGATATATTACTTGTTGATATAAAAAATACAAATCGTAGATAAAGAGAGAGTGAGAGAGAGAAAGAGAGAGAGAGAAAGAAAGAGAGAGAGAGAAAGAAAGAGAGGGTGTGTGGGAGAGAGAAAGAGGAAGAGAGAAAGAGAGAGAGAGAGAGAGAGAGAGAGAGAGAGAGGGAGAGAGAGAGAGATGGGGGAGTTATGATCAATTTAAACTTGATTGTCGATAATAAAATAGTTTGGTACTTACTTCCTAATTCCTCCTGATATATAGCTGTGGCTGTCTTCGATTCTTTTTTAACAATTTCTTTCATTTTGGTAAGAAACGCGTCAACGGCTATTTTTTCAATGTCTGCTGGGTGGTTGTGACGGTTGTTGAATGATGTAACAATGTCATTCAGCGTATTGATGGTTCCAGGGCAACCACTACTATGCTGAGAGCACCGCCAGTGTACTCGCTCATTACTTCTCGACTTTATGCTGTACTTATACCCATCAAATATGAGGTAACGACCCCCACGGTTATTTGGAATAAATTCAACGTTCACTTGAGCACTGGCCATGTTTGAGTGCCAACCTTACCTTAGAATTTACATTTATACCATTGAGAGAGAGAGTGAGCATATCTCACATTAAATTAAGTTTGTAGCAAACCTTCAAACTAACAAATAAATGCTAAGAATATTAAAAAATAATTATTGCAGAATAAAAGCACCGACTCAAACATTAATGATTAATTATCATTAAATCAATCCAAACAGGCTGTGTGAGAACAAATCAGTGATACGGATTATAGCAAGTTTACTTACCCGTGTTTGGTGTTAATTACTTTCGCGCAACCGGCTAAGTGGGAATAACCCACACCCTCCCCCCACACCCCCTCGAAAACAGGTATCCCACAAAAGTATCCTCAAAAATATATTCTCCAATCTTCATATATGGCTATGTGCTGCATGTGTTGTGCGCACATTGTGCATTTCCACATTAGCACATATCGACACATCTGACATGTGCCCATGTGCTGCAAGCAATATGATATTTTGTGCACTGGCGCACAAGCAAATTCCACCAAACACCAGTCACGCCTTACATCAAATGGGATGGGCAGTAATATCCCAAAACAAGTAGTAATCCAACAGGGGTACAGATGCACACCCAAGACAACCGCACGTGATCACCATGCATTATCCCCGCCACAATACCGCTTGGCCTAGCATTACGTACCACGTATACCAACTATAGGACTGTATAACGCATTGAGTGGATCAATATTACTAAGGGCTAACAGTGAACAAGCAGGGGGTACGAACCGTTAGATTAGTCCGTAACTATCTTTAGATTATGGGGGAGGGTATGTTTTCCCGTCATGTTTCGTGACATAAATTTGCCCAACTTGCGAAACAAGGAGTCTATAATCACAGTATGGGCCACAAAAATCAAGAATGCCACTCATGGTGAAGTCCGTAGCAAACTGCCACGTCTTTCAGCTCGGCATCACCTATTGTCGTGGCTTATTTCTAGAGTTTGTCTTCGGCTTATCATTACATGAGCAACTACACGTGAGAAGAAGTGTATACACGTTTGGGGCAATATTGGCCGGACCCCGGTGCCGGACCCCGGAAGTGACGTCATGTCACGTGACCCAGTGGCGCCATGTTGTGTTTTTATGGTAATCGCCTGAGCGGCCATGTTGTGACGTCATCCCCATAGTGATACGTGGTGTTAGTGCGCATGCGCAGCGCATGTTGTTAGGGTGAAACGTGTTTCCGTCGTCCATTTGTATAATGGAGGCCGCCATCTTGGTTTCTATGGTAGCACGTGGTTGCTATGTTACCTAAAGGCCTACAACAAAACAGGGATATGTTCGGAAGATGTGTTCGATTAAACAGGAGTAATTTCCCGAATCGTAAAGTTACCACAAACAACCCTCCTAGTTGTACTATTTCGAATTTTTTCAGAATTCTCTGCTTCTTTTTATCTATGCAATAGTTTTGTTTACCCGACTAAGTTCCTTTGTCCTGGAGTATACTCCAGTAGAGTAGAAAAGCCTATTAACTGGAACAGCTTAGCTTATTATTGTTCTGGTCTGTTCTTGTCAGTTCTGACCCTATTCCGAGTACTCTTGTTGTTTCATTTATCTAGATCACCCAATCATTTCACTTTCTGGAGAATCCTTTTTTCGTCATATGTGCTTATGTGAAAAGGCACAATGTGACACAATGTGCCCTAGCACATAGGCACATGCTATATGTGCCGATATGTGCTTATGTGAAAAGGCACAATGTGACACAATGTGCCCTAGCACTTGGGCATATACTGGATGTGCCGATATGTGCTTATGTGAAAAGGCATAATGTGACACAATGTGCCCCAGCACATAGGCACATGCTGTATGTGCCGATGCGTGCTTATGTGAAAGGGCACAATGTGCCCTAGCACCTAGGCACATACGGGTATTTGAGGATACCTATAACCTGGTATTGTATTATTTGAGGATACCTATCTAGGATACCTTCTGGAGAATCCTTTTTTTTGTCGTATGTGCTTATGTGAAAAGACACAATGTGACACATTGTGCACCAGCACATAAGTACGTGCTGTATGTGCCGGTATATGCTTATGTGAAAATGCACAATGTGACACATTGTGCACTAGCACATAGGCACATACGACCAAAAAGGGATTCCATAGCCACAGGTGTTTTCCAAAAAGGGATTCTTAAAAAGAGTTTCCGTAAAATGGGATTCCTATCCGACTCTGTAAAATGGGATTCCGTGATTTAACATTCACACTCGGGGGTATGGAAAGGGATTGATAAAACCAAATTCAACAACCACTATAAGAACTTGAACAGTTAAAATCTGATAATGGCCAATGTAAAACAACGAATTTACAAAAGTGAACGAAGATCCAACACAACCAAGATCGAAGTGAACATAACAAACAAAGTCTGGCATAAAGGCCTTGTTTTCAAACTTTGCCAATATGGCATCTCTGGAACCCTTATTGAATGGATCCAGGACTACCTGCACGAAAGAAAGCAAAGAGTTCTCGTTCAAACTACCTTTTCCGACTATGGACTTATTCAAGCTGAAGTGCTCCAAGGCTCGGTTCTCGGTCCGTTTCTCTTCATAATCTATATCAGTGACATTGTTGAGATCATCGATGCCTTTGCTAGACTGTATGCCAATGATACATGTGTAATTGTTAACAACAACAATATTGAAAATCTTACCGCCTCCCTCATTCGAAACCTTGGTAAAATTAACAGTTGGTTTCTTCAATTGCTCGTCTCATTCAACCCTGCTAAGACAAAGGCAGTTCTATTCCACTATAGCAGTAATGACGGAACAGATTATCCCACCTTAATTTTTGATAGTAATCCAGTCTCATTCACTGAAGATCACAAGCACCTGGGATAAATGCTCCAATCTAATCTAAACTGGGACTCCCAGATAACTGAAATGTGCAAGAAAGTCGACACCCATCTATCTTTCCTTCGCAAACTGAAATTCAGTTTGAACAGAAAAAAACATTGGAACAATTCTATCTCACATTTATTCAACCACTACTTGATCACGGCGACGTAGTGTGGGACTGCGCACCCGAATATTTGACTCAGAATCTTGATGGACTTCAGCTTGATGCTGCGCGTATCATTACTGGCTTAACGCGATCTGTCTCTGCTGATCAACTTCTGGCTGTACTAGGGTGGCCCTCCCTTTTGAAGCGATGAGAAAAGCACAAATACTGCATTCTTTTCAAAATTATCAACAATGAAACTCCACATTACCTCAATGCATTGTTACCCCCTCGAACGCCTGATATCTCAATGTATAATCTTCGCAACCCCAACAGATTTACGTATTATCCGACAAGAACGGAGCGTTTCGCCACAAAAAGCTGGAACAACTTAACAGACATACTAACCGGAGCCACAACACTAACGGAGTTCAAACAAACCTATGCTCAATTGAACTTGATCCCCAAACCACCTCTTTATTTCCGTGTGGGTAAAAGAAAGGCCAACATTTTACACTCAAAATTGCGTAATAACTGCAGCGACCTAAATAATGACAAGTTCCGAAACTATATTCTGGCCACTCCAAAATGTATGTGTGGTAATCCCCGTGAAAATGCTCATCACTATCTCCTGGTGTGCCCTCGATACTCTGACCCCAGGATTACACTAATCGATTCTCTTCGAGATTTTGATATATCATCCGAAACCCATCTCTTGTACGGTAAACCCACACTGACAACAAAACAAAACGAATATATCTTTCTGAAAACCCAAGCGTTTATTCTAGCTTGTGGCCGCTTCAATTGAGTCATTATATTCTCGACTAGCCTCTCTCTTGCACCAGACGAGACGTACTATAAAGGTCACATCCCTCACCCTTTAACTTGCCATTCAAGAACTTTCGTAGAGAAAGTCAACAGTGTCCAGCCCTATGTATTCCCTGTCTCGAGACCATATTACGTACATGGCTGCCTGTTTCAACAACTTACATTTCAATTGTAAATAGTGTAAATCCCTATTCATTTGTGAACCAATCTATATATCTTGTAGCCGCATCTATGTATTGCTTTTCTATTGTTTTGATGGAGAGGAGTTAACATAAGTTGCATAACTTGTACTCCAATCCTTTTTGCAAATTTATGGCAAACAAAATATCTTTAAACTAACATAACAAACATAACGTAGTCTGACTTAATCTTAACGCCCAATAAATTCAATAAAATTTTCACCTGAATTGACTGTAATCGCTAAATATTACATGCAATAACCCAACTAAACAGACGAAACATGAACGAAGATGAACTGACTGGAAACAAAACTGAACTAGATAGAGTTATTTGTGTGCAAGTGCACAATGGTGTATCCCCGCTTTTCCTTAGCAACACCTTATCATAGTTTTAATGGTTCTAGTTAAATACCCTAGGAGCCTTTCGATGAAAACTGATTTTCTAACGATAAAAGTGGTTCCACTGGAACTACGTGGGGCCAAATCAAAATTCCAAAACCTTCATGCACATATAGAAGTGTTACATGAACACTTTAGCATAGTTTAAACGTTTCGAATTAAATACCCAAGGAGCCTTTCGATGAAAACAGATTTTCTTACGAGAAAAGTGGTGCCACTGGAATCACCTAGGGCCAAATTAAAATTATGAAACCTTTTTGCAGATCTAGAGATGCTACCTGAATACCTTAGCATAGTTTAAACATTTCGAATTAAATACTCTAGGAGCCTTTCGATGAAATCTGATTTTCTAACGATAAAAATGGTTCCACTGGAACCACTTGGGGCCAAATCAAAATTCAGAAAAGTTCATGCACATCTAGAAATGTTACATGAACACATCAGCATAGTTTAAACGTTTCGAATTAAATACCCTAGAAACCTTTCGATGAAAACTGATTTTCTAACTATAAAAGTGGTTCCACTGGAACCACCTGGGGGCCAAATCAAAATTCCGAAACCTCCATACTCATCTAGTGATGGTACCTGAACACCTTAGCATAGTTTAAAAGTTTCGAATTAAATACTCTAGAAGCCTTTCGATGAAAACAGATTTTCTAACGATAAAACTGGTTCCACTGGAACCACCTGGGGCCAAATCTAAATTCCGAAACCTTCGTGCACATCTAGAGATGCTACCTGAACACCCTATCATAGTTGTAACTTTTCGAATTAAATACCCTAGGAGCCTTTCGATGAAAACTGATTTTCCAATGATAAAAGTGGTTCCAATGGAACCACCTGGGGCCAATTCAAAATTCCTAAACCTTCATGCACATCTAGAGATGTTACCTGAACACCTTAGCATAATTTTAACATTTCGAATTAAATACTCTAGGAGCCTTTCGATGAAAACTGATTTTCTGATGATAAAAGTGGTTCCACTGGAACCACTTGGGGGCCAAATCAAAATTCCGAAACCTTCATGCACATCTTGAAAATGTTACCTGAACACATTAGCATAGTTGAAACGTTTCGAATTAAATACCATAGGAGCCTTTCGATGAAAACTGATTTTCTAACGATAAAAGTGGTTCCACTGGAACCACTTGGGAGGGGGGGGGGGGGGGCGGCAAATCAAAATTCAGAAAAGTTCATGCACATCTAGAAATGTTACATGAACACATCAGCATAGTTTAAACGTTTCGAATTAAATACCCTAGAAACCTTTCGATGAAAACTGATTTACTAACTATAAAAGTGGTTCCACTGGAACCACCTGGGGCCAAATCAAAATTCCGAAACCTTCATACTCATATAGTGATGGTACCTGAACACCTTAGCATAGTTTAAAAGTTTCGAATTAAATACCCTAGAAGCCTTTCGATGAAAACAGATTTTCTAACGATAAAAGTGGTTCCACTGGAACCACCTGGGGCCAAATCAAAATTCCGAAACCTTCATACTCATCTAGTGATGGTACCTGAACACCTTAGCATAGTTTAAAAGTTTCGAATTAAATACCCTAGAAGCCTTTCGATGAAAACAGATTTTCTAACGATAAAAGTGGTTCCACTGGAACCACCTGGGGCCAAATCAAAATTCCGAAACCTTCTTGCACATCTAGAGATGCTACCTGAACACCTTATCATAGTTGTAACTTTTCGAATTAAATACCCTAGGAGCCTTTCGATGAAAACTGGTTTTCCAATGATAAAAGTGGTTCCACTGAAACCACCTTGGACCAAATCAAAATTCCGAAACCTTCATATGCACATCAGGAAATGTTACATGGACACACCAGCATAGTTTAAACGTTTCGAATTAAATACCTTAGAAACCTTTCGATGAAAACTGATTTTCTAACTATAAAAGTGGTTCCACTGGAACCACCTGTGGCCAAATCAAAATTCCGAAACCTTCATGCTCATCTTCTAGTGATTGTACCTGAACACCTTAGCATAGTTTAAGAGTTTCGAATTAAATACAGTAGAAGCCTTTCGATGAAAACCGATTTTCTAACGATAAAAGTGGTTCCACTGACCACCTGGGGGCCAAATCAAAATTCCGAAACCTTCATGCACATCTAGAGATGTTACCTGAACACATTAACATAGTTTAAACGTTTCGAATTAAATACCCTCGGAACCTTTCGATAAAAATTGATTTTCTAACGATAGAAGTGGTTCCACTGGAGCCATCTGTTGCCAATTCAAAATTCCCAAACCTTCATGCACATCTAGAGATGTTACCTGAGCACCTTAGCATAGTTTTAACATTTCGAATTAAATACCCTAGGAGCCTTTCGATGAAAACTGATTTTCCAATGATAAAAGTGGTTCCACTGGAACCACCTGGGGCCAAATCAAAATTCCGAAACCTTCATGCACATCAGGAGATGTTACTTGAACACATTAGCATAGTTTAAACGTTTCGAATTAAATACTCTTGAGCCTCTCAGGGTGTGACGGACGGACCGCAAGACGGACGGACGGACGAAAATCACGACTATATCCCCGCATTTTTGGAAATGTGGGGATAATTACGAACAGATCCAACACAACTACGATTGAACTGTTCGAATGAAGTCGCAGTGAACGAAGATCCAACACATCCAAGATCGAAGTGAACAGAACAAAGTGAAGAAAATGGAACTGATCTGATTGAACACAACATTCCAAACTTTATCACACTGTTTAAAATCAACCATAACCCCCATATATAACATAGTGTTAATCCTCTTGAACTGTTTGAATGAACTATATTTTTAACCACAAACTTATGAAGGTGTATATAATTAACACCCCCTTTGAACTATTTGAATTAACTCTATTTTCCAACTATAACCCTAATGTAAATATAACACAGTGTGAATCCCAGTGAACTATTCTGGACTGAATGAATTTTTGAACTATAACCCCAATGAAGGTATAAACTCCCTTTGAACTTAATTCGTCAAATAGGGAAAGGGAATACCCTCTAGTGTCAATGTTAAAACATGGAATCCCCTTTTACGGAGTCGGATAGGAATCCCATTTTACGGAATTCCTTTTTAAGAATCCCTTTTTGGAAAACGCCTGTGACTATGGAATTTCTTTATGGTCGTATGTGCCTATGTGATAGTGCACAATGTGTCACATTGTGCATTTTCACATAAGCACATATCGGCACATACAGCATGTGCTTATGTGCTAGTGCACAATGTGTCACATTGTGCCTTTTCACATAAGCACATACGACAAAAAAGGGATTCTCCAGAAAGTATCCTAGATAGGTATCCTCAAATAATACAATACCGGGTTATAGGTACCCTCAAATACCCACATGCGCCTATGTGCTAGGGCACATTGTGTCACATTGTGCCTGTGCCTATGTGCTTGGTCACATTGTGCCTTTTCTCATAAGCACATATCGGCACATCCAGCAAATGCCTATGTGCTAGGGCACATTGTGTCACATTGTTCCTTTTCACATAAGCACTTATCGGCACATACAGCATATGCCGATGTGTTAGGGCACATTGAACCACATTTGTGCCTTTTCACATAAGCACATATGACAAAAATGGGAATCTCCAGAAGGCTACCCAATTTCGACACCCTTTTTGGAAAACATATGGCCTTCGGCACCCCTTTTCTGAAATGAGGCTGACAGTCGTATGTTCGAGTCACTCGAACGAGCAATTGCTCGATAGCACATTTGCTCGATGAGCTTCGAGTCCTTCGAGCAATGGTTTATCAGAAGCTGCTCGAAAGCTTATTGGCTTTGGGAATGATATAGGCTTTTGTTATACATAAGGGAGATAGCTCTGCATACAGATTAAGGAAATCAAGCAATTTGATTGGTAGTTAGCGCCAGTAAAGTGAACTGATTGGGGGATCTAGATAAATGAAGCAACTAGAGTACTCGGAATAGGGTCAGAACTAACAATTCAATACAATTCACTTTATTTCACAGAATACAAATACAGTACATTTTAAGAGAAAAATAACGTTACAAAATTTGATAAATGAGTAGATGATTGGGGAATGTCATCGCTTCGAAAAAAAATTAGAAAAAAACAACAAAAAAGCATGGCATATAAAACAAAATTAAACAAAAAATAAATGTCAAATACGGCGAATGACAATTTTCTTAGAAGAAAGGTGGATCTGGACAGTAGATGGTTAATGGGAATAGTTCAGAACAGAGTTGGTTTAATTTGACATTTTAACTCCACTGTTAGTTTAGTTGTTATTTTGACCTTGAACAGATCAGACCAGAAGAGCTAAATATAGGAATTATAAGCAATGCTGCTCCAACTAATGAGCTCTTCTACTCTACTGGAGTATACTGGAGTATACTCCAGGACAAACATAGTCGGGTAGACAAAAAATATTACACAGATAGATAGAAACAGAGAATTCTGAAATAATTCGAAATAGTACAACTTGTTTGGTTGTTTGTGGTAATTCTACGAATCGGGAAATTACTCTTGTTCAATCGAACACACCCTCCGCTAACTACCAATTTAAGTAACATAGAAACCACGTGTTACCATAGAAACCAAGATGGCAACCTCCAGTATGCAAACTGGACGAAGGAAACACGTATCACCCTAACAACACGCGCTGCGCATGCGCACTAACACCACGCATCACTATGGGGATGACGTCACAACATGGCCGCTCACGCGGGTTACCATGACAACACAACATGGTGCTACTGGGTCACGTGACATGACGTCACTTCCCTGGTCCGAAGCCGGGTCCGGCCAATATGCCCCAAACGTGCATACACTACTACTCACGTGACAGTTTCATATATGTTGAGATTTTTTAACATCTCGAGGATAGAGCAGTAAGTTCTCAGGGACTCATGAGGCGGCGGAACCAGGGGGCACAGGGGACACGCGCCCCTCCACATTTTTCCATAGACATGTTGCGTGGTTACATAATGAGTTAAAATGGGCGCATGCAAACATGCTAATATACAGGCATTCCTGTAATTTTTTCTACTTCGACCATCTTCCAACATGAAGGCTAGCCATCGTGAAGCAAGATGATTGAAGTAGAACACATGGACAGGACAGTGACCACACCGCGGCATGCTCATCTGAATCTTGGTAGCCTTGAGAATGTATGCCCTTCCAGCTCGAGGGCCACGATCAGTGTTGGGGGAGAATTCGTGTGGAGGTATCACCATCTCGATGGTGCGGTGCCAGAACAGGGGTGGGCTCCATCGGAGGAATTTTGAATTATTGAACCCCTGTGATGGATTCTGAGGCCTCCCCTGCCGGGTAAAATCCAGTCATTTTATCTACAAGAAAAAAATGGTTTTCCCGTGGAAGGTCCATAAGTTTTACCTTACACTAAGTAGGCTACACGAGGACTATAGACTGACAGTTACTCGGCCAATACCTACTCCTTCCAATTGACTATCAGTCAGTTGGAAATAGGTATAGGCTGAATAACTGTCGGTCTATCGTCCTTGTGTAGCCAGCTCATCGTAAAGGAAATGGAACGATGAATTCGACGAGCCGGACCTCTCATAGATACGAGTCAGAATATCGGAATTTTTTTTCAGTTGATTTGAAAATTTGATCGGTAACTGTTACCGATCGTCGATCGCAGTCGCCTGGGAAAAACTGTGATCACGGGTTGAAAATTCAAATGGACTGCTCGGAAAATCTTGAAGTAGGCCTCAACTGATTTTTTTTAATTCGCAACCATTGGAATTTATATCGTCGAATCGGGGGCGGGTGTGACCCCACCCCCCACCCCCCCACACACAGACATACCTGTCGCTAGGTGCCTGGTAGTACTGTTTAACTCAACACCCTCTCCCGAGATTTATATCCATGCTTACCGTGTCTTGATCATAACATGTCTGACACTGCAACAGTTGTGGCAGCCATATGCCGAATGGGAGCCGGGGTGGGGGGGGGGGGGTGGGGGGGGAGCTGTTTTGTAAACCGTCACGCATGCATGAGAAATTCTTTCGACGACAAAAATATATTAATATGCGTTAAAATTAAATCTAAACTACGTTTCCGTCTGCATTTATGAATTATTGCACTTTCTGCTATACATTTGGGTTGACACGCAAGTTGACCGTGTCCCCTAAGTGTTTATTTTTAAAACGGGTATTTCCCAAAGTTCTCAGGAAAGGGAGAAAGTGTAGGGTGATCACCTGACTTCGCTAAAAGTTTGAGTTACTTCCTTGTTAGAAATACATCATCAAAATTGCTTCCAAGTTCCAATGTTGCTTACGATCGAAAAGAAGATAAATATCAGCGGTTAAGGCTAACAGCGAGTACGCATTTGAAGTGAGATCAAGTGGGAAGAATAATAACCCACATTAAAGTTAAAACTGGAAAGAGTAAATAATCGTGTTAGGCCCCCTAATTTCGATATATTTTATTGTAAATGCGCTTCTGCGCGAATGAAAAATTCCTGGCGCCAAAAAGCTTAAAACGTCTGCATATTTCACAGTCACATCATTCGTGTATGTGCATTGGGCTTCAGAGATTGGCTTAGATCATTTCGTGGGCCGCCTGGTGAATGGCGAGATTATGGATGTGGTTATCTTTTGGCCTACCCCCTCCAAAGAAAAACGTGCATGCAAACAGATTATCCTTTACTATTTAGGCTATACGATGACCGAATCAGGACACTATATAGTGCATCACAAGAGTGGTAAGGTCTCATTTATTATTAACTCTTTACCCAACGTAACGACCAAAACCGGCCAGCGCTATTCTAAAAAGTTGCCAATTTTCATTATTTTGTTCATTTCTGTCTCAAAAACATAGGTTATGACCCCTCATTGAAACAAGCTCGTTCCAATAAGGGGTCATAACCTAAGTTTTTGAGACGAAAAATGAAAAAAATTAGTTATTCAAGAATTTTTTTGCAAGTGTTGTCTGCTTTTCATGTTAGGTAAAGGGTTAACCTGCTGACTGCTGAGTAGTTTTATATAGAATAAACGTGTAGCATTTTCAAGTAAAAAAATTATTTTATGAGCAGGATTGAGAATGAAACCGACGAGCCTCTGGCGAGTCGGTTGCATTCTTATTTCTATGTGTAGAATATTTTTTTTACTTGAAAACACTATACGTTTATTTTGTTTATCCCATAAATCTTTTGCAGGGCAGTCACGGTGAAAGCGTGATGTCACTCTCTACAAAACGCAGCGAGAAATGAGGAGCACATTGGTCCATTTCGAAGACAAGCAAAATTGCCCAAAATAAAAAGACGCTGTGATACATTTCTGTCTAAAAATAATTCCCATACGAACCTGAGCAAAGCTTACAAAAATACTTTTTTAAATGAACAACGTGTTGAGTTTTCTACTCAGTATTGGTATTGTATTATACTTTCAAACAGGTTTAAAGAAAACAACAATTGAACTGTTAATTTTACTACACGAATTCGGTAGAGGTCAGAAATAAAGTCTTTCAGTGTTAAACCTATGGGGAAAATTTATCACCCAACTAGGTGAATAAAGGAAAAAAATATCCAAGGCATTTATTGTTTGAAAAAACAGACATTTATGAAATAAAAGACATTCTTCATCAAATCTAGGCATGGTTACTGTGAAGCAGCCTTCACTAGATTTGATGAAAGCTTTATCTAAATTCAATTCCAGAAATCATTGACAAAAAAAATCTGTTCAATTTACAAGGTTGAAATTTGAATGAATATGCCTAAATTAAACATATTTCAATGGCAAGAGAAATCCGTCAGTAGTATAGCTCGCACGTTTGGGGCCTAGGTTGCAGGATCTCATTGCAGGATCTCATGTGACGTCATAGTCACGTGACCTAGTGCCGCCATGTTTGGTTGTCATGGTAACCCGCGTGAGCGGCCATCTTGTGACGTCATCCTCATAGTGATACGTGGTGTTAGTGCGCATGCGCAGCGCGTGTTGTTAAGGTGATACGTGTTTCCGTCGTCCATTTTGTATACTGGAGGCCGCCATCTTGGTTTCTATGGTAGCACGTGATTGCTATGTTACCCAATGTTTCTGCAATTGGACGGGGTATGTTTAGAGGGTGTGTTCGATTGTATAAGAGTAAATCTAATTACCACAAACAACCCGACAATCCCTCCAAATCACCAAAATCCACCCGAAATCACCGAAATTGACTTTATTTCCCCATTTTATCGGCTTAGCACGTAGTGCTATAGTACCGAGAGGGTATCGGGGGTGCATTCGACTGAAGTGGAGCAATTTTCTGGTTCGAATTTTCCCAGAATCCTTATTTAATTACCCAAATAAACCCGTCAAGTTGTATTATTTCGAATTCTTTCAGAATCCCTTTTTTGGATCCCATGACGTGTTATTTCCCTATTAAGAGTAGCACGTAGTGCTATAGGACAAATTTACCCAGAATCCATTATTAAAATTATAAGTAGGACCCATATGTGTACACGAAGGCCATGAAGCTAAGTTTCACCATATACTCACATGAGGATCTACCCAACAGATGTGTCGTACGAGGTCTAATTTACTATCCCTCATTTTGATTTTTCTTTGTACTTCGATGGAAAGTTAAAAAGAAATAACAACACTAAATACAAATTTAAATTTCTTTTATTCAACAACAAAAATACATTTTTTTATGGTATGTAGATTGTCAGATATTCGTAAACAGTCTTTCTGCAGATTGGACATCTTTTGAATGGTTTACAGCAGTCTTTGCACAGGCACAAATGGTTACATGGTCGCGGAGCGACATTGGCTTCAGCTAATAAACACACACTACATTTCGTCCTCCGTGAATCTTCATCTTGAAATGATGTGTCCATTTCTTCTTTGATGGCCATTTCTTCTTCTTTTTCAACGTCCATGAATTCAGGTGGTAAATTATGAATGTAATAACAGTCTGGAGAATATTTTCTGTGTTCTTCTATAACATCATCTTCTGTTTCCCAGAAACGAACAATAATACCACAATGAAAACATTGAGTTCTGTCTCCTGTCCCCAAATAAAAGAATCCAGCTTTTGTCAGTTATTTCGGGGTTTTCACACTTTCACTTTGTAACATGAATTGGAATGTCTTGAGACGATTTTCCTCCAATGCATACTTGATGTGTTTTGGTGGTCTTTGTTCTGTTTTCTTTCTTATTTTATCTTCTCCACGTAATAACTGCTCCAGTACCGGTGGCGGAACATCACGAAAATACGTTTCGAATGAAACGCTCATTCTCTCTACAAGGTCTCTTGGATTTCTTGTTTCTTGATTGATAATCATTCAGTGCCATCCTGATCAAACATGGAATAGTGAACATTCTTCAATCCTTTTTATCTTCATTCTTCTTTGGTTTTCTTTCTCTTTTTGGTTTGGGTTCTCCTATTTCAAGACTTCTCTTCTTTGCAATATCCACTGCTTTGGTCACTTGTTCCCAATCTCTGGTGGTAAACTGGAACCCAACGTCGTTCTTAAATAGTTGAATCTGTAAATCGTTGTTAAGTTTGAAGACGGTCACATTAGTAGACATCCTTCATCTTTGGCTGTCGAAACACAAATGAGCTGAACACCAAGTGCACCAGTTTTTATAGTTTTCCTTCAATACAGCGACATCTAGTGGCTGGTTTCCTCTATGACGTCATTAACCAACACATCATTATCCATTAGATCAGTGGTAAACATGTTGGATATGGTTTCCATCGGTACAGCGCGACAGCGATGTTTCAAGTAAAATAGACAGTATTGTCCACACACTGGTAATGGTCCTTGAAGGCGTTTTGTATTATACTTCCAATATCTGGAATTCTTCTTCAGGAAATTCTCGAATGGTCTGTGTTGTGGTGGTAATCCATAGGAATCAAAGTATTCTGCGTTGTGGTGACTCACAAAGAGAGCCACCCAATGTTCTCCTTTTCTGTGGTCTGGATCCGTGTTGGCTATCAAAGCCACTGGTCTGTGATCTGGTAGTCTTCTTGGTAATTTGTTTCTTGAAAATACACCCAAACATATTCTCTTCAAACAACTATCTGATCGAAGTGCATTCTCTAACTGCAACGTGTTCATGTTGAGTAATCGAAGATTACTTGTCTATTCTTATCCACTTCTATGATGTTCTGGAATTCTGCATACACCAGTACGTTGATTGTGGTTGGTAATGGATTTTCGAAATGGACTTCTAGTCTCAAGTTTCCTCTCTTCACCAGATCGAAGTGTTGTCCATGTGATAGATCTGGAGTCAGGTCGAATACGAATAGGGTGTATCCATTTATGTACTCTTCTCGGCTGATGTGGTTTCCTTCATTCTCATACATTTGTCCAGTTCCTTGGAACAGAGTTGCATAACATCTCGCCACTTCTTGTTGTTCGAATCTAGGTTGTAATGGTTTGGCTGTAATCTGCTGCCCATCCACGTACAATGCCAAGTAATTGATTTTGTAGTTCTTGAAATTATATGGATTCTTTGAAAAGTTTCCATTGAAAGCATCGTTGTCTACACATCCCACTACGATGCGTTTAGGTAGTTGGCCTAAAAATAAGTTTTCTTGTGTAATGCTCAAATTTCCTTTCGGCACTGAAAACACCTTGGTTTCCACACGGTCGATAGGATATTTTGCAGTTGCTTTTGTTAGTGCTTTCTCGTGAGCCATTCTCACGAATGATTGGAGTCTCTCTTTGCGTACAAACATGGATACATCTAGAATTTTGATCTTGTATGTAGCTGTATCGGCCATCAATGCGAAAGCATCTTTGGCTCTATTCATTTTAACATGAACATTAACTCCATTCAGCAAGTAACGAGTTTGGAAAAACATGTCCAAATGTAATCTTCCAGTCATGTCCACGATTTTACTTTTCTCTATAAATTTCTTTCGAAGAAGAAATCCCTTGTTATCATCTGTCAAATCTTCCATGTGTCCGGCCGTATCCTTGTACCATAATGCATTAGTCAGTTGTGACTTCTTGGCAGCTGGTCCATAACTCAACAAAGTTTCTATGAAAGCTCTGTAGTGATAAGTGTTGTTGGAAGGAAATACCAGTTTTTCATTCAAGCTGATATCGATTTGATTAAATAAGGAATGCATCCATAAATTGACTGGGCCCACTTTGGCATCGGGTGCAATTGATGCCCCATTGGAATCTACAACCGTTGCTTTAACATACAAGTATGTCTGTGCCAAATTCAAATAATCATCTCCTAATCCTGCAATGTGGAATTCTATTGGACCACTGTTTCCTATAGTCGCCAAAGGCCTGTGTTCTACCCATTGCCCATGTTCCACAGTAGTCTGTGTTGGTGGTATGGAAAACAAGTCGTGTTCGCTGTTAACACACTCACAAGATTTTTCATTAATGAGAGACATCATGCACCGAGATGGTCTTGGGTCTGAACAGTTCTCCTTCTTTTTGTCGATTTGCTAGTTTTGCGTGGTGCGGGCCTTTTTATACTTTTCCTGCCGGGTGGTTTTGAACCACCAACCACTTCATTCCAAGCTCCTGCACCAGCCTCTTTGACTCTTTTGATTGCTGCCTTTTTTACATTTTTCCCTTCAATGACATCTTCGGCAAAGGCTGCTCCTTTTCTCAATAACTGTTTCCCCACGGTCCTGGCTGTAGTTTTCAATAAAGGTAACACCATATTCTTCAGTCCTCCCAATATACTTCCCAAACCATATCCTCTCTGTATTTGAGCTCCAGAAAAAGCCGGTAGACCGTTCCCAGCTTGTTTCGTGTAAATTCTTCATATAATTTGGACTTACAACAATAAGTCATGTTTATGTGAAATGAAGAGATCTACGATTTCTAAAATGAAGTGTCACTGTCACTTTCCTGAACTCGAATGGTACTATGGCTCCTGTGTCACCCCTTATATATACCTGGACGGTACTGAAATTTTTTCGTTCTACTGGTACATAATACACATTCTCAAATGTTTTAGAGATGATATCCCCATATTTCCCACGCACGGGTACGATACGAAGAAGTGGTATTCTTGTATCTCCTACGACTTGGTCACGAACCAAGTCACAGTATACATAGAGTTGACATCGGCAACTCGGGAAGAATTGTAAGTTCCTGATTTAAAAACACACTCATTAAATCCCAAAATATTTTGAAGAGTAGGGCTCAATGTGACCAAGACTCCATCACGTACCGTGATACGAACTTTACCAGTCACTTCATCCAGTTCAAAAGCTACCTTATCGTGACGAGGCAAGAGTAATTCTTTAACACCATTGATAGCTCGTATCACATCAATGGGATCCGAATAACGACCTTCCTTGAAAGTAAGTCGGTAATTCTTTTTCGAAGACCAGAACACTGTAACGAAAGCTTCTTCTCCACGAATATTGAACCAAGTATTTGGATACTGAATCTCTGCCAGACCTACTTCCCATTCTCCCGTGATATTCACTGGTTGTGATAACTGAGTGGTGTACGTAGTCAACGTGTTTTCTGGAAACACGTTCATAGAACTATTACTTGGTAGAGTCAAATAAAACATTACTTTTTCTTAATGGTTGGATTTGGTAACAAATATCCTATGCTACTACTCAAGAGAGCAGTCCACAACTTGCTGTCTGTGTTTTCGAGAGTGAGATTAACGACACTGGTAATGATGATGATATACAAAATGATTATTTGTGAAAAATAAGTGATCTCGCTCCTTGGAATTCTTTTACCAAACAGAGGCCAAGAACCGTTCGATCCTTCTTCCATTTTGAAGAAACTTCAGAGGTTCACTTCCTTTTATAGGTGAGCTGACTCTGTTTGATCCACGAATTGAACGAAGTTGGGTATCCCAACCACTTTACGAACAATTCCCTTTTCCTACCTCGACCACGTTTCTTGAGTACGTGTTCGATTTTGTAAATTGTTTTATGTGAAACTCGCTGAAGCTCTTCAGTGTAGAATGACCCTTTCAATATTTCTCCATTATCATCTTGTAACATGTATGTGACTGGATGGCTACTACTGTGAATAACTCTTTGGTCCAATTGAGCAAATAACCTTTCTCAAAAGTTTTCTTAACTTTATTGATTCGCACTCTATCTCATACTTTGTACTTTGGTGTCTTGTGTTTTATGGGTTGCCCATACAACCTTTGCCAAACCTCTTCTTGATTTTCAAAGTTCACGGCAATGGGGGCCATACCTATACTGCGATGATGAGAATGATTATATGATTTCACCAAGTTTTGAAGTGGAAAAGTTAGTGTATTGTTCTTGGTAAAATATTTCCACATTTTGGTTTTCAAAGTTCTATTGAATCTTTCTACTGTGGAACATTTTGTTTCAACATTTTGTGTAGTGAAAAAGTCGACTTTGTGATCTTTGAGAAAATTATGAAATTTTCTGTTTAGAAATTCTTTGCCTTGATCAGTTTGTAATTTTTCTGGTTTACGACCTTGTTTGAAAAATTTACTAAAAGCTTTCACGATGGAATCACCAAGTTTGTTTTGTAATGGCATCACCCAAGCATATTTACTAAATACATCTATATATGTCAACAAAAATTTTATTTTTTTGTTGAATTTACTTATGTTTGAAACATCTACCAAGTCAGCTTGCCATTGTGCATCTATACCACTAACTATTACTTTTCTTCTAGGAAATGTACGACGAACAGGTTTGTGAAGAGTGTATGTGTCTTGAGTCTCTAACCATTTTACAACTTGTTTGGTTTTTTTCTTGGACGCTCTACGAAGAGCGTCTACACCACCAAAACTACCAGGCACTTCAGAATCATAGTACAATGCTTCCATGACTGCCTTGTTGAAGTGTCAACTCTGTTTATACCCTTTTTGCGGTCCACCTTGGCGTTTCTGTTTTCTTTGGTTGTTTTGGTTCCGACTTTATCGGTGACTGTTTCATAAAATCCCAACGTTCTCTATGACCAATTAATTCTTGGGGTATGTTACTATCTCTCAAAGCTTCGGCCAACATTTCCCATCCCTTTGGTTGGAAAGATTTTCGTCTTCTAAGTAAATCGTTTAGAAGATCTGTTACATTCGACCCTACCACTGTTTGATCTTTGTAGACTAATTCACCCTTCTCATTCCAAGATATATTTGGGTCACTTCTAATACGATTCAACAACAACTTGCCCTTTCTCTTCATTGTCATAGGTACAGAATCGAGAATGTCTTCGTCTTTATTATCTTTCTCGAATTCGACTTTAATTGGTCGAGGAGCCATTACCTTTTGTTGAAATGTCAAGTATCTTTGTAAACTTTGATTATATTGAGTCATCTTTTCATCAGCCGAAAGAAAAGGGGCATCGAGAATATCTCTCATTTCTCTATCCAGTGATGAAACAGCCAGTTTATTCGGTTGTTTTGGAGTCTCTTGTAGACGTTCCAATAACCTTGGTTCTACCAAAGCCATCTTCTTTGCATATTCCATCATCCAAATATACCTTTAACAGCACCCAATGGTACAGGAGGTAGCAATGCCCCCCAAGAATCCCCCTTTCTGCAAGATTTGTCTCCTCTTTTTGTCAGAGGTACCTTTATTTGCCACTGCCCTCACTAGTTGTTTCTGACGAACGAGTTTGGTTCTCTGAGCTTTGGTCAGAGGTACTGCTCCTTTCAGTATATTCGAGGCACAGTCACACAAACAAGTTATCAATTCTTTGTCTGCATGTTTTAGTATGGATTTGACGAGTGCGGGTTTCGATTTAATAAGAACCTTGAGAAGAGCGATGTTGCGCTTGAGACGGTCAGATATGCTTCTGACTCGAGTCAGACTTGTTGCTCCCCTTTTATACTTTTCGGAGGTACACATATTGGGTTTCCCCTGGGAAAATTTGACTTCTTAATCTCATGTGTTCAGGAGTATCTTGTTTGAGATCTATTAAAATGTAACCATATGGTGTCGAAGTGGCATCTTCAAAAACTTCTCTCAGAAACTTGGAATGACCAGGATACATCTGTGCTGCCACGTGTGAGATCTGAGAACGATCCCTAGGATTTTTAAACACGATCATGTAATGACTATTGAGAGCTACAGTCCTATGGACTTTATTTTTATCGAATAAATTTTGAACAATGAAGATCACACTAATGTTACGGTGATGACTACCTTTAGTAAATAATCTAGACACTCGAACATCTGCATCGAGCATCAGATCATCCAATATGACTAAACTATCAGATTTTAATTCTTGAGGGAGACCCTCTACGAATTCTACTTGGGGTAAAGTATTGTATAATGGTTGCCATTCACTATAACACCAAATGATGTGACTTGGGACAGGTGATATAATATTTTGAATGTTTTGAGTAACCCGATTTACAAAGGATGATTTACCACTACCCGTGGGACCACACAAAAAACAAGTGAATGGATGCTTCCAACGAGGATCCATCTTTGTTGTTCTATATGGGTACTACTTCCCTTTTATACCTTTTGGGGAGGTGGCCCCCCACTGAACGTGGGGACTACTCCCCCTTTTATACCTTTTGGAGAGGTGGTCAATTTGACCCGTCATCCAAAAAATATTTAAAATTGGTGGCCCTCTGACTTACTGGCTGGGGACAGTTTAAGTTTGCTTGATATTTGTCAAGAAGATAAACATCAAATAACTTAAGCGTCATTACCACCTTTTTTCGTGTTTCTTCATTTTATACTTTTTTTTCTTCTTTTTTTTTTTCTATTTTTATAAAAATCATCTATTTACAACATCTATTTACATCTTCAATTAGAATCCAATTGTAACAGGTTTCTTGATGGTCATAAATTCAATCACCAAATCCATAATACAACGTCTCTGTTCATTTGTGAGAGGTTTCTCGAACATATCTTCATATTCTTTCTGTACTGGTGGTGGATTCATTCCAGAAGTATTATGGTGCCCCAGTAGATGAACATCATTCTTGTTAACTCTTTCAAGTGCGTCACTAAAACATGTTATAATCTTCTCTTCTTCAGACATCATTAGGCATACATTATGCTGAATCAGACTTGGGTGATCGACTGTACATCCATAGCATTTTTCTTGCACTACAGCGTAAATGTTCTCTTCGACATAATGAGCATATGCCAAGCAAAGTTCATGCTGCAAGAGAACTTGCTTGAGTTCACTATCAATTTCATCAACGATCAATGGTCGTGGTTGGGTTATTCTCACTGTGATCTTCTTCTTCTTCTTCAAAGGTGGTTCATGATTTGGTTTTTTGAAGTCTTTATGGTTAGTAGGTTTAGTGTCTTCAGTTAAAGTTGTTTGTTGGGTTTTGATAGCTGCATCTACTTCTTCTATTTGGGATTTCAAGGCATTCCATTCTTCTAAAGATAGAGCAATACGAGTCTTCGTAGGATAAGGTTTCTGGTCTTTTCCCTCAAAGTATCTTCTGAGATGAATCTTCAGTTCACCCTGGTACTGGGTGACGTTAGCATAAGTCTGCTTGGTGCCAATTCGGAACATCTTCTCTGGTCAATGGTTCGATCGTGAATGATGCCAAGTCCATGCTTTGCCTAATCTTATATATCTTTGACGGACGTGATTGAAAACATCACACCAATTCAACAAATTTTGATTGAGTTTTTGATTCTTGGTTGGGGTTTGTGTTTGTTTCCTATAGGATTATAGGTTAAAGTTGGAAAAATTAGAAAATTAGTATAGAAAGTAATGGGAAAGAAACACAATGAGAATACAGAAATTGTATTGGTTGAATAACTTTGATCTGATTGGTCAGTTTGGCGATCAAACTGCAATCTTGATCCTTAAACTGTAGGATATGGCCCTCTGCATTTTATACTGGCTTGGGACAGGTCAAGCTACAAACCTCTGTCCAATGGAGATAAGTCAAATAGCTCGAGTGCATTCCCACCCCCTACAGTTCGTATCCTCTTTGAGGGAATTTTTTTTTTGTTCATCAAAAAAGAAAACGAAAACAACATGTCCAACTTAGCAATTTAGTTTTTCTATCATAAAAATTTCTCATTTTCTTTTAAATATTCACAACAGAGAATTTCTTAGTAATGATGATGATGATGATGATTTATACCTTTGGTTATACAATAGGTGTAGCCTAAAAGACACCAGGAATCAACTTTTAAAAAAAATGAAATGAAACTAAAAAGTAAAGAAGTATCATCTGGTTCCAGTAGGTGTAACCTAAAAGATACCATGAATCAACATATTTTAAAAATAAATGGAACTAAAAAGTTTTGAATGAAATTAAAAAGTTTTGAATGAAACTGAAAAGTAAAGAAGTATCATCTGGTTCCAATAGGTGTAACCTAAAAGATACCATGAATCAACATGTTTTTAAAATAAATGGAACTAAAAAGTTTTGAATGAAACTAAATTTTGAATAAAGAAGTATCATCTGGTTCCAATAGGTGTAACCTAAAAGATACCATGAATCAACATTTTTTTAAAAATAAATGGAACTAAAAAGTTTCGAATGAAACTAAGTTTTGAATGAAAATAAAAAGTAAAGAAGTATCCTCCACTTCCAATAGGGTTAGCCTAAAGTATATCAGGAACATGATGATGATGATGATAATGATGAAAAAACTCTCTGTATTAGAATAAATAAAAAAAAAAAAGAAAAATCTTTACGCCAGAAAAATGTATTGCCTTGTAAGACTTGCCATTTAGAATTTTTTTTTTCAAGACTGCCATATAGGACTTTTTAGTTTGAGAAAAACTTGCCATGTAGGACTTTATGAGGACTGCCATAAAGGACTTTACAGAATGCCATGTAGGACTTTTTACTTTGAGAAAAAACTTGCCATATAGGACTTTATGAGGACTGCCATAAATGACTTTAGAGAATGCCATGTAGGACTTTTTACTTTGAGAAAAAGCTTGCCATATAGGACTTTATGAGGACTGCCATAAAGGACTTTAGAGAATGCCATGTAGGACTTTTTACTTTGAGAAAAAACTTGCCATATAGGACTTTATGAGGACTGCCATAAAGGACTTTATGAGGACTGCCATAAAGGACTTTAAAGAATGCCGTAAAGGACTTTAGAGAATGCCATAAAGGACTTTAGAGAATGCCATGTAGGACTTTATGAGGACTGCCATAAAGGACTTTAGAGAAAAACTGCCATAAAGGACTTATGAGGACTGCCATAAAGGACTTTAGAGAATGCCATAAAGGACTTTAGAGAATGCCATAAAGGACTTTAGAGAATGCCATAAAGGACTTTAGAGAATGCCATAAAGGACTTTAAAAATTTGATAAGCCTAATATGATTGAGTAGACCACCTAAAAACCATTTCGGTTTTTAGGAATTTTTCGGTCAACTAAATAGGACTTTTTGTAGGCAAAAGCTAGACTTGGTTCAGGTTGTAGAAAAATATGACACTCACTCAATTGTTTCTTCTTCTTCTTTGTTCTCGACTATATTCTTTATTGCTGGTCAGATCTCTAGTGGTATGGTACTAACTCCATCTTCTAAAACTCTTCGTTTTGGGTAGAAATATGATAGTCCATCTCTGCTCTGCTGGTAGGTATACATAGTGTTGTCATTCATCACAAATCCTCGGTTGATGCCAGATCCACTTTGTTGAGTCTTCAAAACTTGCAAATATCTGTCTTTCGTCAAATCATTGTGGCGTTTGCTGATTCCTTTACAACTGAATTTATTGGTGGCTCCGAAACAATAATATGTTTTACTACACAGTCCAACAATGCCGGTTCCTTGCCATTCTATCTTGAACAAGCCTGGAGTTCTCCTGTCAAAACGCTTTCTTTCTTGGCAGCATGAGGGTGACAGCCATTCTTTGCCTTCTAATTTGGTTTTCACATAATCATCTCTGTGGAAATCACAACACTCTGATGGAAACCACTTGTGATTCTCTTTGTAAAATTCTACTCTCTTCTCTGGTTTCACTAGTTCATCTATGGATGGTGACGAAGTACATAGATATGCAGAATCTGTGTCCATTTCAGCATATTCGAAATCTTGGCGGTTGATAAACGTATCGATGACATCATAATAAAACTGAAGCATCCGGAGTTTCGCATACTGGTAAACAAAGAATCCGATGTGAAGTGACAGATCCAACTTGATGGTCTTCTTGTTGAGTTCGACTTTATATAATGTTTCATCTAATGGATTCAAGGCTCCGAAGGACATGTCATTTACAGCTTTGGTGACTTCTTCGTCATCGCAATAGCACACACGTCGATGCTTCTCTTTGTTGGTGACAGTTTTGCCATATCCAGAATTTCCCACCAGCTTCATGGTGTCGGCAACGATTGACTTGTCAGGGTCAACATCTCCTTGTCTTCTTGCTTCAGATACTTCATCTCCAAATTTTTCAAAACATCTTCTTGGTTTATATTGGATAACTTGATAGATGTGATCAACTTCAATACCATGCTGGAGGTACCACTGCAGTAAAGGGGTTGTAAACAACATTTTTTCCGCTCCATAACTTCCGATCAAACTTCTACGGGATTTCTTCATGATTCCATTCTTCTCGGCAAAGGACTTCATGTGTTCACCAATATCATCTATGGAAATATCTGTATTCTTGAAGATAGGTGTCATCTCTTCAAAGTACTCTTTCAGGTGATCTGGTACATGTATATCACATTCGACTAAACCAAACAGTTCACCGGACTTCACTTTGTTCAGTATTTCTTCCTCTGTCATCGCACCATCTATTTTGTCTGAAAAGTTCTCTTTCAGGAAGGCTTTGAGTGTGGCATCGGTCTTCTTCATCTCTCTCCACTCACAATCCTGGATTTCAATAAGTTTATAGCCCAAATCGGTGATGTACTTTGCATTGGTACGGGTGTCTTGTAGCAGTTCTTTCATCGGTTTATCTCTGACTTCATTATGGATGATAGGAAGGCCATTCTTATCTTTCATGCAGGTATGTCCGTGCCAGAAGCAGCCATGGAATTGGTATACAATCTGTGTCTCTTTGCACCAACCATCAACAGGCAACTGTCTTCGACCAATCATTTTTTCAGCTTCGTTAAACTGATGTCTGATGTGGATGTCATTTCTCATTGATAAAAACTCTAATCACTGTTCAGCCATTTTACCATACTTCTTTGGATGTTCTGGTTTAAACTGGTTTTCTTCACGACGTCTAATACTCCAACCCGTTGGCATCTTTTGCATTAGGCACCAAAGATATAATGCAATCGCATCAAAGCCTACAATACTTCCACATGGTTTTGCTTCTTTGCCATATTTTGTTTCTCTGATTCGGGTAACATCTTTCTCGTGGTATCGGTTGAAGATAATTGAAGGTCCACCAACGATATTATCTTTCACCAAGTGATGCAAGTCTTTATTCTTCTGGTTAAATAATGTGAAGTAAGTGCCATCATTCATGGTCTGGAACAGGTATTTCAACGTGAGGCCTGGAACACTGATACCATTTTTAAACATGTCGATGTGGCGTTCTTGGTAGAAAGTAAACTGCTTGTCAACTGCTTCAAGGAATGGTTTTACATCTCGGTTATTATACCAGATCAGAAAATCACGGAAAGTTGACATCTCCAGGTCGTTCCATACATGCTGGCAGTACTGGTACTCTTCATTGGATATATTTTCTTTCTTGAGAGAACTGTAGAAGGCGTCGATCCATTCATATGGTAAAAATCTCTTCGTCACGGAGCAGCCAAATGCTTTCAAAAACTTGTCATAGCTGAATCCTGGAGCGAGGTAGTTGCAAATATCAACAAACTTGAAAGATTCTGTCGACGCACATGTAGTCATTCTATTTCTTCACTGCAAACTTGAGTGGATTCTGTCTCTTCAGGTATGTCATCAGTTCACGCTTGACTACATTCGTATCATATTTTCCAGAGTTGAATCCGATGACGGGCATCTCTTGCAGGTAGTCTTGAAATTTCTTTCTCCAATTTTTGTAAAGGGTGCATTTTTGAGGTATCTTCTCCAGTAGCTCTGGCTTCCGCTTCCAGCGTTTCATCAATTTTCTGTCTGAGTTTAAACAAGGTCCAAGCATGATAGGTCTGCATCAGTTGGTGGCAATGAGATGAAATAGCTGTGAGGCATGTCATCATTTCTTCAACAAGTTCTTGAGAATTTCTATTTGTAATAAAACATTTCGGTTCTTGGTATTCTGGAACATTACTACATATGCTCACACTCAATGGTCGGTGTTCTGCTTCCCATATCAGTTTATCAATGTCAGCAGGTAGACTGGATTTGACAAAGTAACTTTCAAAATCAAACGTTGCACGGTATGGATAAAACTTCTTCTCTTCAGATACTTCTATACCTTCATCTTCTAACAGATCAAATATGGACTGGGATGGATGGTATACACCGCCAACATACTGGTAATTTACTTCATCTGAGCAGGTTTTCTCGTGACGCCGAAGAAATCGGGCAGATTTCCATAATTTGCCGCATTTGCGGCATTAAAAGGATTTGCAGTATTGGTCTATATCGATGATGTAGCTAAAATGGTTCGTGTAAACGTTCACATACATGGTATCTTCATACTTTCCGTGAGATCTCTGTACTAATTTGGCAACAATTTGGTCATCATCATTCTTGACAAGTTCATATACTTGGATATTTATTTACTTCAAAACATTTCTCCAAGTCAGGTAATTCGGCTAAAGTTACTCCACGGAATTCATTCTTTGGCTTCTCTGTATACTTGTTGTACATGACATCTGTTGTATAGTTGAGGTTGTGTGGTGTGGAACCACTCCATAAAGCTAAACAGCGGAACAGGCACAGGTTGTCTTCGTAGGTAAAAAAGCGATTTCTATCTTTCACCAAAGCACTTACTGCTTTGTTCTGGAGAAAGTAGTCAGGAAGATCTTCTGCCATTCCAATTGGGTGGTCTTTCAGGTTATTCACATAAAATGTGACGTTGGTAACTCTTTCCACAAGCCATTTGGTGTTGGATCGTTTTAACTTGGCCCATTTCATGACATCATCAAGGAATTCTTCAAAGTCTTCTTGGCAGCATACTAGTTGTGGAACATCAAGTACCCGGGCGTTGTTTTGTGATGGATGGTAATACTTCATTTCATTCGTTTCAATGTGTCGCAGGATAAACCCAAAACTCAGATTAATTTTAAATCTTAGCTGTTGTGGTAGAAATATGGTAGTCATCAATTCATCAGTCATCATCTTCAGGTTCACATGGTTGATCCGGTAGTTATATTGGTCCTGGACTCTTCTGTTCATCATGTGGCGAGTTCTAATAGAACTCCAGTTATCTTCGTACACGGTCAACATCTCATCTGGCTCTTCTTCAGACATCATATTCTTTTCAAACTCAATTGGGTCAACATCATAATGGGTGGTCGTCGTGGTCCGTGGTTGTTTAGGTGGTCCTCTCTTCGGTTCATCAGTCTTCCTTTTAGATGGTAAGGAACTGGTCGGTGGGCAACGCTCTTGTGTCGATTAAAATGGAGTAGTTGGTTAAACTCCTGGCCGCATTCCATACAGGTATATGTCTCCAAACATTTCTTAAGATGGTCAAGGAGATACTCTTTCCTCGTAAAGGTCTTGTTGCAGTTGGTGCAGTCGAAAGACTTCTTCTCTCCATGGGTATTTCTCCGATGGCGATCTCGATTCGTTCTTGCAGTAAAGGTCTTTCCACACTCTTCACAGGCGTAGACATCAGTTCTGGTAACGGCAGTAGCAGCTTCAGACTCTATCTTCATAAATGTTTTGCAAAATTGCTATAGAAAACTCTCTTGCGATGTGTTCAGTTCGAAGGATCGAAACAGAATGACGCGACGTTATTCTTCTCCGGAATTTATTTCGACGTGACGGACGTTTTTGAAAACGTCACGACGTCACAACGTTTTTTCATCGATATTTTCATTCTCGATGGGCGTTTGTGTTTGTTTCCTATAGGATTATAGGTTAAAGTTGGGAAATTTAGAAAATTAGTATAGAAAGTAATGGGAAAGAAACACAATGGGAATCCAGAAATCTGATTGGTGGATTAACTTCGCTCTGATTGGTTAGTGTAAAAACATCTTGATCCTCATTAATTTCATTATTTAAAATCATGTAGTTAGGTGGGGGGGGGGGGGGGTCCATTAAAAAAAATTGCTAAATATAGACCCTAACAATTAGTTAGGGGGTCAGTTAAGGATGTTACTAAAAATAGAGCGTAGGAATTTATAAAAAATATAGTTCCAAGTAGAAGCAGAGGATTTCTGGGTAAATTTGTCCTATAGCACTACGTGCTATTCTTAATAGGGAAATAACACGTCATGGGATCCGATTCCTGAACACTGGAGACATATTTTCTCAAAGCGTTTCCCATGAGAAGATAGTGCATACATCCTAGAACAATTTTGCTGTTATGTTTTATTCAATGTTTTGCCCTTCACCCAGTTTTCGGGTCTCGAATTGGAGTGCCCTCAAATTCTTTATAAAAGCAGTTCCCTTTGCTGCTATGTTAAAATTGCTCAAGCTTGTTATCAGTGTCAAGCTTTGATTGACAACAGGTGTTTGGTTTTATTTATTTGTGAAATATGATTTGAACTGACCAGCATTCTCCAGATGCTGTTTTTCCTATTTGATGGACAGTACTGCCTGAAAAACTGCATTTTTCAAAATTTTCATTAACCCTCTTTTACTGATTTTTATTACAACATAATTCATAAATGTGTTCTGGAACTATTTCCAAAGCAATAATGCTATAATGCTTTTGATTTCTAACTTAACCCTGCATGCGTGGTTACAGAGAAGATATGGATTTCCAACAATTATGGATGGAATAATATGAAATGCAGTCTGTCAGTCTGTATGCCTACCTATCTGCCTGACAGCAAGCACGCCCTAACTTCGATTTTAACCATTCTCCTGCCATGCCTGTGAGAAAGAGTACAGTTGGAAGAGTTGTTAAATTCTTGCCTGCCTGCCTGCCTGCCTGCCTGCCTGCCTGCCTGCTAGCCCGCCTGCTAGCTCGACAAAGCCTTCTAAACCGTCCGCCAACCCACTTGCCTGCCCTGGCTTCGACATTAACCATACAACATTCATGCCAGTGTAAATAGAACAGTCGGTTAACCCTCTTTTACTGATTTTTATTGCAACGGAATTGATAAGTGTGTGCTGGCACTATTTCCTAAGCAGTATTGCTGTGATGCCGTTAATTTCTAACTTACCTCTGCGCGCGTGGTTACAGAGAAGTAGATATGGATTACCAGCAATTATGTCTGGAATAATATGAAATGCAGTCTGTGACTGCCTACCCACTGGCCTGACAGCAAGCCTGCCCCGACTTCGGTTTTAATTTTATGTTATTGAAAGTTGAACCCTTTGAGACTGCCCATATGGGTACGGTCGGAATAATTGTTATTTACATAAAATCACTGAATATTGGTAAGCGTGCAGTGGTAGTTTGAAATAGAATATCTGAAAATGCTATCGAAATTCGGATTCTCAGTTCAATTCCACGAATATTTGCTGTTATAAGGTTGCTGTAAAGTTTAACTCAACCCCTGTCTAGGTTGCACACAGATAGGATAGGTGCCGTCAAAAGAAAACCCTCACATTTTTTTCAGAATTTCATAGGTTTAAGTGATAATTTACGCCATTCCTAATTGATTGAGCACTGAATGTTTTCTATTCCTGCGTGCAGCGAGCATAGCACGACAATTTCTGTTTTATACGTTAAAGGTTAACACTTGCAAGATTTGAGAGTCCCCATGTGGGTACAGTCGGAATAGTTTTCGTAAAATCAATCCCTGAATATATTGCTAACCGTGCAGTGAAGCTGCAAATAGTTAAGGTTGAACAGTTCATCAAATAGACAGTTATAATGCTAAACTTGGCCGGTGACAGGTAAATAATGAATGGAAAAGTCGATGAACTAAGAACAAAGTACGGAGATATCGTCCCCTCGGTGTCCACCTGATCCACTGTGTTTCCACGCAGTCTCGGCACCTGACAAAGATACTAAGCTGTCGAGCAGGGACAGTAGAACAACATCTGGAGATTTCATGTAGTTGCCTTCAGTGTTCTCGATACGATATGAGCGCCACTGCTGTCCAATTTTAATTTCAAATTAGCCAAATTACCGCCTTTTCGCCATTAACCCATGTGCGATTTCTGTCACCAGCATCTCTCCATCAGTAACTGTGAATCAAACGTTTCAAGTGGAACTTCAGAGGGGGGGGGGGGGGGGGAGCCCTGCCACAACCCCAGACATACACCCAGTGACAGGTCGCACGGACTAGAAAATTCAAACATTTACCTCCACTCCTCAAAACGCTATATCTCGGCTAATTCTTGACTGATTTACATAAATTTTTCACTCATTCTTCACAAATAGTTACCCCATCTTTTCACACAGTGATACCAATTTTACATTCTATCCTGTTGAATGTCAGGAGAGCGTATGTGCATGTTCGGGGAAGGGGGTGGGGCGGCTACCTCGAGGCCCATGCTTGGTTGCGGGACTTTCTAATAAAATGACCGAATTCGGGCGAGCTTCAAGAACAAACGCCAAAAGTTAGGAATCGCTGCTACGAAAACGTACGCCCCAATCTGTGATGCCACATACGCACATGTTGTAATTAAGTATGCACGATCTGTTGAACAGGTTTGCTATTTACCCCTAACTTGGACATTAACCATACAGCATTCACGCCAATGTGAAAGAGTATTGCCGAAAGAATTGTTAGACACTACAGAGAGTTTTCTATCGGCTATGCATTTAATATATACTAAAAAACCTATCAGCTCTATCTGCAATCTTATTTAGCTGCTGCCTAAAAAAAACAAGTGGAATAGGTGAATCTCTCGATTTCTTGAAATCGAAAAATCAAGTTTTGATTTAAAATTGAAACTCGTAATTAAGTCTTCCAACGCAGTTTATCCAGACAGCGAGTACAAACGATTCGTATACGTTTATACGTATAATTTTGTATCAGTTAGCAAACAATAATAGAGGATTATTACCAATTTAATGAAACGGACCCGCGAGGGTGTTTGATAAACAGACCCATGTGACTGTTGGACTAAAGTATCCCGGGAAATGGGGCAGTGCTTGTTTACTGTGGTAAGTCGATTTACTAGTAAAATAGGATCCGAACCAACGTCTGGGGTGCAAGTACTAAAGTGGGAATCACAGGTATTAGCGATTGGATAAACTTTACTTCATATCTATGTCGTGATCCCGTGGGAACCTCTGGAAGTAAGGCAGTGCTTGTTTACCGTGACATACAAACTGTTTTAATGGTAAAATAGGACCCAGTCAACATGCTTGGGGTGGAAGTCCTAAAATGGGCAACCTTGGTATAAACGATTGACACATCTTGACTTTATCTCAATGCTGCGTCACTATTAGCCATTTTTCAGAAGTATGTGACCATAGACACCAAGTGGTATACGTCCGTCGCCATCAACAGTGGTGGAATTTAAGATTATCCGAGATGGGGTACCCTATCAGACAGCCCTATTTTAAGGGGACCCGTTTCACTTTTTATTTAATTAAGAATGCTCCGTGAAACCCCGTGAAGTACAGCAGTGCTAAGTTTACTGTGGTAAGCAATCTTTAGGGTCCAGTCACCAGTGTTTGAAAATCCTCGAAAATGGGCAACATGGGTATAAACGATTGACTAAACTTGACTTTATCTCCATGTTGTGTTTCTCTTTGACCATTGTGCAGAAATTTGACCTTAAACACCAATAAATAAGACCACCAGTCTAATTCTAAAAAGAATCGACTCTGTTTATGGGTTGTTGACACTTTTCGTGGAGTTGGGGTGTAGACAGCCATTGATGTAATGTGATGTCTCGACTTGAAAGATAGATCTTCTTCGTGCTCCCGTTTGATATTTTAATTAATGAGTATTTTAACTGGCCATGAGAGGCAACCGCGTTGTGTCCTTGGGCAAAACACTTCACCCCCATTGCCCATGTGGGGACACGGTGACGCTGTGCACTAAAGCGTACTGCAACTCAATGGTGCACCTGTCTTCAACCAATGCTAACCATGCTTGTGAGGAGTTAGTATGTTGGGGAGCTGACAGCTGCTCGCCGTTGCTCGGTGGTTCTCTCCGGGTACTCGGCTTCTTCCACCCGTAAAACTGTCGTGGTCATGATTAGCCATTGTGCAGAAATATGTGACCTTGAACGCCAATAAATAATAACTGACCTTGAAAGCATCGATATTTACACTTTGGAACTACGAAAGCTTAATCATAAAACATGTCAGTAGTGTGACTAATTACAGTACGGCTGCCGTGGATTGGTCACTTTCCACGGGTGGGCAATATTTCCACGGATGCAATAATAGATTCCAAACACTAATTATAGAAAGTCATCAAAAATGTAATTAAAGAAGCACCGGGTACCACCCGGTGCATCATGAATTAAAAATTATGCTGAAGATTTCTATTACCTGGTAAACGCGTGTGGACATCAATGTCCGCGCGTGGAATATGACCAGTCAAGGCGACTGTACTGAACTTGGTAAGTATGAATGTTTGAATTGTTTTCATGTCATTCAAGTTTCAGTCAAAGGAAGTCTCGATTTTGAAATATTTCTTGCGTTGATGCACAGAAAATGAATGTTTGTGGTATTTAGATTAAATCGTTCAGAATTATTCCGATCAACTGAAATATTCCAGACGAGTTCATCCAAACATGCACTGGCCTAGTTAATGGCTAGACTGATTCCAAGCCAAAACGGCGTCAAGCTCCTTGCCGAATTTGACTCGAGGCTTGAGATCCTCAATGTAAATCTGAAGGCAGACGACCTGGAAGATTGCATCTTCTGCAATGAGCTGGAAGCGCTGTGGCTCTGTGGGTACTGTGAACTCGATCCTCACCAGGGGTAAGTGCGTTGTCCTTGGGCAAGGCACTTACTCCTGATTGCCCATGTGGGAACACGGTGTCGATGTGTACTTACACGTACTGCACGTCAATTGTGCCCGTGTCTTTAACCAATGCCAGCCCTGCTTGTGCGGAGGTATTACGTTGGGAAGGGGTCTAACATTTGCCCACCACTTCTTGGCGGTTCTCCCGAGTTACCCAGGCTTGCTCCACACTTAAAACTGTCCGATACGACGTGACACTGGCTGTCAAGTGTCGTTCAACCCCAATAGAAAGGAACAGATAAATTAATGCTCTTCCATAAGACGGTGATGTGTCATGAAATATATTGGAAGGGGTGGGTATCTGTACACATTCCGGCAGCGTAAAATGCCACAGCATTTCGTCGCCAGTCAAAATGATTCATCCTCTAGCAAGTACACTCGAAAAGTGATCAAGGAATACCCTGATATTCCTATATGTCCCATTATTACTCAACTAATATTCTCAAATTGCAGCTGCTGAACAGGATTCATCGTAACTCCGCACTGCAGCACAGACAAGGTTGGATTGGTTGAAGACGTGAGCACCATCGACGTGTAGAACTCCTTAGTATACGGCGTCATCGTACCCCCATGTGGACAATCGGGGTCAAGTGCCTTGTCCATGGACACAACGCGGGAGTCCGAATCGATCGCTCAGACGGTCGCTCATCCGAGGACTAACCGGGCTCGACGTTGCTTAACTTCGGTTGGAATTTAACGCGCGGATATCTTCCAAAATGCGTCGTCGAGCTCATTCCAATGAAGGGTCATATGATATGGTTTTATTGAACTATTTTGAAAATTTTCAAACAAATATTTAAAATCATAAATTTTGATATCGTCTGCGATGGGTAAAGGGTTAATTGGTGGATGTATTGCTTTGATATTTGTATTTCGCCTGCAGTGTGGTATTGAGTGTTCCATATGTGGTTCCTGCGCCTCTTGGAATTCCAGAAAATTTCTTGAATTTATTAATTTAAAAAAAATACAAGACTCCATGAAAATCCTTGAATTTTATAGTGTCCAAATATCATCAAAACTGGAATTGTAATGCCACCATTGCGTATAAAGTAGGCCGCCGTGGACTGGTCACTTTCCACGGACGTAATTAGATTCCAAGCACCAATTGAAATAATCATAAAAAATTTAATGAAGCAACGAGTACAACATGGTGCTTTATTAATTAAATTTTTTCTGATGCTTATTACGTGGTAAACGCATGTGTGGACAACGCTTACGACGCGTGGATTACGACCAGTCGACGGTGACAGTACTATCAAGTTGTGGTGCAGGCAATTGAATATCAGTAAAAAATACTTCAGTCAATTATTCATCAATTGGCTGTTAACTATCGTTCATTAACGGGTTAACACTTGTTCCGATTCACGAGAATGTTGTGATTCTATTGCAACAATCAATTTTCGGTTCTTAATTAGAATTTGAGAGTACTGTTAGTCTTTAGAGAAAACAGTGCATATTCCATAGATGAAAAAAACTCATTTTCTGCCCGACTGTTTACACTCAGTGGTGTAGTCATGACTTCCGTCCGTCTGTCCGTCCGTCTGTCCGTCCGTCTGTTAACATGTAGAGTTTTGGTTAAAGTTCGTGGTTAAAGTTTTTTTAGTAAAGGTTAGTTTTTTTTCTTTTAAATTAATATTAATTACTGTTGATTGTTTCATTCTCATTATGTTTCATGTTATTTTGTGAAATAATTAATCCTTTTTTGTATGGCAATTTGACTTACAACTTCCAGGTTAGTTTATTTTTGTTCACAAAGTTACACCTTTAATTATTCAAACAGTTTAGTGCAATGTCACCGTTTCTCATTTGTGACAATGTCTACTGAACCTTTCTGCAGTGGTTTTCATTAATATTGGCATGATTTTAATCCCTTTTAAACATGTTTTCAGACTTAGTTTCTTTGTATTGGAAATTAGGCTTTGTCACATACTTTCTTAATTTAATTCTTTCATAGTCAATACAACTTAATGATTACATTTTCATAAATGATATCTTTTGACAGTTTTAGGAAATATTTAACTTTTTTTGGCAATCAGTTTTACTTAGTATTCCCATCTTACAGTTTGGAATTAAAAATTTGCTTTTCAAGGTTGTACCTTTCATTCTTCAAACACTGTGTTATTGTTTTTCATTTGGGGGCAAGGTGTAGAAACCAGTTTTTAAAAAAAAAACAGCTTTTGAAAAAATAAAAATTTTTTTAAACAATCACCAGTTTTGAAAGAAAAATCACCGTTTTTGAAAAAAACCCAGCTTTTGAAAATAATTTTACCACTTTTGAAAAACAAATTCTAACCACATTTGAAAAAAAATTACCACTTTTGAAATAAATTGTCGTTTTTCAAAACTGGTTATCTTTTTCAAAACTGGTTATTTTTTTTTCAAAACTGTTTTTTTTTTAAAAACTGGAAATTTTTTTTTATCAAAAGTGGTTATTTTTTTTTCAAAACTGGAGAAAATTAATGGAAAATAGTTCTTTTTTAATTTCAAACTTTTTACCAATCTTCAGCCTTCAAAACCGGATGTCTCCTGGTGCCGACTTGAATCAGTCTGACCTGTGCAGGATGCTGGGTGTCGACAATACAGTTGACAGAAGATATCTGCATTGTTTTGTACGACATCGAAGAATCGCCACCTCTTCTAATACTAATTCGTTAAAACAAGAGCAACACGAAGCGTGGCATATGCCCCCTCCCAAAATGCCAAGTGTATCAAACGCCAGATTTACAGAAGTAGCGGTAACCTAAAAAGAACTAGAGGGGGCTGCCAAGGGTGGCTAATTCTCCCGAATTAATTCCTTGATACTGCAATGCCTCGATACTGTAATGCTGTGATACTATAACTAATAATACGGTCTAGCAGAATTTTAAACCTCTTTCTTGGCAAAGGCCTTGAGGTCAAAGGTCAGTGTTATATGTGGGTCATGGTGTTACGCGACACATAATCTCATGGTGATACACTCACATGCCAAATACCATAAGCCTAGGTCAAAAGATAAAACAGTTCTGAGCCGGACATGAATTCCGTCTACAGACGGACGGACAGACGGAATTGGGTTTATTTGTCGGATTCAAATAAATTTTGCTATGCTTGTACCTCAACATGGGGGAACGGATCCTACAGCAGAACTAATAATTTTGCCGAAGGATTTACTGAGTTATTTGCCCTTGTTTAACTTAGGGGATTATTATTGAAAAATGTGTCCGTCCAACATATTTGCTGCTGTGGCACTGTCATTATTTGTTGAATTCAAATAATGTTTGCCATGTTTATACCTCAATATGGGGGAACGGATCCTGCAATAGAATTAACATCTTCGCATAAACATTTACATAGTTATTTGCCCGTGTTTAACTTAGGAGATGATTGCAAAATGTGTCCGTCCAACATATTTGCTGTCATCATATGTTGGATTTAAATAATTATTTCCACGAAAAACTATTTCGGGGGAATGTATTCGTGGCGTCATGTATCTGTCAGTCAGTATGTCCGAGCTATCGAAATGGGTTTAAGTGTTTAGTCATAAGTATGGAAGGGGTTTATGTCTGCCCCGGCTGTTTCCCAGTTTATGTGGCTATTTTTGGCTTACGTGACTTATTTTGAAGTACAGGTGGGGGTTATGTGTCATTTTTTACCTTTAGTCAAATAGTGCAAATTTATGATCCGGTGGGGGGGGGGGGGGGTGTAGGGATTAGGGTCAGTAGTAGGGTAGGGTTAGGGTTAGCTACCACCCGAAAAATTTCCTAAAAATCACTTTTTTGACTATTTGGACATGTTTTTTAGAATAAACACATAAATTTAAACACATAAACCCAATTCCGTCTCTCTGTCCGTCTGTAGACGGAATTCCTGTCCGGCTCAGAACTGTTTTATCTTTTGACCTAGGCTTATGGTATTTGACATGTGGGTGTATCACCGTGAGATTGTGTGTCGCGTATCATCATGACCCACATGTAACACTAACCTTTGACCTCAAGGTCAAATTACTGATTTTTTGCCAAGTAAGAGGTTTAAAATTCTGCTAGACCGTATTATTAGTTATAGTATCACAGCATTACTGTATCGAGGCATTACAGTATCAAGGAATTAATTCGGGAGAATTAGCCACCCTTGGCGGCCCCCTCTAGTTCTTTTTAGGTTACAGCTACTTCTATAAATTTGGCGTTTGATACACTTGGCATTTTGGGAGGGGGCATATGCCACGCTTCGCGTTGCTCTTGTTTTAACGAGTTAGTACTAGAAGGGTTGGCGATTCTTCGATGTCGTACAAAACAATGCAAATATCTTCTGTCAACTGTATAGTCGACACCCAGCATCCTGCACAGGTCAGACAGATTCAAGTCGGCACCAGGCGACATCCGGTTTTGAAGGCTGAAGATTGGTAAAAAGTTTGAAACTAAAAAAGAACTATTTTCTATTAATTTTCTCCAGTTTTGAAAAAAAAATAACCACTTTTGATAAAAAAAAATTCCAGTTTTGAAAAAAATTAACGAGTTTTGAAAAAAAATAACCACTTTTGATAAATAAAAATTCCAGTTTTGAAAAAATAACCAGTTTTGAAAAAAAAATAACCAGTTTTGAAAAAAATAACCAGTTTTGAAAAAACGACAATTTATTTCAAAAGTGGTAATTTTTTTTTCAAATGTGGTTCGAATTTGTTTTTCAAAAGTGGTAAATTTATTTTCAAAAGCTGTTTTTTTTTTATAAAACGGTGATTTTTTTTTTAAAACTGGTGATTTTTTAAAAAAATTTTTTATTTTTTTAAAAGCTGTTTTTTTCAAAACTGGTTTCTACACAAGGTCTACTGAACCTATGTAAAGTGGTTGCAAATAATATTGGCATTAATTTAACCCTTTTCAAAACTGTTTTTGAACTTAGTTTTTCTAAATTTCAAATTAGTCTTCTACCACTTACTTTGTTACTTTTAATCCCCCTACAAGGGAGGGATATAGCACAGAGCTCCGTCCGACCGTCCGTCCGTCCGTCCGTCCGTCCGTCCGTCCGTCCGTCCGTCCGTCCGTCCGTCCGTCCGTCCGTCCGTCCGTCCGTCCATCCGTCTATCTGTCTGTCCGTCTGTCCGTCCGTCCGTCCGTCCGTCCGTCCGTAAACAATTTGGTTTCCGTTCATTTAAAGTCGAACGCCTTGACGGATCGACATCAAACTTTAAGAAGTTGTTTTTAGCATTAAAATACAGGTCAAGTTCGATATTGGTGTTTCTCAGTCCATCTGCTTCAGAAATATGGCCCTTTGAAAACAGATTTTTTCTAAAAAAAATTGATTTCCGTTCATTTAAAGCTAAACGCCTTGACGGATTGACACCAAATTTCTCAGATGTTGTTTTTAGCAATGAAATACAGGTCAAGTTCGTTATTGGGGTTTCTCAGTCCATCCGCTGCAGAGTTATGGCCCTTTGAAAACACAATTTTTGAAAAAAAATTGGTTTCCGTTCATTTAAAGCCGAACGCCTTGACGGATTGACACCAAATTTTTCAGATGTTGATTTTATACACCCGTTTGAAAAACGGGACGTATTATGTTAATGGTCTCTCCACCCGTCTGTCCGTCCATGGACACGTTTCGTTTCCGGACGATAACTTTAGTTATAATGGTTTGAGCTAAGTTAAATTTGGCATGTGGATTTAGTATGACAAAATACAGGATGGGTTCGATTTCCGTTTCTAGCGGCCCATTTGCGGTAGAGTTATGGCCCTTTATTTATTGGAATTTAGCCCAACTTTTCGTTTCTGGACGATAACTTTTGGTTGCCTTGACCGATTTACTTCAGTTTTTTATTTTTGACCACAAAATACAGCTCAAGTTCACTTTTGACCACAATCGCATATACCTTTCCAGAGTTATTTCCCTTGAATGATTGCAAATTTGTAGATTTTGTGGTTTCCGAATGATAACTTTAGTTTGCCTTGACCGATTTTTTCAAATTCTCAGATTTTGTTTTTGCCCACAAAGCACAGCTCCATTTCACCTTTGACCATAATCGCATGTACCGTTCCATAGTTATTCCCCTTGAATGATTACAAATTTGTGAGTTATGTGGTTTTCTGATGATAACTTTAGTTTGCCTTGACTAATTTGTTTCAAATTCTCAGATTTTGTTTATGACCACAAAGCACAGCTCAAGTTTACTTTCGGCCAAAATCGCATGTACCCTTCTAGAGTTATTCCTCTTGAATTGTGCATTTTGTGTTTTCCGGATTATAACTTTAGTATGGCCTAACTGATTTTTTATACGCCTGTTGAAAAACCGTCGAATTATGGAATCAGTCTGTCTGGCTGTCCATTTGTCCATCCATTTGTCCATCCGTCGGTCCCTCCGTTCGTCAACATTTGGTTTCCAGATGATAACTTTAGTAATATTTTTTGATTGACTCCTAAACTTGGTATGTGGTTAAATCAAAAAAAAAGTCAGGTTAAGTTCAAATATGGGGTCAGTTCGAACTTCGAAGTTCCCCTGAATTATGGACCTTGTTGGACATAGAATGCATCAAATATTTGGTTTCCGGATCATAACTTTTATTATTTGTTTTCCGATTGGTTCCAAACTTGGTATGTTGTTTAATCACAACAAAATACAGGGCAAGTTCGAATATGGGGTTGGTCCAAACAATTTTCATCCTCACCCCCATCCTTACCCCAACCCTTCAAAAATACAAAACGGGCGTATATTGTCCCGCTACGCGGTGCTCTTGTTGTAACTGCCAATATTCTATGTGTGCCCCCACATTAGTCCTAAAACATTGTAGGTTTGATATGGCTGGTGCTTAATTAGAAAATATATTCCCCCCCCCCCCTCATGGTTCAATGTAGTAAAATGTTAGAAGCTCATGTCACACCCAAGAATAAATCAAAGAATGCGATTTAAATGAACTTGTGAATCATCATGTCAAAGATGGTTTGTAGCAAGCCCTCAGTCCACCAGTCTAAGTGTATAAGGAATCTGATGCTCATTCCAAAGAGGGGTCACATGATATGGTTTTGTTGAAATTAAAAAAAAAATAAAAGAAATAATAACAATATACTTATTAATATAATATTTTTTTCAGCTGCTGAATTTGCATATTACGTGAGTGGATGTGGCTGATGCAATGGGTAAAGGGTTAAATAGTCCATCGATTATATTTAGATTCACTTGTCTGTATTATTTCAGTTGGTCAGAAAAGTGAACCTATGGCTTGTTTTTCCGACCAACTGATATATTCCAGAGGACTGAATGTAAAAAGACCAAAAAGATTCATTTTCTTTGAATCAACTCAAGATATGTTGCTCAATCTAGACTTGATTTGATGGAATTTTCAGTGGCATTACCATTAGTAAACAACACTCACCACAAATGTACTTTATGATTACACTGTACAGTTTTAAATATTGTGTTAATGAATATGTCAATGTTTTCAAGTGCTAACTCTGCTTGTGTGGAGTCTGGCAGTTGCTTGCCATGGTTTGGTGGTTCTCTACAGGTGCTCTAGTTTCCTCCACCTGTAAAACTGACTGACACGAGATGACCCTGGCTGTCGAAAGTGTAAATAAATAAATAAATAAATAAATAAATAAATAAATAAATAAATAAATAAATAAATAAATAAATAAATAAATAATGTTTTCAAGGTGGATTCAATACTTATTCATTGGGATATCTATTCCTTTCAGAATTATGTAGACTGATGGCCTGAGAACTTGGGTTAACGTTTGTGGCTGACATTATAGTAGGTTGACCATCTAGGGTCTATAAGAGGTTGTATATTCAATGCTTTGTGGTTCCCCAATAGCTACAGTGTTCAAACGTTAGGGTTCCCTCATTCAAACCACTCCAAAATATGGCCCAGAAACTTGTTAAAAATGTGATATGTCAAATATGAGTTTATATGAATCTGGGTCTATAAGATGTTGTATATTCAATGCTTTGTGGTTCCCCAATAGCTACAGTGTTCAAATGTAAGAGTTTCCTCATTCAAACCACTCCATAATATGGCCCTAACAAACTTGTACCCCACAGATGTCTAAAGTTAAATATAATATGATGGACAGCTTCAATACTCATTTTATTGCACTGGGAATTTTTCTGGTGGTTTACAAGGTCTTTCTGTGGGACTTATTCCTAATGTCATTGTAGAGTGACAGAATTGTGTGAGATTCAAAAAATCTTCTTCTCATAAAGATTGTCACAGACTAAGTTTTTGAAAAGCAGAATAAAATGGGCATGATGTCATTCTGATTTTCAAAAACATTTTCAAAATTCTCACCTTCATGTGATTAAGCCTACGTTCTCAATTATCAGCCACTAAATCCATACCAGTGAACATTAATCTTTAACCGATTGGGTGACTGAAGCCCAAATCTGGACCTTTACTCTGAAGTATAAATGTCACATCCTGAATGTGTCATATTGTGTGAGGGCTTCTTATTATCTTTGAAATTAAATTATTTAGCCTGTATGCACTCTCCCATTAACTTCTAACAAGGCAAAGACATTATGAACAAATTTTGTTAAACCTTTACCCAACATAACGGCAAAAACTGGCCAGCACTATTCTAAAAAATCGTCAGTTAATTTTCATTATTTTTTCAAGCTTGTCGAGTTCGTACCAATGAGGGGCCATACTCTATGTTTTTGAGACAAAAAATGAAAAACAATAGTTGTTCAAGAATTTGTTTTGCAAGTGTCGTCTGCTTTTCATGTTAGGTTAAGGGTTAACCTAAAATAATTCAGCACTCTACCAGGTAATGACCTGGGTGATTTTTCGAAATACTCTCCTACACATAACGGGTAGAGGTCTGATAATGATTTCTTGTCAAGATTTTGTTGCCTCAGGAAGATTTGACTAAAAACAAGTGCCAGGGTAATTCATTATTGTGTGGAAGACTTCAACCACCACTGAATGTATAAGCATGTGTATGAATAGTGGCCTCCGTGGGGGTGGGGGGGGGGGGTGTGGACAAGCCCCCACTGTTAGGGAAATACTGATGCTACCACTGATATAAGCATCTCTTAATATCAGTATTACGTAATATTACAATTTGGCCTTCAAGTGTAACTAGATTAAACTGTTATGAAAAATATTCATCATAGAAAGTAAATGAATGTAATTGGAAAAGTAACTTTTTTACAAATTATCAAAATTCCCAATTTCATTCAAACAAGGGTAATTTGAATTCACAAATAGAGGGCTCCAGGTTTTTTTCCATGAGAAGTTTGGAAAATCCCTGCCCTCAACATGGTGAAGTGTAGTTGACCCTTCTTCACCCAAGCTTGGTTCTCTCAGTACAAAAATTAATCAACATAAATTATGTTAAATATGTGGGAACATGGAGGAAATATCCAGAAGAAAAAGGTTTTTTCTTCATTAACAATAGTGATAAATTGTGGGGTTCAATGCCACCGATCAAAATGACCAAGGCTACTGGAAATGAAAACAAATTTGATTTCTCTCTTATTCATAGTGTTGAAAAGAACAAGTCTTGTTCATAAACTGTTTCATAAAGTAACATCAATTTGTTGTATGAATGAGGAATTTGTCTGTTCGCATGCTAGATACATTTCTTACAATAACTTCTTGCAAATTGCTGGTAGATATTCTTACGCAGGAGTGGCCAGGTCATAAAACAACTAAATTTGATGAAAATACTCACCAGGTTAAGAGTTAAAGATGGTACTGCGATCTAACGGGATACAAAATTGTCTCCCATAAGGATGCATCCAAGGCCAGGGTTCCATATAAGTATTAATCCCCCCCCCCCCCACCCAATCTTCATATCCCCTCTCAATTCCAGAGCCATCCACCTCCAAAGAAACCAGCATTTATTTTTTTAGATATTAAGAATTCAGCCACTGAGGCCTCACTATTCAGGCCTGGCATTTTCAGGAGAGCGATTTATTCACTTGCCTACTGCTCACCTTAAAAAAATTAAGGAGGGCGAAAACTACCCCTCCAGGCCTTAGAAAATAATGGCCCCGAAGTTCTTAGTAATAAAGATAATAGCTCAGTCTTTGGTGTAGTCCAAAATTATATTGTGGCTACAAAGCGCTTTCCGTAAATGTAAGCGTATTTATATATTCCAATCTTTTTGCGCAGCCGCTTCGCCGGCGCTGTAGTCTTCATCGGGGAGATTGTAGCCAAATAATCATTCAAATAGGTAAAGTTGCCTTGGTGAGGGTAACTTTGCCAATTTGGTGGTCACTACTTTGGTGTGTGGAGCTGTGCTGTTTTACGGAGAGGAGTTTGAATTAAACATATGGATGTGTACGCCTGCCGTGCTTGCAGTTGGCTGGAATCGTCATCGGCTTAGTTTACACCCTGGTTGGCTTCCTGTTTTTTCTCTTCATACATAATTCTCTTATTCTTCGATACATCAGGCTTTAACGAGCATAGATTAATCAATATATATGTAACCTTTTGACTATTATTGATCCCGTTATATTGTAATATTGTAAATGTTGTATGTGGAAACGACCTTGTATAAGCTTTTTAGCTTTCTGTCGGATCCACCATCTATTATGTATAATTTATACTATTATGAAATATTTTGAATAAATATTGGTTAAACTAAAATAATGATTAACATAACAGCCTATTCCTAAAACCCACATCTTTTCAAATCTCTGCTACATGTATGTTAGTGGTGTCTGTAAGACGGCCACACTGCCTCTCCCACACCTCCAGGCCTTGCCTCGGCCCGGAGGTGTGGAAGGGGCAGTGCAACAGTCTCACAGACGCCATCTTGTTAGCAGCACCAAATAAAATGTACAAAACAGACGTGGCAATAAAACTTCATTTTGCCACTGTAAGCTTTTGTAAGTTTGGTGAGAGCTAATCACTCCCCTAGGCCATGCGATGAGAGCGATGTTTAGCCCTTCTGCATTTTTAAGAATGCCAGGCCTGATTATTGACATTCTAAAATGACGAAGGAGAAGTCCTCCTCTATTGAGCTGTTCTACATATCAGTGGATCAAGATAATCATATTCCAATGATGTGAGAGAATCCATCTTATTTCAGGGGGCAAAATTCGTCTGAATACATTGTTCCTGTGTTATCAGCTTTCCAATGTACAATGTACTTAATCTAGTAAATAGAAAATACTTGTGGGCTTCGTAAGAGCTGAACATTAGCAGTATTTATCGACCTCCCTTGGAAAAAATAAAATAAACAATAAAAAATAAAACAAATTCTAAAACCTTCCTCTACATTTCTCCCGTAATGTGTTTTGCATTGGTCATCACTTTGCAATAACATGTTTTACCCTCTGAAAATAGTTCCATTCCACGTCACTGACTTAATCCTAATATATATGGGGGTATGAGGTGAATTAACATTTAACTCCTTGAATGGTGCTGACAGATGAATATTCCTGCCTGGGACAGGAAATCTCTTGCCACTAAAGTGAGTAAAAATTGTGCACATTTAATTTAAGCAAATTTTCCCTTACAAATTTTATTAACTTTTTGACCAGCAACGTCTTGTGTTAAATTTTCAGGAATTTTTCATCATTTACAGCAGCCACCATGACTAGATTTGATGGAAAATATTTTTATAATACTCAGCAGGTTAAGAGTTAAAGAGGGTATAGGAGTCTGCTGGACTTTGGTCTGGATACAGTTATTCTGCTGGAGATGCCTGTTCTCCAAGCATATGTCAACTTATCATGAACATGACTGAGGATATTCAACATTCAAATTACCTCACCTATTCACAAATGCTCGTGATGTATACAAAGGTTACTGTCCAGCCTTTCATGTAGAAAACAACACACAATTAAAATATTTATTTCATCATGCAAATACACTCAGCTGAATAACACAGCATTGTGCTCAAAAATGGATCAAAATAGACAAAAATTTCACTTTTTGGAGATAAAATTTCCAATTTTCGTTCATCCGTTGCAATAAAACTTATGTTATAGGAATTCTTAATTCACCCCATGGATGAGGAATTTACAACATAAGATCAGCATTATAACAAAGAAAACACATAAGGGTTTCTTAGTCATTGTCTTTTATCTCATAAATGTCTGTTTATTCGAACAATAAATGCCTTGGATACATTTTTCCTTCATTCACCTAGTAGGGTGATACATTTTCCCCATAGGTTTTACACTGAAAGATTCCAACAGGAGAGACAGTCTTGTTGACCCCTGACCTCTACCGCATTCGTGTAGTAAAATTAACAGTTCAATTGTTGTTTTCTTTAAACCTGTTTGAAAGTTTTTTACAATACCAGTAGAAAACACAACACATTGTTCATTTAAAAAAGTATTTTTGTAAGCGTTGCTCAGGTTTGTATGGGAATTATTTTTAGACAAAAATGTATCACAGCGTCTTTTTATTTTGGGCAATTTTGCTTGTCTTCGAAATGGACCAATGTGCTCCTCATTTCTCGCTGTGTTTTGTGGAGAGTAACGTCATGCTTTCACCGTGACTGCCCTGTAAAAGATTAATGAGATAAACAAAACAAACGTATAGTGTTTTCAAGTAAAAAATTTATTCTATACATAGAAATAAGAATGAAGCAGACTCGCCAGAGGCTCGTCGGGTTCATTCTTAATCCTACTCATGGAATAATTTTTTTACTAGAAAACGCTCTACGTTTATTCTAAAAAAAATACTCACCAGTTAGCAGGTTAACCCTTTACCTAACATGAAAAGCAGACAACACTTGCAAAAAAAACTTGAATAACTATTTTTTTTCATTTTGTGTCTCAAAAACTTAGGTTATGAGCCCTCATTGGAACGAGCTCGTTTCAATGAGGGGTCATAACCTATGTTTTTGAGACGAAAAATGAAAAAAATAATGAAAATTGGCAACTTTTTAGAATAGCGTTGACGGTTTTGGTCGTTACGTTGGGAAAAGAGTTAATAATAAATGAGACCTTACCACTCTTGTGATGCACTATACAGTGTCCTGATTCGGTCATCGTATAGCCTAAATAGTAAAGGATAATCTGTTTGCATACGCGTTTTTCTTCGGATGGGGTAGGCTAAAAGATAACCACAATTTTTTTTACCACATCCATATTCTCGTCATTCACCAGGCGGCCTACGAAATGTTCTAAGCCAATCTCTAAAGCCCAATGCACATACACGAATGATGTGACTATGAAATATGCAGACGTTTTAGGCTTTTTGGCGCCACGAATTTTTCATTCGCACAGAAGCGCATTTACAATAAAATTACATCGAAATTAGGTGGCCTAACACGATTATTTACTCTTTCCAGTTTTAACTTTAATGTGGGTTATTATTCTTCCCACTTGATCTCACTTCAAATGCGTACTCGCCGTTAGCCTCAACCGCTGATATTTATCTTCTTTTCGATCGTAAGCAACATTGGAACTTTGAAGCAATTTTGATGATGTATTTCTAACAAGGAAGTAACTCAAACTTTTAACGAAGTCATGTGATCACCCTACACTTTCTCCCTTTTCCCGAGAACTTTGGGAAATACCCGTTTTAAAAATATACACTTTAGGGACACGGTCAACTCAAATGTATAGCAGAAAGTGCAATAATTCATAAATGCAGACGGAAACGTAGTTTAGATTTAATTTTAACGCATAGTAATATATTTTTGTCGTGGAAAGAATTTCTCATGCATGCGTGACGGTTTAGAAAACAGCCCCCCCCCCCCCGGCCCCCCATCCTGCATATGGCTGCCACAACTGTTGCAGTATCAGACATGTTATGATCACGACACGGTAAGCATGGATATAAATCTCGGGAGAGGGTGTTGAGTTAAACAGTACTACCAGGCACCTAGCGACAGGTATGTATGTGTGTGTGTGTAGGGGGGGGGGGGGGTCTCACCCGCCCCCGATTCGACGGTATAAATTCCAATGGTTGCGAATAAAAAAAAATCAGTTGAGGCCTACTTCATGATTTTCCGACCAGTCCATTTGAATTTTCAACCCGTTATCACAGTTTTTCCAGGCGACTGCGATCGACTATCGGTACCAGTTAGCCTACCGATAAAATTTTAAAATCAACTGAAAAAAAATTCCGATATTCTGACTCGTATCTATGAGAGGTCCGGCTCTTCGAATTCATCGTTCCATTTCCTTTACGATGAGCTGGCTACACAAGGACGATAGACTGACAGCTATTCAGCCTATACCTACTCCTTCCAACTGAATGATAGTCAATTGGAAGGAGTAGGTATTGGCCGAGTAACTGTCAGTCTATAGTCCTTGTGTAGCCAACTTAGTGTAAGATAAAACTCATGGACCTTCCTGGGGAAAACCATTTTTTTTTCTTGTAGATAAAATGACTAGATTTTACCCGGCAGGGGAGGCCTCAGAATCCATCACAGGGGTTCAAAAATTAAAAATTCCTCCGATGGAGCCCACCCCTGTTCTGACACTGCACCATCGATATGGAGATGCCCCCACACGAATTCTCCCGCAACCCTGATCGTGGCCCTCGAGCTATTCCTCCGGCATGTGCTGGGCTTCCAACCCCGGTTAGAAATCTAACTGACCCCCCTTCCTCCCCTGAAGACCATCTGGCTACGTCCCTGCAGAGGCGGCGGTAGCTCGATAAAAGTGGAAGGACATACATTTCCAAGGTTATCAAGATTCAGCCCAATCGGAGGAAAAGTTACAATCTTATATCTGTAAATGTTCCGTGACACAGTATAGTGTCTCGTTTAGATGAGCACGCCGCGGTGTGGTCACTGCCCTGTCCATTTCTTCTACTTCAATCATCTTGGTTCACGATGACTAGCCTTTGGGTTGGAAGATGGTCGAAGTAGAAAAAATGGACCGAAGGTGGGATTCATTGGCCAAATGTTGTTTGGATTTGCAAATAATATTACAGGAATGCCTGTATATTAGCATGTTTGCATGCGCCCATTTTAACTCATTATGTAACGACGCAACATGTCTGTGGAAAAATGTGGGCACGTGTCCCTGTGCCTCCCTGGTTCCACCGTCTCATGAGTCCCTGAGAACGTACTGCCCTATCCTCGAGATGTTAAAAAATCTCAGCATGTATAAAACTATCACGTGAGTAGTAGAGTATGCATGTTTGGGGCAATATTGGCCGGACCCCGGCGCAGGACTCCGGAAGTGACGTCATGCCAAGTGACCCAGTAGCACCATGTTGTGTTGTCATGGTAACCCGCGTGAGCGGCCATGTTATGACGTCATCCCCATAGTGATGCGTGGCGTTAGTGCGCATACGCAGCGCGTGTTTTTAGGGTGATACGTGTTTCCGTCGTCCAGTTTGCATACTGGAGGCTGCCATCTTGGTTTCTATGATAGCACGTGGTTGCTATGTTACATAAAGGCCTACAGCAAGACAGGGATATGTTCGAATGGTGTGTTCGATTGAACAAGAGTAATTTCCCGATTCGTAGAATTACCACAAACAACCAGACAAGTTGTACTGTTTCGAATTATATTAGAATTCTTTGCTTCTATCTATATGTGCAATAGTTTTTGTCTACCCAACTATGTTTGTCCTGGAGTATACTCCAGTATACCCCAGTAGAGTAGAAGAGCCAATTTACTGGAGCAGCTTGGCTTATTATTGCTATATTTAGCTATTCTGGTCTGTTCTTTTCAAGGTCAGAATAATAACTAATCTTCACTTTACTGGCGCTAACCACCAAACAAATTGCTTGTTTTTCCTTAATCTGTATGCAGAGTGATCTCCCTTCTGTACAACAAAATCCTATATCATTCCTAAAGCCAATAAGCTATCGAGCAGCTTCTGATAAACCATTGCTCGAACGACTCGAAGCCCACCGAGCAAATGTGCTATCGAGCAATTGCTCGTTCGAGTGACTAGAATATATGACTGTTAGCCTCATTTCAGAAAAAGGGGTGCCGAAGGCCATATGTTTTCCAAAAAGGGTGTCGAAATTGGGGAGCCTTCTGGAGAATCCTTTTTTTGTCATATGTGCTTATGTGAAAAGACACAATGTGACACAATGTGCCCTAACACATAGGCGCATGCTGTATGTGCCGATATGTGCTTATGTGAAATGGCTCAATGTGACACAATGTGCCCTAGCATATAGGCATATGTTGGATGTGCCGATATGTGCTTATGTGAAAAGGCACAATGTGACACAATGTTCCCTAGCACATAGGCGCATACGGGTATTTGAGGGTACCTATAACCTGGTATTGTATTATTTGAGGTTTCCTATATAGGATACTTTCTGGAAAATCCCTTTTTTGTCGTATGTGCTTATGTGAAAAGACACAATGTAACACATTTTGCACTAGCACATAAGCTCATACTGTATGTGCCGATATTCGCTCATGTAAAAATGCACAATGTGACACATTGTGCACTAGCACATAGGCACATACGACCAAAAAGGGATTCCATAGCCACAGGCGTTTTCTAAAAAGGGATTATTAAAAAGGGATTCCGTAAAATGGGATTCCTATCCGACTCTGTAAAATGGGATTCCATGTTTTAACATTGACACTCGAGGGTATTCCCTTTCCCTATTGGAATAATTAAGTTCAAAGGGAGTTTATGCTTTCATTGGGGTTACAGTTCAAAAATTCATTCAGTCCAGAATAGTTCGCAGGGATTTACGCTGTGTTATATTTGCATTAGGGTTATAGTTGAAAAATAGAGTTCATTCAAATAGTTCAAGAGGGTTAACTCTGTGTTATATGGGGGTTATGGTTGATTTTAAACAGTGTGATAAAGTTTGGAATGTTGTGTTCAATCAGATCAGTTCCATTTTCTTCACTTTGTTCTGTTCACTTTGATCTTGGTTGTGTTGGATCTTTGTTCACTGCGACTTCATTCGAACAGTTCAATTGTAGTTGTGTTGGATCTGTTCATAATTATCCCCGCATTTCTTTCCGTCCGTCCGTCCGTCCGTTCGTCCGTCCGTCCGTCCGTCCGTCCGTCCGTCCGTCCGTCCGTCCGTCCGTCCGTCCGTCCGTCCGTCCGTCCGTCCGTCCGTCACACCCTGAAAGGCTCAAGGGTATTTAATTCGAAACGTTTAGACTATGCTAATGTGTTCAGGTAACATCTCCAGCTGTGTATGAAGGTTTCGGAATTTTGATTTGGCCCCAGGTGGTTTCAGTGGAACCAATGTTAATATTGGAAAATCAGTTTTTATCGAAAGGCTCCTAGGGTATTTAATTCGAGACGTTTAAACAATGTCCAGGTAACATCTCTAGATGTGTATGAAGGTTTGTGAATTCTAGATGGTTCCAGTGGACCCACTTTTATCGCTAGAAAATCAATTTTTATAGAAAGACTCCTAGGGTATTTAATTCGAAACGTTTAAACTATGTTAATGTGTTCAGGTAATATATCTAATTGTGCATGAAGGTTTCGGAACCACTTTTAGAATTGGAAAATCAGGTTTCATCGAAAGGCTCCTAGGGTATTTAATTCGAAAAGTTAAAACTATGTTAAGGTGTTCAGGTAGCATCTCTACATATGCATGAAGGTTTCGGAATTTTGATTTGCCCCCAGGTGGTTCCATTGGAACCACTTTTATCGTTAGAAAATCTGTTTTCATCGAAAGGCTTCTAGGGTATTTAACTCAAAACTTTTAAACTATGCTAAGGTGTTCAGGTACCATCACTAGATGAACATGAAGGTTTCGGAATTTTGATTTGGTCCCAGGTGGTTCCAGTGGAACCACTTTTATAGTTAGAAAATCAGTTTTCATCGAAAGGTTTCTAGGGTATTTAATTCGAAACGTTTAAACTATGCTAATGTGTTCAAGTAACATTTCTAGATGTGCATGAAGGTTTCGGAATTTTGATTTGGCCCCAAGTGGTCCCAGTGGAACCACTTTTATCATTAGAAAATCAGTTTTCGTCGAAAGGCACCTAGGTTATTTAATTCTAAATGTTAAAACTATGCTAAGGTGTTCATATAGCATCTCTAGATGTGCATAAAGGTTCCGGAATTTTGATTTGGCCTCAGGTGAAAATCAGTTTTCATCGAAAGGCTCCAATGGTATTTAATTTGAAATTTTTACACTTTGCTAAGTTTTTGGAATGTTTATTTGACCCCCAAGTGTTTCCCGCGGGACCACTTTTATCATTAGAAAATCCGTTTTAATCGAAAGGCTCCTAGGGGGTTTAATTCGATACATTTAAACTATGCTGAGGTGCTCAGGTAGTATCTCTAGATGTGCATGGAAGTTTCATAATTTTCATTTGGCCCCCAGGTGGTTCCAGTGGAACCACTTTTCTCGTTAGAAAATCTGTTTTCATCGAAAGGCTCCTAGGGTAATTAATTCGAAATGTTAAACTATGCTAAGGTGTTCTGATAGCATCACTAGATGTGCGTAACTGTTTCGAAATTTTGATTTGGCCCCCAGGTGGTTCCAGTGGAACCACTTTTATTGTTAGAAAATCAGTTTTTATCGAAAGGCTCCTATGGTATTTAATTCGAAACGTTTAAACCATGCTAATGTGTTCAGGCAGGTAACACTTCTATATGTGCATGAAGGTTTTGGAATTTTGATTTGTCCCAGGTGGTTCCAGTGGAACCACTTTTATCGTTAGAAAATCAGTTTTTATCGAAAGGCTCCTAGGGTATTTAATTCGAAACGTTTAAACTATGCTAATGTGTTCAGGTAACACTTCTATATGTGCACGAAGGTTTTTTAATTTTGATTTGGTCCCAGGTGGACCACTTTTATCGTTAGAAAATCAGTTTTCATCGAAAGGCTCCTAGGGTATTTAAGTCGAACCGTTAAAACTATGATAAGGTGTTGCTAAGGAAAAGCGGGGATACAGCATTGTGTGCTTTGCACAAAAATAACTCTATCTAGTTCAGTTTTGTTTCCAGTCAGTTCATCTTCGTTCATGTTTCGTCTGTTCAGTTGGGTTATTGCATGTAATATTTAGCGGTTACAGTCAATTCAGGCGAAAATTTTATTTGGGCGTTAAGATTAAGTCAGACTACGATATGTTTTTTATGTTAATTTAAACATATTTTATTTGCCATAAATTTGCAAAAAGGATTGGAGTACAAGTTATACAACTTATGTTAACTCCTCTCCATCAATACAACAGAAAAACAATACATAGATGCGGCTACAAGATATATAGATTTACGCTATTTACAATTGAAATGTAAGTTGTTGAAACAGGCTGACATGTACGTAATAGGGTCTCGACTCAGGCAATACATATGGCTGAACCCTGTTGACTTTCTCTACGAAAGCCCTTGAATGGCAAGTTAAAGGGTGAGGGATGTGACGTTTATAGTACGTCTCGTCTAGTGCAAGAGAGAGGCTAGTCGAGAATATAATGACTCAGTTGAAGCGGCCACAAGCTAGGATGACAGCTTGGGTTTTCAGAAAGATATACTCGTTTTGTTTTGTTGTCAGTGTGGATCTACCGTACAAGAGATCGGTTTCGGATGATATATGAAAATCTCGAAGAGAATCGATTAGTGTAATCCTGGAGCCAGAGTATCGAGGGAACACCAGGAGATAGTGATGAGCATTTGCACAGGGATTACCACACATACACTTTGGAGTGGCCAGAATATAATTTTGGAACTTGTCATTATTTAGGTCGCTGCAGTTATTATGCAATTTTGAGTGTAAAATGTTGGCCTTTCTTTTACCCACACGGAAATAAAGAGGTGGTTTGGGGATCAAGTGCAATTGAGCATAGGTTTGTTTGAACTCCGTTAGTGTTGCGGCTCCGGCGAGTACGTCTGGTAAGTTGTTCCAGCTTTTTGTGGTGGACGGGAAAAATAATTTTTTGAAACGCGCCGTTATTGCCGGATAATACGTGAATCTGTTGGGGTTGGGAAGATTATACATTGAGATATCATGCGTTCGAGTAGGGTAACAATGCGTTGGGTAATTTGGTGTTTCATTGTTGATAATTTTGAAAAGAATGCAGTATTTGTGCTTTTCTCGTCGCTTCAAAAGGGAGGGCCACCCTAGTTCAGCCAGAAGTTGATCAGCAGAGACAGATCGCGTTACGCCAGTAATGATACGCGCAACATCAAGCTGAAGTCTATCAATATTCTGAGTCAAATATTCGGGTGCGCAGTCACGCACTACGTCGCCATAATGAAGTAGTGGTTTAATAAATGTACGACAGAATTGTTCCAATGTTTTTCTGTTCAAAATGAATTTCTGTTTGCGAAGGAAAGATAGACGGAGTGTCGACTTTCTTGCATATTTCAGTTATCTGGGAGTCCCAGTTTAGATTAGATTGGAGAATTAATCCCAGGTGCTTGTGATCTTCAGTGAATGAGACTGGATTACTATAAAAAATTAAGGTGGGATAATCTGTTCCGTCATTACTGCTATAGTGGAATAGAACTGTTTTTGTCTTAGCAGGGTTGAATGAGACGAGCCATTGAAGAGACCAAGTGTTAATTTTTCCAAGGTTTCGATTGAGGGAAACGGTAAGATTTTCAATATTGTTGTTGTTATCAGTTACACATGTATCATCGGCATACATTCTAGCAAAGGCATCGATGATCTCAGCAATGCCATTGATATAGATTAGGAAGAGAAACTGACCGAGAATCGAGCCTTGGGGCACTCCAGTTTGAATGAGTCTATAGTCGGAAAAAGGTAGTTTGGACGAGAACCCTTTGCTTTATTTCGTGCAGGTAGTCCTGAATCCATTCAATGAGGATTCCAGAGATGCCATATTGGCAAAGTTTGAAAACAAGGCCTTTATGCCAGACTTTATTTGTTATGTTCACTTCGATCTTGGTTGTGTTGAATCTTCGTTCACTTTTGTACATTCGTTGTTTTGCCTTGGCCATTGTCAGATTTTAACTATTCAAGTTCTTGTAGTGGTTGTTGAATTTGGTGTTATCAATCCCTTTCCATACCCCGAGTGTGAATGTTAAAACACGGAATCCAATTTTACAGAGTCGGATAGGAATCCTTTTTGGAAAACACCCGTGGCTATGGAATCCCTTTTTGATCGAATGTGCCTACGTGCTAGTGCACAATATGTCACATTGTGCATTTTCACATAAGCACATACCGGCACATACAGCATGTGCTTATGTGCTTGTGCACAATGCGTCACATTGTGCGTTTTCACATAAGCACATACGACAAAAAAGGATTCTCCACAAGGTATCCTAGATAAGTATCCTCAAATAATACAATACCAGGTTATAGGTATCCTCAAATACCCGTATGTGCCTATGTGATAGGGCACATTGTGTCACATTGTGCCTTTTCACATAAGTACATATCGGCACATACAGCATGTGCCTATGTGCTAGGGCACATTGTGTCACGTTGTGCCTTTTCGCATAAGCACATATCGGCACATCCAGCATATGCCTATGTGCTAGGGCACATTGTGTCACATTGTGCCTTTTCACATAAGCACATATGTCAAAAAAGGGATTCTCCAGAAAGTGAACTGATTGGGTGATCTAGATAAATGAAACAACAAGAGTATTCGGATTAGCGTCAGATTCAGATTCAGATTCTTTATTCACGATATACATATATGTATGATGTAAACAAAAATAAAGATTATGCATGAGTAACAAATAGCATACCGTGGGAAGTGGCATAGCCAGATTGGCTGTCTACCTGCCACCCCCTAAAGGAAACATAACTCGCGAACAGACTGTGACTAGATAAGTAAACATAGGGCGATTTATCCTGTCTATGATAGGGATGCTGGTTCTTTCGTTCCTTGGGTCGAAATTACGTTCAAGTGTGAGAAGCTAGGATAAGAAGCCAGCGGGAGGGTGGTGTTTCTGTTTAGGCAGAGTCCGCAGAGAGCAACCTGCTTGCTAAATTACCATCATTGCTCCGCATAAAGTTCAAGAGACACAATTAGTCAAATCGAGTGGATAATATCGTTCCAACTAGAAAGATCATGATCTTTATAATTGGACGAGGGGTCAATGTCGGTGGGCGCACCATGGGAAGCGAATGCCGTAAACTAGCTGCAAGCATTTAGGTGTCGGTCAGTTCACCGCATGCGACTTCCCATGATTAGCCGACCGACTTGACCAAGCACTTGCTTAAATACGTGTTCCCGAACGCAAATTTGTTCCTCAAGAGTATTGTTTGGAGCTTCTTAACCGTGTGTGTCTCTACGCGAGGTTAGTGGGGCAACTAGAGGGGAAAACTCTGCAGGTTGCATTGGACGAGGGTGCAAGATTGAGACATATCGCACGACTAGTATGTTTCTATTGCGGATTTGTTTAATTTGCTCAAGTGTCACTATGATCAATATTTACTAAGTACAGTCTGGGCAGTAGGGATTATCGCAACGGACATAAGTCGAATATGACGAAAGGAATGTTGAGGTCAATGTTTTCTTAAATGTAGCCCGGTTACTGATATTTCGAACTGTGTCGTCTAAAGCGTTCCATAGTTTCGGGATGGCGTATAGGTGAAGTTTATCTAGGGCTCGTGTACGTGTTTTTTCTATGTATAAATGTCCCGACTGCCGGGTTGTCCTACCGAGTGGGTTGTCAGTAACCTTGAATGTATCGTTAAAAGAAGCCGGTAATCTGCCATTTTGCCAGTCATGCGCGAACAGTAATGCATGCAATTTGAACAAGTCATCTACTTTGAGTATTTTATTTTCCTTAAATAAGGGGTCTGTATGGGAATTGTACTTTTTGTTGTTTATTATTCTTAATGAGCGCTTTTGCATGATAACTAGTTTATTAACAGCTCTTGAATTGCCCCATGCTAAAATCCCGTACACCAGATGACTATGAACCAGGGCGTGGTACAATGTTTTCAGGACTTTGCGTGGGAGGATGTGTTTTACTTTGTTGAGGTTATAATTTGCGTGAGCTATTTTCGAGCATAGCCTAGATATATGAGCTTTGTAGGTTAAGTGTTCATCAATGCTTATTCCAAGAAATTTTAGAGATTTTTCTGTCTCACTTCCCCCGACTTTGCTTATCTTTTGATTATTTATTTTTATCTCTTGACAGAAATTATTATTCTTACCTTTATTTGGGTTAAGTATAATATAAGTGTTTTTTTTAGCATTCAACAGCAGTTGGTTCGCCGAGCACGATTCAAATATTTTTTGGACTTCGTTGTTGAAATAGTGAGTTATGGCATTCCCGTCTGAACCGGAGCAGTGTACCGTGGTATCATCCGCAAACGACAATAGATCGAGTGATGTTGATTTACTAATATCGTTGATATATAAAAGGAAGAGTACAGGGCCCAGAATTGAGCTCTGTGGGACCCCACAGCTTCGTTTCGCTGAATCTGATTTGTGTTCTTCGTACATAACATACTGAAGCCTGTCAGACAGGTAACTTCTGAACCATTTATTCGCGAGGCCTCGGATACCATACTTTTCGAGTTTACATAACAGAATTTCGTGATTTATCGTGTCGAAGGCCTTTGACAAATCCAAGAACAGTGCTAAAGTGCTGTTTTATCCTGTTTATTGTTCTCTGTTGCGGTGCTTTTCAGAAGCTGGAGGATTGGGTGAATGGTGCTATGGCGTTTTCTAAATCCGTACTGGTGGGGGTATAAAATATTGAATCTATTTAGAAAATTTGTAAGTCTCGTTTCCATTAGCTTTTCCAGTACTTTTGAAAACGCGGGAAGTATACTAACAGGTCTGTAATTGGTAAATCTATGCTCGTCGCCTGTTTTGAATATATGTATCACTTTTGCAATCTTCATCCTATCAGGTACTTTGCCATTAATAAAAGAATTATTAATAACATGTGTGAGGGGATCCAATACTTCGTTTATTGTTTGTTTAAGAAGACTACTAGTTATACCATCGCAGTCTTTTGATAATTTGGGCTTCATTCTATTTACTATTCGGCTGACTTCTGTGGGATCTGTGGGTAACAGATAAAAGTTGTTGGAGATATTAGTGTTCATGTAGTCTAAATATGACTTGTTTGGTTTCTTAATCTGGTCGGTTACAGCCTTTCCAATGCTGATAAAAAATTTGTTGAATTCGTTTGCTATGTTATTTGCTTCTTTTATTTCTATATCATTCTGTATAAAAAAACGATGGCAACCCCCTTTCGCGTATTCCCTTATTTATAGCTTCATTTAAGATTTGCCATGTTCTTCGCATATTGTTTCTATTTTCGTTTAAGATGTCTCTGTAATAAATGGTTTTGCACTGCTTTTTTACCTTGTTGAAGATTCTACAATAGTTTTTGTAATTTAATACGTTCTGTTCGTTGGGGGTCTTAAGTTTTTTGTTGTAGAATTTTTCTTTATTGATAGAGGATATGATAAGCCCCCTTGTCATCCAAGGCTGCTTCTTAATAAATTTCTTATTCTTACGAACACGTTTGTGCGGAAAAGCTTTATCGTAGGCTTTCATATAGATGCTAAGAAAAGTTTCGTATGACTCGTTAGGACAATTCGACTCCATTACCGGATTAAAATCACTCTCTGAGAGAAGTGTTTTGAATTCGGCGATTCTTTCTGCGTTTATAATTTGTTTCAGAGTGAACAGTGGTGCATTACATATTTTGGGTGTAACTTCAATGTAAAAAAAACCAAAATGGTCTGATACATCCGATAAAATTATTCCCGGTAGTGCTGTTTGTGAAGTATTGTTTGTAAAGATATGGTCTATCAAACTAGCAGAATGTCTAGAAACTCTCGTCGGCTTAGTAATATAAGGTAAAAATCCCTGGCTAAACATGAGAATAATAAATTCTTCTGTCTTGGAGTGTGTTGATGCCTGTAAAAGGTCGAGGTTCAGGTCTCCCATAATATAAACATTTTTATTTTCGGAATTCAAAACATCCGTTATTTCAGTTAATTTTGATAAGAAGAGGTTGATGTGGCTTTAGGTAGGGTGTTGGGTCGATATATGATGCCAATAATTTTGGAGTTATGTTTATCTTTTATTTCTATAAATAAGGATTCGAAGACATGAGGAATGAAGACTGAGATGTCTCTTCTGACTTTATATGTTATCCCTTCTTTAATGTATAGCCCAACTCCTCCCCGGCCATCATCATCATCGGGTCTCATACATTTTATAATAGGGGCATAACCTTCAAGTTTAAACGAAGTGTCTCGAAGAATACGGAATATTTCGGTAAGTCCTATTATGTCGAAAGAATTTTTTTCTGTTTGTAAATTGCATAACAAGTGTTGGAAGGAATCCCAGTGAGCTTTTAGACTTTGGCAGTTGATGTGAAATAGTGAGAATCCGGCATCTAAATTGCTAGTCTTAGACCGAAAGTTACTAGGCGAAAAGTATTTACAATCGTTTATGTGGTGTTTGAATGGGGATTCGTCATTTTCTGGTAGGGAACACTCTTTTTCATTGTGAAGTCGGATAAAGTCGTACTCCGCTTCCATCTGCACCTCGTCGAGCGCAATGCTACCTGTCATTATGTGTCGACATGTCACCGTACCTTCCCGCTGGATAAGAATACCGTATTTTCTTTGGGTGTTTTAATTCAAGAATTAATCCAAGGTGAATATAGTAGGAGTTCAAGATCCGGACACTGTGGCAATGTTTTATGAGGGTTGAATTGGTAGACGAAAATGTTTTTATTTTTGTAGTCACAGTCTGTTTCAGTTTAAGCATATGATTTGGTGTCAGATTGGGAACACAATAATTCTGTACAAATATGGTAAAAACACTAAAATATGTACATAAATTTGCTGAATTCAGCATCACGTCATTTGGTATCTTGGATGGGTATGAAGCTTAACTGGAGAACTTGGTGGATAATGTGAGGATAGGAGGAAAAAACTAGACTTTAAATGGAAGCCTTACAATTCACCCTGACCAGGTGAATGGATGAGTGGCAGAACACGGGTCGTTAGATGCCAAGTCGGTGAATGATTGATACATTACTGGAGAAAACAAAGCATGTAATCTCGCTGAAAGTCTCTTATTAACAAGTACATATAACTTAATAAATTTTTTTCGCAATTGAACAAATTCCGATGGGGAAATTTGTGAACAACTTTTATTTATTTATTGAGTTTTCGCATATTCTATAACGGTTTTTACTAGTACCGTATTTAAATATCATGCATTGAAACTCGAGATAAATGTGTTCGTACGCGATGTACATTGGGTACAAATAACGAATTCTTTTGTACTCTCTGATGCCTTGTTAAGTGGGTCTTTTTTTTCATTGGAAGCACTGATGATTGATTGACAGCAATTCACACCACATCAATAGTTGTGAGTTTGGGCAGGGGGGCTTATTCAGTTGGTAGAGGTGCAGGCTGCAAGCCGAGAGGTCCTCGGTTCGAATCCCACCTGCGGCAACCGTGTTGTGTCCTTGGGCAAGGCACTTCACCTCCATTGCCCACGTGGGGGCACGGTGACGCTGTGTACTAAGGCGTACTGCACGTCGATGGTGCACCTGTCTTCAACCAATGCTAACCCTGCTTGTGTGGAGTTGGTATGTTGGGGAGCTGACAGTTGCTCGCCATTGCTCGGTGGTTCTCTCCGGGTACTCCGGCTCCCTCCACCCGTAAAACTGTCACGGTCATGGTTAGCCATTGTGCAGAAATATGTGACCTTAAACACCAGTAAATAAATAATAATAAATAATGTGAGTTTGGGCAAAGTTTGGACTATAGTGGTGCAGTACTGACGATGGGGGCTGGGGGGGGGGGGGGGGGGGGGGCGGTAGATCAATGGATTATTACGCCAGTGAAAAATGCGATTAGTGGATTGGTGAATAGAAACTTGAAGTTATCCAAAAAATGGGTTGTAGAATGATTGGTTGGTAAACATCAGGTATACTTCTGGTCATACATAATTGTGTTATATCAATAGTAATAATATGTGTTACAGAACAACTCATAACAATAGTTATTAACTTAGTGGAGTTTGGACTGCGACAAATCATTCTGTTCCGTTACTGAATGGCACTTCAGCAGACGAGTTTAGAATTTAAACGGAATTACCAGAAACCGTGACTAATGAGAGTCTCTGATTACCACATGTATTTCACCCAGACATCCACTCACTCACCCACCCACCCACTCGTGGATGGATGGATGGATGGGTGGATGGGTGGATGGGTGGGTGGGTGGGTGGGTGGGTGGATGGATGGATGGATGGATGGATGGATGGATGGATGGATGGATGGATGGATGGATGGATGGATGGATGGATGAGGAAAGTACATATATGTGAGTGAATGAGAGAATAAATCCTAACGAGAAAACAAATATGCATGCATTCATGCACCCACCCATGCACCCACCCACCCACCCACACACCCACCCATGTATGTATGTACATGTATTTGAGTGAATGAGAGAATAAATCCTAACGAGAAGACAAATATGCATGCATTCATGCACCCACCGACACACCCACCCGCCAACCCAGGCATCCACCCACTCAGAACTAATAAGAACAGACCAGAAGAGCTAAATATAGCAATAATAAGCTAAGTTGTTCCAGTTAATAGGCTCTTCTACTCTACTGGAGTATACTCCAGGACAAACGAACATAGTCGGGTAAACAAAACAAAACTATTGCACAGATAAAAAGAAGCAGAGAATTCTGAAAAATTCGAAATAGTACAACTTGGAGGGTTGTTTGTGGTAATTCTACGATTCGGGAAATTACTCCTGTTTAATCGAACACATTCTTCAAACATACAGCTGTCTTGTTGTAGGCCTTTAGGTAACATAGCAACCACGTGCTACCACAGAAACCAAGATGGCGGCCTCCAGTATACAGAATGGACGACGGAAACAAGTATCACCCTAACAACACGCGCTGCGCATGCGAACTAACACCACGTGTCACTATGGGTATGACGTCACAACATGGCCGCTCAGGCGGTTACCATGAAAACACAACATGGCGCCACTGGGTCACGTGACATGACATCACTTCCTTGGTCCGGCACCTGGGTCCGTCCAATATTGCCCCGAACGTGCATACACTACTACCCACGTGACAGTTATATATATGCTGTGATTATAGACTCCTTGTTTGGCAAGTTGGGCAAATTTATGTCACGAATCATGACGGAAAAACATGCCCTCCTCCCATTATCTAAAGATAGTTACGGACTAAGCTAACGGTTCGTACCCCCTACTGGTTCACTGTTAGCCCTTAGTAATATTGATCCACTCAATGCGTTATACAGTCCTATAGTTGGTATACGTGGTACGTAATGCTAGGCCAAGCGGTATTGTGGCGGGGATAATGCATGGTGATCTAGTGCGTGCGTTGTCTTGGGTGTGCATCTGTACCCCTGTTGGGTTACTGCTTGTTTTGGGGGTATTACTGCCCATCCCATTTGATGTAAGGCGTGACTGGTGTTTGGTGGAATGTGCCGGTACGCCAGTGCACAAAATATCATATTGCTTGCAGCACATGGGCACATGTCAGATGTGTCGATATGTGCTAATGTGGAAATGCACAATGTGCGCACACCACACGCAGCACATAGCTATCTATGAAGACTGGAGGATACCTTTTTGAGGATACCTTTTGTGGGATATCTCTTTTGGAGGGGGTGGGTGGGGGTGGGTTATCTATTCGAGGATCATTAGGTGCTCCTAGCACCTGTTTTGCTTCTGTTTTCTTAACAACCGGACACCTAAATTGTTTACAATTTTGATGTCAGGACTAATTATCTTTTAATATGGGAATGGCAGGAAGACAGCCCCCAGGGCTATGCTGTTCCCATGCAGTTTTACATTTATTTCTGTACATTTCTGCAAGTTGTTTATTATACTTCATGTATATACTGCAAATAAACTTCATTCAAACTTCATGCATTCAACCGGACACCTCTGTAGGACTAAGACCACCACTGCTGACTTTTCCATCATCTGTCCTTTGAACAACATCTACTGTAACCACTCGATACTACAGTCTTCTATCATCCGTAGAGCTCTGTACGATTACAAAGCTGACTGTAACACTACTACAGGCTATCTACACTCGGCCAAGTCTTAGAAACGACCATCCATACTCTTGTACGGTACTAGAAACCAGTCATACATCACAGAACCACATCACCTAGTATTTCGAACCATCCATGGGACAGTACGAACCATTAGGTGGTTTTGTAGTACTAGGAGATAACAGTAGACTACCGAGGTACCTATGGTACATCCTATACTACCGAACTAGACAAAAACATACCCCGCCACATCGCAAAACCAGTAGAACAGCAGAGCACATACTGTACGCCCTAAAGTACCGTACAACCATATATACCCCACAATACTGTATCGTCTAGCATTACGTACCATTCAAACCAACTGTGGGACAGTATAACGCCTTAGGTAGGTAAGTAGTACTAAGGGCTATCAGAAGGCGAACAGAGGTACAGAACGTACATCCTGTGCTACCTTTCTAAACTGCCAAACATTACCTCGCAAGAACGTATGGTCTAGCACCACACACTACCCATAGCAGCCATTGGATATTACAAAGCAGTCGATAGGTTAGTAGTACCAAAGTCTAACAGTAGATCAAATGGAATATCGACCGTACGCCCTATATTACAACTCTAGACAGCCCTGCATTACCCCAACCACACCGCACAATATCTCTTATCCTAGCATTACGTACTACCTATATCAACTGGAGCACAGTACAATGCCTTGTGTGAATCAATGGTACTAAAGGCTATCATTGAACCAGCAGGGGTACATCCTGTACATCCTGTACTACCACACTAGACAACAGTGCATTGCCCCCACAATACCGCCTGGCATAGCACTGCGTTCTACCTTTACCATATGTTGGATAATATAAAGCATTCGGTAGGTTAGCAGGACCAAGAGCTAAATGTAGACCGGGGTATATACCGCCTATACTATACTACCATATCACTCACCCTGACACGAACAACGTCAAATCGGACTGTACAGTGACAACAACAGCGGTGAACGTCTCTATGACGTCGCGTCCGGCGCGGGAACCCTAGGAAGTGAAGCAGTGCTTGTTTACTGTGGTAAACAAGCTATGTTTCACTGGTAAAATAGGACCCAGTCACTAATGCTTGGGGTGCGAGGCAATGGGGTATTGGCTGGCCTTGACTTTATCTCCATATTATGGTCATGTTTAGCCATTATGCAGAAGTATGTGACTTTAAACACCAATAAATAAATGAATGACGTCGCGTCTTGACATCATTGGCAACGTCACCCGTTTTGCGGAAAAGACTTTCTAGAAAACCACCTTCCCCATCAATCGTCCTTCACAAACGCATACTAAATAGCCATATATATACAGGTATACGTTACTATTCTACCAGTACTGTATATGAGTAGTACGTGTACGTATCATGTCGGATCTAGCTGGATAGAGCGACCGTTTTCACGGGAAAAAATTGCCTCTACAAAAATTCGGTTTCTGTGGGAGTTAAACACTAGCTGCTCCGGCAAAAGTCCGGGTGACAAGAGTCGATTAATACGTGCTATACTACTGATGACCCAACAAGGAGAGGGAGAGAAAGAAAGGAATAGAATTCCCCGAAAAAGTTCGAAAATCATGCATATCGATGCAATTATTTATTTATTTATTTATTACTGCATAAGGTCATATATTTCTGTCAAAGGCTAATTGTGACCGCAGCGTGGAGATAAAGTTTATTCAATCGTTTATACCCATATTGCTCATTTTGAGGACTTCTACCGGAAGCATCGGTGACTGGGTCTTATTTTACCAGTAAAACAGAGCTTCGTTGTTTACCGCAGTAAACAAGCACCAATTCACTTCCAGGGGTTCCCGCGGGACAACATATTGATGAAAGTACCTTTTACATCGCCCAAGTCGCCACGTGTTCTTCCTACGAACATGAAAAAATATTTAAAAACATTAGTAGGAGAGCGATGAAACGGGCCTTATTGGGGGGATCTCATGGGGGATCTCATATGTGACGTCATAGTCACGCGACCTAGTGGCGTCATGTTTGGTTGTCGTGGTAGCCTGCGTGGGCGGCCATCTTGTGACGCTATTACCGTAGTGATGCGTGGTGTTAGAGCGCATGTGCAGCGCGTGTTGTTAGGGTGATACGTGTTTCTGTCGGCCATTTGGTATACTTGAGACCGCCATCTTGGTTTCTATGGTAGCATGCGTTTGTTATGTCACCCAAAGTCTTACAACACGGCGGGGGTATATTCGGAAAGTATGTTTCTTTGAACAAGAGTAATTTCCTGATTCGTAGAATTACCACAAACAACCAGACTCTCCCTCCAAATCACCCAAAACAACTGTTATTTGATATGAAACCCAAGATTGGGCTTTTTTCTCCAATAACAGGGGAGTTCGATTGAAGTAGAGTAGTTTTCTGGCTCGGATTTTCCCCAAACCCTCGGATACTTCGTAGAATTACCACAAATAACCCGATAATTGTATACTTGGCTCAGATTCTTCACGAATCCTTTTCAAAACCACCATACCATGACTTTTTCTCCAATAAAAGGCACGTCCCTTTGTATAAGTGTCCTTTTCTGTTTCTGATTCCAGCAGAATCTTTGAATACTTCGCACAATTACCACAAACAATCCGATAATTGTTTACTGGGTTCGGATTTCCCACATAATCCCTTTTAGGACCGCCGTGCCATGGATTTTAATAGTTTCACGTAGTATTATAGTACTGAGGGGGGGGGGGGGTGGGGGGGGGGTGGGGGCTTTCGATTAGAGCTAACTGATGGAGACAACCTCCATGAAAGCCTATATCATTCCTAAAGCCAATAATCTATCGAGTGGTTACTGATAAGTTATTGCTCCAACGACTCGAATCCCATCGAGCAAATAAGCCATAGAGTATTTATTCGAACGAGTGACGCGCACATACGACTCTTAGCCTCATTTCCGTATTTGAGGATACCTATGACCTACTATTGTATCATTAGAGGATACCTGTCGAGGATACCTTCTGAAGAATCCATTTTTGTCGTATGAGGCCATAAGGGCCCTGATAAAATCCCTCAATGAGGTCTAATGTACTATCACTTTTAGCCTCATTTCGTTTGAGGTCATGAGGGACATGAAAAATTCCTCAATGAGGTCTAATTTATTATCACTCTTTGCCTCATCACGGTATTTAACATCCATATCCCCTGACATCCCAATTTCAGCACCCCTTTTTGGAAAAAAGGTCTGGCCTTCGGCACCCCCATTTTAGTCGTATGAGGCCATGGGGGCATGGGAAAATCCCTCAATGAGGTCTTATTTACCATCCCTCTTGACCTCATTTCGTTTCAGGCCATGAGGGCCATGAAAAAAATTCCTCAGTCAGGTCGAATTTACTATCTCTCTTAGCCTCATCTCGGTATATAGCAGCCATATCCCGTGGCACCCTAATTCCAGCAGCCCCTTTTGGAAAACGTATGGCCTTCGGCACCCCTTTTTTAGTCATATGAGGCCATGATGGCTATGAGAAAATTCCTCAATGAGGTCTAATTTACTATCCTTCTTAGCCTCGTCTCAGTATTTAACAGCCATAATACCTGGCACCCCAATTTCAGCACCCCTCTTTGGAAAACGTCTGGCCTTCGGCACCCTTTTTTAGTCGTGTGAGGCCATGAGGTCTATAAGAAAATGCCTCATTGAAGTCTAATTTACTATCCCTCTTACCCTCGTCTTGGTATTTAACAGCCATAATACCTGGCACCCCCAATTTCAGCACCCCTTTTTGGAAAACGTCTGGTCTTCGGCATCCCTTTTCAGTCGTATGAGGCTATGAGGGCATGAGAAAAGCCCTCAATGAGGTCTAATTTACCATCCCTCTTGACCTCATTTCGTTTCAAGCCATGAGGGCCATGAAAAAATCCCCAATGAGGTCTAATTTACTATCACTCTTAGCCTCATCTCGGTATATAACAGCCAGATTCCGCGGCACTCCAATTCCAGTACCCCTTTTTTGAACACGTCTGTCCTTCGGCACCCTTTTCAGTCGTATGAGGTCATGAGGGTTATGAAAAAATTCCTCAATGAGGTCTAATTCACTATCCCTCTTAGCCTCGTCTCGGTATTTAACAGCCATATCCCGTGGCACCTCAATTTCAGCACCCCTTTTTGGAAAACATCTGGCCTTCTGCACCCCGTTTTAGTCGTATGAGGCCACGAGGGCTAGAAGAAAATCCCTTAATGAGGTCTAATTTACTATCCCTCTTACCCTCCTTTCGGTTGAGGCCATGAGGGCCATGGAAAAATCCCTCTTTGAGGTCTAAATTACAATCCCTCTTAGCCTTATTTCGGTATTTAAGGATACCTATCACCCAGCTCCTATATGGCTCCTATACAGCTCCTGTACAGGTAGTCTTACCAACGGCTTCCATCTTATCACCAAAGCTCCAAGACCACTACTTATCTATGGTCTATCTGCCCTATCATTCATTAGACTTCATATAAGCTTCCGTTCGACACTTGTTGGACACGTTTTGATGTTTTGAATAAAAGATAGGGATGTAGACACCGAGTGGTCACGGGGCTCACGTACCATCCAACACTTTCCTGCTTGGCCACGTAGTGCCAAAGGGCCCGAGACTATGAACTGAAAACTGAAAAGCTTTTCTGAAGTTGGCCCGGCGGGAGACGATCCCGTGTCTCCGGCGCCAAATCGCCTAGCCAAAAATGCTCTGCCATCATACCAACTGAGGTAACGGCAACCCCAAAAGCTATTTACTCTTTTTATTGACAAATGATATAATACTGGAATGCGCAACTGAATGTGTTATATCCACTGGAAAATCTTTAGATTCAAATCTTAAGAGTAAAAAGTCCGTACACCCTCTTTCCTAGAGAGTGAGTGAGTGAGTGTGAGAGTGAGAGTGAGTGAGAGTGGGTGAGAGAGGTGGAGAGATGGAAAGAGATGGAAAGAGGTGGAGAGAGAGTGGGTGATGGAGAGAGTGAGAGATATGAGGAGAGAGTGAGATAGAGAGAGAGAGAGAGACTGACTGAGAGAGAGAGAGAGAGAGAGAGAGAGAGAGAGAGAGAGAGAGAGAGAGAGAGAGAGAGAGACAGAGACAGAGAGAGAGAGAGAGAGAGAGAGAGAGAGAGAGAGAGATCAACATTATTGTTTTTGAATGACGAGGAACTGATGACGGCAGTGGGAGAGGATTGGGTGGAGAAAGGGAAGAGAGAAGAGAGTTGTTAAGAAAACACTTGGAAACAAAGATTCAGATTAGTAAACAAAGATTCGTCGAAGTGGGAAAAGAGATAGCTCAGCTTTTTATTAACTTTCCTGTGAAAACTTTACCATTACTCTAGTAGTGGTGAAAATTGTGATAAACTAATGTTGAAATTAATTGCTAGAACGTTATCGAGTTCTTGAGGCCTAAGAGTTTGTATATAATAAAAGTATTGATATCGGAAAACGAGTTGTTTGTCCGAATTTGTCTTCTACTCAGAAGTAACCAGGCAGAACGCGGATACCAGGCCCAACCTTGCAAGAACCTACACTTCCAACTCAAAGACATCGCGGTTAAGAAATTGAAGTCCGAACTGTATTACAAAATCACTGAATGAACATTGAGCCACGGCCATTAACGCTCCTTATGCCACACCCCTCCAGGGGCCAAGTGCGTTGTGTCCTTAGGCAAAGCACTTAGTGCCGATTGCCCAAGTGGGGGCACGGTGGCGCTGTGTACTAAGGCGTACTACACGTCGACGATGCATCTGCCCTCAACCAATTCTAACTCTGCTTGTGTGCAGTTAGTATGTTGGGGAGTTTGATAGTTGCTCTCCGTAGCTCGGTGGTTCATTCTGGGTACTCCGGCTTCCTCCACCCGAAAAACTGTCCAACACGAGGTGACCCTGGTTGTCGAAAGTGTCGTTAAACCCCAATAAATAAATAAATAAATAAATAAATAAATAAATAAATAAATAATATCAACTGCGTGATTGTAAATGACGTGGTCGGATGTGTCCGATTGGTTCGGTAAAATGTTAATAATCCCCGGGGTGCGCGGACCATGTACTACCCCTTTCGATTCGTTGCTTATATGATCTTTTGGCTTACTCGACAACAGCGGCGTGGCCATGGAGGGGATTGGACAAGATGGGGGCGGGGGGGGGGGGGGGGGGGGGGTCTTTGAATGAAAAATATCATCCTAAAATGCAGTGTGTGAAATCCCGAAAACAGGTGCGATTCCTCCACTTTCTAGATACTTAGGCCTGAAAAAAGAATCAAGTGCCCCAACTGAAAAGGTATTTTCCCCAGTAAAACCCCCGAACTTTCACCTACAGACTACACATCCTTCACACAGCATTAGGTGAAATGAAGTGGGGAGCAAAATATTTTGTCTGCACATTTGCCTAACTTCAATTAGCCTGACCTCGACCCTAATAATAATAATGTCTGTGTAATTTTAATTTTACTTGTTTGTTTATTGGGGTTTAACGACACTTTCGACAACCAGAGTCACCTCGTATCGGACGGAGAGTACTCCGGCTTCCTCCGCCCCTAAAACTGTTCGACACGAGGTGACCCTGACTGTCGAACGTGTCGTTAAACCTCAATAGATAAATAGACAAATAAAATAAATAAATAAATAAATAAATAAATAAATAAATAAATAAATAAATAAACCGCACGGGTTCTCTCCAGCTTCCTCTACCATTAAAACTGTCCAACATGTTAACCCCAATAGACTTATTTATTTATTTATTTATTGTGGTTTAGCGACACTTTCAACGGCCAGGGTCACCTGGTATCGGATTGTTTTACGGGTGGAGGAAACCTGAGTACCCGAAGAGAACCATCGAGCTTTGGTGAGCAACAGACTCCCCAACGTACTAACTCCACACAGGCGGGGGTTAGCATTTATAATTTAGTTGAAGACAAGTGCACCATCGACGTGCAGAACGGCAATTAAGAGATTAAGTGTCTTGCCCAAGGAAACAACGCGATTGCCGCAGATGGGATTCGAACCGAGGACCTCTCGGCTTCCATCCTGTACCTCTACCTACTGAGCCACCGCGTACCAACCCCAATAGGTAAACAAATAAATAGCTCGCACAGCACTAAGTTTTACCAATGTGGAATTCATGAATTTTAACCCTTTACCTAACAAGAAAAGCAGACGACACTTGCAAATATAATTCTTGAATAATAATTTTCTTCATTTTTTGTCTAAAACATATAGGTTATGACCCATCTGTGGAACGAGCTCGTCGAGCTCGTTCCAAAGAGGGGTCATAACCTATGTTTTGAGACGAAAAATGAAAAAAATAATGAAAATTAATTGGCGATTTTTGTGAATAGCGCTGGCCGGTTTTTGCCGTTACGTTGGGGAAAGGGCTAAAACACGGCGAGGTTAAATGGAATGGGTGGAAAATTTATCCCCCGTTATTTGGCCTGGCCACCCCCCTGTTCAACAAATATAATAAAACAAAGTGGACAGGTGGGTTTCCTGAAGTTTTAGCATAACCGGAGAGGTATTCCAACATGAATCACAGAAGTAACAAGACAGTGAAATCTAATCCAATACCAAGCTGACCCAAACTCATGTTTATTTCACTGTTTTTTTTAAATGGTGGTTATGGTGAGGCACAGGTAAATACCGATGCCAAATCCCAAATTGAGCATGTTGTGCAATACTTTCCTGAAAAAGACCAATCAATCATATTGAAGGTGTCATCTGCAGCACAGCACCAAAGTCACCACTGGAGACATTGGTGTTTTTTTTTAAAGAAGTGTAAATCGAATTTTTAAAAACCTGACTATTATTGTCTATTGAATAAAAGGAAAGATGTATCTTTTTATAAAATTTCATATCAATTGGTGGCTGTGAGGTTTGAGATTTCGCAGATTAATAATGTTCATTGAGTTCAGCGCGAAAATTCAAATTTAAATTTCCCCTGTAAAAACAACAAAACGTCATGAGTCTTAAAATATGATTGGCTGCACCTTTTGCACGGACTTTTTGTCATTCAATGTTGGAAACACGCTTCTAAATATCATTTGGCGGTTCTGAAAGATGAAGACAAGTTCTACTGTTGGTTTCTTCTTCTACCATGAAAAGGTGAGTTCCAAAATAGGTTTTGGGAAAAATTTAGTTTCCTTCTCTAAAGAATAATACTTCTTTTGTCTTGTGTAATATAAAATAAATATGAATAGAAAAGTGAAAAAAATATAATAAATTATCTGATTCTGTCGCCACGTGTTGCACACTGGTATAGCAACTCCAGAAAAGTTTCGAATTAGGAACATAAAATTATGTCTCTTCAGTGAATCATAAACAATTTATAAAAAAGCCCCCCCCCCCCCCCCCCCGAAAAAAACCAACAAAAAAACAAAAAAACCCAAAACCCCCAAAACAAAACAAACAAATGAGTGAAAAATAGATGAAATGCTCCCAAAACCTAAATGTAAATGTTTCCATACTGATACAGTTCGGGAAGAATGGATTTCTTCTGCTACACTACAGGCTCATTATATACCTACCCCGCCGCATTAACGGGAAGTGGAGCAGTGTTTGTTTACTGTGGTAAATAAGTTTTACTAGTGAATTAGGACCTGGTCACCAACGCCTGGGGGTGCATAACCTCTCACGTGGCTAACACTGATATAAACAGTTGGCTCTACTTGATTTCATGCCCGTTTTACGGACCATGGTGTTAGGTGCCAAAAGTAACTAAAACAAATATAAAATTATTCCCTTGGGAACCCTGGAAGGTGGGGCAGTGCTTAAGGACTATGCTACCCCAAATTTCAACCAAAATGCACAGTGCCAAAACACACAATCGAAACATTTCGGATGTTGATGTTTCATATCTGTTGGATCACGGTTATTTGATTAAAACATCGATGATAAATGAAGAGAACAAAGTGATTTTTAACCCTTTACCCAACGCAGACGATACCAAAATTATTTTAAATATCATTTTTTAAAATTTTTCAAAAAAAATCAACAAAACCATATCATGTGAACCCTCGTCGAGCTCGTTCCAACGAGGGGTCACATGATATGGTTCTGTTGAATTTTTTTGAAAAAAAAAGTTGTTTTCGTGAAATATTATTTTATTATCAGTTCTGGTGCGAATACGGTAGCAGACTTCCAGGAACCAGTGGTGCCTACAGTCTACTCTGTGTTGATTACATATGTGTTTCGTTTTCTATACATCCCAACCTTCATTTTGATGTATAATTTGTGTATATTTAATCTGAATTTAAGGAATATGAGAGGTGAGAATTTCAAAATAAACAAAATTCCATTACTTATATAGGCCCTTAAGTGAATAAAATGCCTTTCAGTTATCGAATTTAAAAAACAGCTTCAGCTGAATACGTGGGAAATATCACCGAAATAGTTAAACCAAAATATTCAGTGAACATTCATCTAGTGGCAGTTACCAACTAAATTTTAAAACCCCAGCAAAGTATTTTAAAATTGGCACAGAAAAGGGCAAATTATATACATGCTTTACAAAAGATACAAAAGGACATCCTGAAAATCCCAACACAGTTGACAACACATGTACAGAGTCATTGTAACTGGTCAGCGTGGCCAAACAATAACAAACATGCATGATTACAGTAGAACTGATTACCACTTGATACTCAGTAATGGAAAGGAGTTTTCCTTCCAAACAAAAGACAATCCAATTATCCAACAGTGGTTGAATGCTTTTTTCACCTTACACTCAGTACCACTCATGCAAAATTGGTATTGGTTATCCTTCGTTTTTTGTTTTCAAAAGTTAACTGATTTAGAACTAACAAGTGAAGTTGATTTTAACTGTTACGTTCATGACATGTTTTTCTCATTTCATATTGAATGTTCTCTTCCTCTTCAACCTTCGTGTCTGATTTAAAACAAAATATTCTCAAACGACTTTGCATTTCAATCACAACTGTACCAATGTTATTAAGAGGTTCTGCTTTGGGCATTTGTTCAGTGAAACAAAACATATAATTTGATCTTTCCATCTTTTTAAATTTAGATTTTTTAAAATTATTTGGTTGGTAATTGCCACTAGATGGATGTTTACGGAATATTTTAGTTTTACTATTTCTGTGATAATTTCCACGTATTCAGCTGTAGCTTTATTTTCAAATTTCATAACTACGTAAGTCATTTTTTCCCTTTCATTTATCATTGATGTGTTAATCAAACAACCGTAATTCAACAGATATGCAACATCAACATCCGAAATGTTTCAATTGTGTGTTTTGGCACTGTGCTTTTTGTTTGAAATTTGGGGGTAACATAGTCCTCAACTGCGATACCCCTTTATCCAAACGTAACGGATAAAACGGACCAGCGCTATTCAAAAAATCATTTCATTTTTAGTCTCCAAACATAGCTTATGGTCCCTCATTGGAACGAGTTCATTGAGCTCGTTCCAATGTGTCATAAGCTCTGTTTTTGACGCAAAAAATGAGAAAAAGTTATTCAAGAATTTTATTTCCAAGTGTCGTCTGCCTTTCGTTTTAGGAAAAGGGATAAACAAGTTCTGATGTACTGGTAAAGTAATAACCGAAACCAACGTCTGGATGGGAGCCCTCTTTAAGGGCTTTGGTTACCCAATTTTTCAGTAATCATTGATTAAAAATTCTGCATACAAAAGCGAACAAAACGTCTGAAATTGAATCCCACGTGGTCCACCGATTTTTAAACATTGAATGCAGTATTTTAGCCGGAATTCCAAATTTGAATTTGTTTAAATTTAAAATATAAATAATTGTTTTTATTGGATCTACTTGATTTCATACCAGTTTTACGGGTCATGGTGTAGTCGGAAGCCAAAAGTAACTAAAGCAAATATATACATATTCCCTCCACGTGAGAACCCCTGGAAGTGAAGCAGTGCTTGTGTACTGTGGTAAGCAAGCTGTTTTACTGGTAAAATAGGACCCAGTACAATGATTTGAATGGAGGTCCTCTAAAATTGGCAACATCTGTATAAACGATTGACTAAACTTGGCTTTATCTCCACTTCGTGGTCATTTGCCACTGTGCAGAAATGTGACCTTAAGGGGCTATATAAGTAATGGAATTTTGTTTATTTTGAAAATTCTCACCTCTGATATTCCTTAAATTCAAATTACAAATACACAAAATGTACATCAAAATGAAGATTGAGATGTATAGAACACGAAAGACATGTGTAATCAACTCATAGAGTCGACCTTAGGAATCACTAGTTCCTGGAAGTCTGCTATCGTATTCGTACCAGAACTGATAATTTAATAATTCACGAGAACTACTTGTGACCTAATGTGCTTTACATATCAAAGAAGAAAGCTAGGGTATCAAAAGTCTTCAAAACACAGCGACAGAGCTGCATGGGGGTAAATTCCAAAACCTTTGTTTTTGTTTACATATGAATTTACTTTAGATTTCCGGTCGACGTTATCGGACAGAAAAGCAGTTATTTGCAGCGCCTTCTAAAATCAAATAACGAGAAAGATCGCCTTAATACAATATACTGTTATTAGCTACAGTCTGCACCAAGCCTGAAAATAAGCTGACTGTCATCTTCAAAATGAGGTCCCCAGAGGGTGAAATTGGTGATGCTACCATGCACAGCAGGGTAGCATCACAAAATTTACCCTCTGTGAACCCGTCTGAATCAAGGGCTCAAGCCAAAACAAATATGTACCTAGAGGACGAATTGGCCCACTGTATGGGATAGCATCAGCAAATTTACCCTCTGGGGACCTCATTTTGCAAATGACATGTTGCTTATTTTCAGGCTTGGACTGCACAGTTGCCATATTCAATGCAAGGTATCATGAAACCTATTGAATTTTTTTAGAATTACTATTGTTTTTCGATGGACATTCGTGGGTTGAGTGATTTGCGCATGTCTCTAGCATGAAAACCATCTTCAATAAAAAATGCAGACAGTGTTGTCCTTTTCCAAAATGCAGTCCTGTCGCTGCACTAGAAAGTGTTTTGAATGCTTGGCTTTGTTGAATAACTGAAGCACATTCGGCCACGAGTTCTTGCGAACTATTTGTCAGTTCTGGTTCGAATACGATAGCAGACTTCCAGGAACCAGCTGTGCCTGGTGTCAACTCTATGAGTTGATTACATGCGTTTCGTGTTCTATACACCCCAACCTTCATTTTGATGTATAATTTGTGTATATTTAATCTGAATTTAAGGAATATCAGAGGTGAGAATTTCAAAATAAACAATTCCATTACTTATATAGCCCCTTAAGCTCCAATAAATTAAATATTCCTAGGGAAACCCGGAAAGTGGAGCAATGCTTGTTAACTGCGATACTCCTTTATCCAAACGTAACTGCCAAAACCCATCGGCGCTATTAGAAAAATCGGCATTCAATTTTCATTTGTTTTTATTTTTAGTCTCCAAACATAGCTTATGACCCCTCATTGGAACGAGGTCATTGAGCTCGTTCCAATGAATATTATAAGCTGTTTTGACGCAAAAAATGAGTTACTGAAGAATTTTATTTCCCAAGTGTCGTCTGCCTTTCGTTTTAGGGAAAGGGATAAACAAGTACTGCTGTACTGGTAAAGTAGTAACCGGAACCAACGTCTGGTGGGGGCCCTCTAAAGTGGGTGGCATAATTGTAAACGATTGGCTAAATTGCCATGATACAGCCATAGGTGCTGAAAGTGACCTTAAAACAAAATTTATTTTTAAGAATATCGTGGAAAATCACTCAAGGCCAGTAGACCCAAACATCGTCAATAATTTTTTTCTAAAGCGTAGCTTGGGTCTTATTGGGACGAGTTTAAGGTGTTTGTTCCAGCAAGGGGCCATAAGCCACGTTTTTGAAGTTTGTGTATGGGATGGGGCGAAAAAACTCCCAAATATTAGTTTCATCTTGACGCGTATATAAAGGGTTAATTTGTTGGAGAGAAAAAAGCTCAATGATTACCTAGCCTTCAGCTAACAAATACCTGGGCTGTGGTCCTTGAGCCGAAAGCTTCATTATTCTTGTGATTTTCGAACAAATCACTTTTCCTTAGAATTTCAGTTCGTCACAAATGATTTCACGCAGTGAGTTAGAAAACAAGAGCATGTTGACTTCGACGCTAGAATAAGATTTAAAAAATTGTAAAAAGTCACGTGGTTTAAAATTTAATTGGGCGTACGAACTAATCGGATGTCATTCGACGCTGCAACCACGCCGCTTAAACTCATCTGGCGCTCTCCATTGTGAAGACCAACTGAACCCACGTATTGGCAGATGACCAGTTTTTTCGTGAAAGTTGTTTTCTTGAATACGGTACTTTTGTATTTGGTTAGGTGACCGCTAAATAATTCCGTGGCTTACCGAAACACGAAGGTACTTTGCCACCTGTTACAAGTTATAGCGTGTGCAGGACTTGGAAAAACTTAATTGTGAAATTGTAAGTTATTTCGAATAAAGCAATGCAGAACGAATCGGTTGCCTCAACTATTTTAACGACATATTTTGCTGAACTTGGAGCGAACCCCCCCCCTCCCCCCCCCACCCCACATAAAAACCCAAAATGAGCATGAAATAATCGAAAGTGTATATTTTTGTAACAACCACCCGGGTCCTCTAAAAGGGGACATTCTTAATTTTAAACGATTGGCTCATCAAGGCTTCGTGTTTGTTTTTGTCATATAGCCATATACGCTGAAAGTGACATTAAACGCCAGTAAAAAACTGAATTGCTTTTGAAATTATGAAGTTTTAACAGGCATTTAAACCTGCGGTAACTCGGGGGAATTTAAATCGGAGGTACCCCCCGCAGGAACCTCGAAAAGTGAAGCAGTGCTTGTTTAATGTGCTAAACAAGTCCCGTTTCACTGGTAAAATAGGACCGCCACTAATGCTTGGGGTGCGAGTCCTCTAGGCAACATGGGATATAAACGACTGACTGACATTGACTTATCAAAGTATTGTGGTCATGATTAGCTATTGTGCAGAAGTATGTGACCTTAAACACCAATAAATGGGGGCGCGGTGGCGTTGCGGTAACCGGTTCTCGTCAGATCACCGAAGTTAAGCAACGTCGAGCGCGGTTAGTAGTTGATGGATGACCATTTCCTCGACTGATTCGCGCTTCCGCGTTGTGTCCTTGGGCAATGCACTTAACCCCGATTGCCTACATGGGGGCACGATGACGCTTGGTACTGAGGCGTACTGCACGTCTTCAACCAATCCATCCCTGCCTGCGCCGCGGTGCAGAGTTCAGAGTTACGATGTTGGAGAGCTGACACCTGCTCGTCGTTGCTCGGTGGTTCTCTCCGGGTACTCCGGATTCCTCCACCCGTAAAACTGCCACGGTCACGGTTAGCCATTGTGCATATGTATGTGAACTTAAAACACCAATAAATAAATACACCAATAATAAAATAACTGGAGGAAGGGTTTCGAAATTGTTGCATTCAAAACATGGCTTATGGTCCCTGATTGGAACAAGCACCTTCCAATATTGGTTCATAAGCTGTGGAAGCAAAGAGAAACGTGAGCTACTTGTTAGATTTAGCCAATGCTGTTTGTTCAGTCTTGTAAAATTAACAGTAGATAACTTTCATACAATAGCCCACTGGCATGGCCCATGAACTGAAAGCCTTATGCTTGTTATTTAGATAATTTCTAGATACAGTAAATTAGATGGCAATACAAATTTACTGCATATATTTATTTTCATCCCTTGAGTGCAACAAGGCACCATCTGCAATGCTTAAGCATTGCAGATGGCGCATTGTTGCACCAAGAGACTATATATGATAAATAGGCTGTCAGTAGTGGCAGGGGGGCGGGGGGGGGGGGGGGGGGGGGGTCGGCTAAGTGCCGAGATTTCCAAAACATAAGTTTCTGAAAAACGAGTAACTTGTCGGCTAATAGATCAGTTATAGCTCGCGGTCCATGAGCTGAACTTTTGGTGCGCTTCTCGTGCTTTGTTTGCAAAGGAAATGTAAAAAACCATCGGGCGAGACGGGGGGAGGGGGGGGGGGGGTGGTTTAGAATCGATATTAACCCACTTCACGACGACTGCAAAATACCTGTTTCAAGCTGCCGATTTTGCCCCATAATACAACTAGGAACTTAACGAATTCAGTCGTTTGACACCCGAATCAAATAAAATGCAGAAAAACCTCGAATGGTTGGACATTTTGTTTCAAAAATATAGCTTGACCTTCCCCGAAGTCTGGGTAGTGAAGTACTTGTTTACTGTGGTAAACAAGCTGTTTTACTGTTCAAATAGGACCCGGTAACCACCACCTGGGACGGAAGTCCTCGAAAATGGGCAACATTTATGTCAACGATTGGCTGGACTTGAATTTATATGCATCTTGCGGTTAAGATGAAAATGTGCAGAAATAACATTAAAAACCGATAAATACATAAAACAGCTTGACCCATTTCTGGAACGAGCTCAACGAGCTGGATTAATGAAATAAATATTAAGCGGTGTTAATGAAAACTATTTGAATGAAGGTTTTTCCGCAACGTTGGATAAAGGGTGGAACCAAGCCTGGAAATAGGCAGGCTGTCATCTTTAAAATGAGGACCCCAGGGGTTGAATTTGGTGATGTCATGTTCCACTGTTAAAATAGGTCCCAGTCTGTTTGGTGTGAGAGTCCTCTAAAATGGGCAACATGGGGTATAAACGATTGACTGACCTTGACTTTATCTCCATGTTGTGGTCTTGATTAGACATTGTGCAGAAGTATGTGGCCTTAAACACCAATAAATATCATACTTGAACCTTGACACATGAGCATGAAGTTGTGTCTCCCAGTGGAAACTCCCGGCAGTGAAGCAGTGTTTGTTTACTATCGTAAACAAGTAGTTACAGGTAAAATAGGAACCGATCACCAGGAGTGGAAATCCTCTAACTCTTTACCTAACGAATCTGACGTATCCGTCCGCGTAATTTACAAATTAAGCAGTTGAAAAAATATTTTTCAAAAAATTGAAAAACTCATGTGACTCCCTCATTGGAACGAGCTCATCAAGATCCTTCCAATGAGGCGACAATTATGATTGGTTGAATTTTTTTGAAAAATTTGAAAAAGCAAAAATAATGAATTTTGATATCGTCTGCGGTGGGTAAAGAGCTAAAGTGCGCAGCACACGTTTAATCGATTGTCTGCACTTCGTCCCCTGAGTTCCAATGTGTTCTATGTGCCAGTAGGCACATAGAACACATTGGAACTCAGGGGACGACTTGACTTTATACCTGTGTTTCTGTCAAATAGCCATAGATGCTAACTGTGACCCAAACCAATTAGAAACTATTCTTCGCGTGGGCAAGTCCACACTGTTTTGTTTACAATCTATTTATATGTCGTTTCTTAATATGAACAGATCAGTTGGAAGTTGGTCTTGGGAGTTTGCTCCTTGGGACTTTTGAACGATTTTGTCATGGTATTGACTGAAAACCACCCAGCTATCCCGGCGGGAACCTCGGGAAGTGAATCAGTGCCTGTTCACTGCGGTAAACAGGCTCTGTTTTACTGGTAAAATAAGACCCATTCACCAATGCTTGGGGGTGCAAACCTTCTCTAAAATTGGCAACATGGCGTATAACGCTCATCCCTTGTCTCGAGTTGATACTCATGTTGTGGTAAAGATTAGACATTGTGCAAAAATATGACCTTAAACACCAATAAATGGGTACCACCCAGCTCGAATAGCAATTGGGTGTAATTTAATACATGCCTGTCATTTCGATTTGCAGACAGCTATCACTGCAGTGCATTTGCGATGACCAACACAAAGGCACATGGCCCCCTGAATGTAACGCCATTTCCGCGGAGTGCGTTGACTCGGTAGTTAGGGCATTGGACTTAACGAAGAGCCTCACGACTCCATCCCGACCAGCGATAACTGAATTCTTGGGCAAGGTCCTTCACTCGATTGCTCAAATGGGGAACGTGGCTCTGTACCAAGGCGTACTGCAAGTAGATGGTGCAATGATCAACCACTGCTAGCCCTGCTTGTGCGTAGTACATTGGGAGGTATGGCAGGTAATGATTCTCCAAGGTGGTTCTCTTCGGTTCTCTCCGTGTACTTAGGTTTCCCCCACTAATAAAACCTCTCCGACGCGAGATGACCTGTCTGTCAAAAGTGTAGTTAAAACCCATTAAATAACGCGTTTTCCGATCGGCTAGTGGCCATTGCGAATGAATATCAATGACACGAGCTGTCCAGTTTACCTCGCGTACTACATCCAGGTGATAACCGTCGATCCGCGTGGGAACTTCTGTAAGTGAAGCGGTGCTTGTGTACTATGGTAAACGTGCTGTTTAATTACTAAACAAGCAAATGGCCACCATTCCTTAGATGGAAGTCCTCCAAAATGGGTAACATGGGTATAAACAGTTGGCTGAACTTGACTTGATATTCGTGTTGCTGTCATGGTTACCCGTTGTGCCGAAATACTTGACACTAAACACCAATAAGTAAAAACATATGACTTGTGTAAATCCGCGTCATTTTAGCTAAACCTTTTGTTGCTGTTTAAAATTAATGAAACCAACATTTCCGCTCATTTCTATGGTAGGAGGCGGAGCAAAATTGGTATCTCGAGCAACATCCTGTGTACATGGGGATTTTTTATTAATCCAGTCCATTTTGAGCGTGGTAGCTCAGTGGTTATAGCATTGAACTTTAACCCTTTACCCAACGAATCGCCCGCACCCGCCCGCGTAATATGCAAATTCAGCAGCTGAAAAAATATATTTCGAAAAATATCAACAAAACCATATGTGACCCCTCTTTGAACGAGCTCGTTCCAAAGAGGGGTCACATATTTTTTTTAGAAATTAACAAAACCAAAAAGGTAGCAATGATTGCCTAGGAACAGCTGCAAAGTCGGGGGATATCGACTGTTAAACCTTTATGCAACGTAACTGCAAAAAATGGGCCAGCGCTGTTAACAAAAATCACCAATTTTTATATGCCCGTTTTGAAAAAGCGGTCGTATTGTGGTATACCGCTGTCCGTCCGTATGTCCGTCCGTATGTCCGTCCGTCTGTCCGTCCGTCCGTCCGTCCGTCCGTCCGTCCGTCCGTCCGTCTGTCCGTCCGTCTGTCTGTCCGTCCGTCCGTCTGTCCGTCTGATCTTGCCATCGCAGATGGCTTTGCGAGGTGACCGTGAGGTTGGGGGATAAAACTGTTAGTACACCAACCACTTGAGGTTTTTTTTCAACATGTGAGGTGTGAAAAACCCACTTGAGTTGCGCAATTTTCCCCATACCGAACACTAAAATCACCTCACAAGTACATCTGCGGTAGAACGTCCGTCCGCCCGCCCGTCCGTCCGTCCGTCCACACGTCGCACAAGAACTCGAAAACGCTTCGAGCAATTTTTGTGATTTTTTTGGTGGAAAGTGTGTTGATGGAAGCAAGGTCCCTTTCGATTTATGTCGCTGTCCAATTTGTCATTCAAGAGTTATGGGGCTTTATTCGTTAAAATATAGGCAATTTTCCACATGTCTGACAATAACTTGAAAATAATTAGAGCAATGTTCATGATTGTTTGGTTGCAAGTATATGTTAACTGGAATCTCCCTTTCGATTTATTTCCAAATTAATAAACAGTCTGTTGTTGGTTATGATTATTGTACAAGAATATAAAAAAAACCCTGAAAAGTGCACATGTATACTCATTGTGTGCTTCCCTCTTGAAATTGATGACGGGCGTATCATGCGCTCATGGCGCAGTTGTTTATTATTTCATTTTTTGTCTCAAAAACATAGTTTATGACCCCTCTTTGGAACGAGCTCGTTGAGCTTGTTCCAAAGAGGGATCACATATGGTTTTGTTGATTGTTTTTGAAAACATTTATAAAATATTTAAAATAAATTTTGAAATAGTCTGCATTGGGTAAAGGGCTAAACTGAAAGGTCCATCGTCAGATTCCCACCAAGGCCAACTCCTTTGTCTTCTTGGGGTAGACACTTAATCCAGATTGCCCATGTGGGGGGCACGGTGGCGCAGTGTACTAGGGCGTACTGCACGTCGATGGTGCACGTGTTCTTAACCCAATTCTAACACAGCTAGAATGGAGTTAGTACATTGTGAGAGTCGGACAGTTGCAGGCCTCTGCTCTGTGGTTCTCTCCGGGTTCTGCAGGTTCTCCGGCTTGCCCCATCTGAAAAATCAGATGCGAGGTGACCCTGGTTGTCTACAGTGTCGTTAAACCCCAATAAATCCGGGCCTTCTGCTAACTGGGTTGATTCGACTTGAACAATAGCCTTCCAATCCCAGAACAGTAAACATCAAACTGGACCTCGCTGTCCTTACTGTTGTAAAATGGCCCATGTTGATATCGAATCGTTCAAATTGAAAAATGGGTTGTTTGTTCCCCCACGTGAACCCCAGGAAGTGAGGCAGTGCTTGTGTTAAATAGGACCCGGTCACTATAATGCTTGGGGTGCGAGTCCTCCGAAATAGGCAATATGGGGTATAAATGATTGACTGAACTTGACGTTATCTCGTGTAACGATTAGCCATTGTGCAGAAGTATGTGACCTTAAACACCAATAAATATAAATGGGTTTGTTTTTATCGATGTATAGTATCAGGCAAATTCGTAAACCGGAACATGATTAGTAGACATTTAGGAATTTTTGATTAACCTCTGCACCCTGATGTCGAAACATTAATTTTAAGGACCATTGTTTCCCCATAATACCTCAACTAATTTAACCAAAGTAATCTTGATGGACAGAGCTCAATGACCTCGATTAAACACGACCGTTTTCTGCGAGAACCCCGGGAAGTAAAGCAGTTCTTGTTTACCGCGGTAAATGGACTGTTACTGGTAAAATAGGATCCAATCACCGATGCTCGGGAGGTGCAAACCATCAGTAAAATGGGAAACTTGGCTAATTAACGCCCAACCCCGGTCTTGAGTTGATACTCGTGTTGTGGTCATGATTAGCCATTGCGCAAAAATGTGACCTTAAACACCAATAACCAAAGTAATCTTGTTGGACAGAGCTGAATGAGCTCTATTAAACAAGATTGTTTTCTGCGGGAACCCTTGGGAAGTGAAGCAGTGCTTGTTCACCGCGGTAAATGGACTGTTTTACTGGTAAAATAGGACCCAGTCAACCGATGCTCGGGAGGTGCAAACCCTCTCTAAAATAGGCAACTTGGCTTATTACTTGATACTCGTGTTGTAGTCATGATTAGCCATTGTGCAAAAATGTGACCATAAACACCAATAAATATAAACAAGATTGCTTTGGTTAAATGTCTAGTTGCATTGTGTTAAAATATAACTGCTTCAAATGTCTGTATTGTGACATTAGTATGCGGGGTTAATCAAAATGCAAATGATAATTTCTTTTGGCCATGCTAGGTAAAGTTAATCTCTCAATCTATAAACCGTCTAAAACAGACCACACCCATTTGTCAACAATTTTGGAAGCATTCGAGATCAATACATGACCGTTGAAATTTATCGTTTTGTGAGGAAAGCTGCATCTCACGGTAGTTACATTGGCTAAAAGGGTTCAGGGAAAGAGCTTTATTCTTGAACTATCGAATCGGATGAACTTCAAATCGTAAGGTCGCAAGTTCGATCATTCCTGACCTACATCTGCGTAACTGAGCCGAGATACAGCTCAGTTCACGCTTGTGAAGTATGCTGGGGCGTACAACACGTTGATGCTACACTTGCCTTCAAGCAGTACCAATTCTGCACGTGTCGTTTAGTAAGCTGGATGGTCAGATAGTTAGCCGCTACTTTTGGTTCCGTTCGGGTTCTGTCTTCCTCCCAAAATAGTCCTACACGACATCGTCTTGCCTGTGCGTGGTGTTAACACTCAACAAAGAACCTTTATTCAGGTAGAAACTTGGTTTTCATCTGTTAACGACTCCACATTGCAACGTTAAGTTCGTTGCAATTAAGGTCTTCCCGCGTGAACTCCGGGAAGTGAAGCAGTGCCAGCTCACTGCGGTAAACAGGCTGTTGTACTGGTAAAATAGGACCCTGTCACAAATGCATGTGTAAGTCTAAATTGAGCAACATGGGTGTAAATGACTGGCTGTACTTGACTTTATATCCGTGTTGTGATCACGATTAGCAGTTGTGCAGAAATGTGACCTTAAACATCAATAAGTATAGGTCTGGAGCTGTGTGAAATATTAAATAGACAATTATATTAGTAGTGTGGTCTAGATTGGTGTTTCAAGTTTTTAAAGCCACCCCAAAGAAAGGATGGCCTGGAGAACTGGATAAGTGTCAGAATCATATTCTATACTTGGAGCACGACTTGCTGACAGCGGCAATATAATCAATGTTCAAAAAGCTAGGTTGTCCCACCCCCTACTTGGCCTTAGCTAGGAATTTCGGCTCAATAGGGGGTTATTAAAATGGGTCTAGAAAAATAAAATTTTCGAGTACTGTACAAAATATTGGGTAGGTGGAGGGATAACCATTGAAGGCCAAATTCCTTTAATCATTTTCAACAAAACTGGTGTCCAACCTGCAAGTCTTGTCTGCAAAAAAGGTAGCCAAGACGTGCCTAGGAACAGCTGCAAAGCATGTGGATATCTACTGTTAACCCTTTACCCCAAAGTAACTGAAAAAACCGGCCCGCGCTATTAACAAAAATCTCCATTTTATTTTTTTGTCGCAAAAACATAGGTAATGACCCCTCTTTGGAACGAGCTCATCGAGCTCGTTCCAAAGAGGGTCATAATCTGTTTTTTATTCAAAAAATGAAAAACATAATTTATTCAAGAATTTTGTTTGTAAGTGTCGTCTCCTTTTCATGAGGTAAAGGGTTCAAGTGTAAACCTGTATACAAATCTTCAGGCCTTTAACACTTCATATAACACACACATTAAAAATTAAATTTCACGCGGAAATACCGTAAAGTGAAGCTGTGCTTGTTTACTGTGGTAATAGGACAGTAAACAATGCTTGGGGTGGAAGTCCTCAAAATGGGTAACATCTGCATAAGCGATCGACTAAATTTAACTTTATCTCTATATAGCGGTCACGATTAGCCATTGAGCCGAAACACGTGACCTTGACCTCCCATATTTTAAATATTTCAAATGTTTCAAAAAATTTAAATGAAACCTCATGTGTCTCCTCATTGGGGCGAGCTCGACGAGCACGTTCGAATGAGGGTCCTCATCTGGCGTAGTTGAAATGTTTTGAACTTTTTACTTGTAAATCACGTGGAGGGGTGGGGCGGCCAATTCTTTTGGTAAAAGGTTAAGGGTCAAATGAACCACGTCGAGGTGATTCCACAGTAGTCAAGTAATTAGTAAAAAAAACTAATTTTACCTCACTGCTAGTCTTTTGGGAGTTTTCCGGAGTTTGTTCCCTTGTGGAGTTTTCGACTCCAAAAGCCTTGTTTCACTTCTCCGATGTCAAGTGCATGAGGAGTACGTGTTTACTGTGAGGAAAACATGTTGATGCTGATGTTGATGCTTTACTGGTAAAATAGATCCCCGTGACCAACGCCTGGGGTGAAAGTCCTCTAAAATGGGCAGCATAGGTTTGAGATAACCATAGCTGAAGAAAGCCCCTTAACCTCTCGAAAGATGTTATTAGAAAATGAAATTTCACACTTTTCGAAAACAAATTTCACAATTTGTCAATGAAACCATCCAAAATATGGATATCATTAGAACCAGCTCGATGAGCTGGTTCCAATGATATCCATATTTGTATGGTTTTATTGAACTTACGGAGATATTTTAGGCTGCGGTAGGCTTACACTGCTTAATTTTCTGGTCATTTTTGGACGCCATGTTAGGTAAAGGGTTAAGCACCAGTAGACATAATTATAAATAAAATATCATTTGTATTTCAAGTTAACATAAAAACAAATGATTTATTGTGGTTAATTTTTCTCTTTTCAGGTAGCTGGTGAGTTAGGATTCATGAATATCGGCAAGTGAACGTAGGTCGAAAGCCGATGTGTGGTAGTTGTTATATAGGGAGAATAGGCGTGGCAAAAGCCACGGAGTGTTATGTAGCAAATAGTTGGTTTGTTCGTAGAGTCAACGCACGGTAAGTTTTGATGACATTATGGTACGCTGGTAAGAAAATTGTAGCATGAACAAAAAGTACTGTTGAGTGTGTTAATGTGAAATATAAAATGCAAAAGTACCAGGTTTCAGTTTTTTCGCTGCCATTTGGCTCGACTTTCCCTTGATAACGTTTCGAGTATATTTTCATCTCTCGCCCTCATATCAATATTCATCAGATGACGAGCGATGAAATATGCGAATCGTTTTCAAAGAAAATTGCCCAAAGTCAACGAGAAAACTAGAAACGGAGAATTCCAAACATGAAACTTTTTATTCATTTTACAATTTTCGCTACACTTGAATACTTCAGTCGACTCATTGAATATTTCGTTCTGCTTGACCCGTTTAACGTGGGTCGAGTCGTTTTTGAGAACAGGTCGCTTGTGCTTCTATCGTTCAATGCTGAATATGGATTCATTGGTAGTTGTACACATTTGTGTATCAGATAACTATACATATCGATGAACTCGTATCCAGGAGGAAATGATAAGAGCTACGCATTGACAAGTTTGTGTTCAAGACGTTTCAGAAACACGTCTTGCCGGACATTTTTGTGATTTGTGTTTGAACTTTGAACTTATTCTGGAGATGGAGGAGCCGCCAAATCTACATAATTCAGGAGACGAGGATAGAGGATTGCACATGGAAGATGGTATGTACAGGTTTGTTTTTTGGAGCCCCAGCTGGCCGTTTAGTCCTGGACTTCCGAAATACCAACACAAGCAGTCTTTCCATTCACAACACTTGAGGCATATGACACTGGACTTAGGTGGCGGTCAAAAGGTTGAGGGAGGCTACTAACTGGTCTTAGGGTTGCTTAACAACTCTGATTTAGGATTTGATCGAGAGCCTAATCGCCAGTGATTACCGTTATTGGAGAATACTTTGTCTTTTCCTTTAACGGTGGCATATTGTTCTCAAATGTTGTGACTGAAAAGTACAGGACTTGGTAAAAAGGTGAAAGAGATGTTGTTGGACCGGTTAAGATGCGTACAATGGTGGGGGTAGAGCCAATCCCGGGGGTCACTTAAAATGTTAACACTCAAAAATGAATCTGCATTTTAACTTAATATCCAAATATCCATTTTCTTTCAAAACAATGCCATAGCCTATTTTGAAAAAAATCGTTAAATAACGGCATATTTTTAAAATTGAATTATTTACATTATATTGTCTTGGAGACATTTTTGTGTGTTAAAATTTGAACCCTGGTTTGGGAAGGGGGGCCGATCTCTGCGCGGAGATTCCAGTTGAATCAGCTGAAAGAGATCGCTGGACACCCTGCTTTGCGAATCCAGAGGTTATCTTTCTTTGGTTAAATACCGTTGTGATAACCTGAATCTCAATTCGTTATTTACTGCATTTACAAAGAGCAATGTCCAGTATCACTGTCGCATGTACGTCGCGTTTGCCGCGAATTCGGGTGTTTTTCGGAAATTGTGTGAACAAGTTTTTTTCGTTGGTTTTTGCTTTTTTCGTTAAAAAAAGAAAAACCTGTGTTTTACATCTTTCAACAGGAATATGAAAAACACGTTCCTCGGTGCGCATGTGCAGTAAATAACTCGCCCTTCTCTCTCACGTAAAAACCGCACTGACAAAAAATAAAACAACTTAAAATGTTCCCAGTTTTTTTTTTTCAGGGTGTCCTTGTGACTCATGTATCATAATTAAAATAGTTTTGTGCGAATAAAACTACTAATACACGTATAAATAAATATAAAACCCATTTGTATACTAACAACGACAGGGATATAGTAAGTACATTTACGTCGGAAAAGTACGAATTTTTCGGATGTCAACTTGTCCCAAACAACCACAAACGTCCGCGTAAACACAAAAGATCCATATAAAATACTAATTAAGTTTTTGTCAGGCGGTTTATCATGGCCCGGCCATTATCATTCGTTTGTTAGTTTATTTGTCTATACATGCAGTTTTTTGCTTTCACCATCTCAATTTTTCAAAAAAGTTCAACAAAACCATATCATGCGACTCCTCATTGAAACGAGCTCGATAAGCTCGTTCCAATGGGGGTCGCATTACATGTTTCTGTTGAATTGTACCCAAGGCTTTTTCTGAAATATCTACTTTCATTTTATAGTTGGAAATAGTGTGCTCCTTTGTGAAATTATTGACGGTTGTATGGACAAAAAGCTGCATATTTTCAGGTCGACAGAGGAGGTGAGTGGGTTTCAGTTGCATCAACTCTACAGTAGCTACCTCAAAATTTAAATATTTGAAATTTCAAAGTTTTGATTAAAATTCGATAAAACGTCATCCATAGAGCTGCTGGGGTCAGCAACAGATCATCAAATAGTAATAAAGCTTAATGGGGCTTGATTACAAATTTTGTCCATCTGTCTGATTCCCAGCGTTGATGTAAATAGTGGCTCTCCACTCGGCGAACTAGTAGTGGCAGTTTCTTTGCCACATCTGTTTGGTTTTCAATGCATCTTTGGTGGCTACTCTATAAAGAGAAAAAGATCAAATACAGATGAAGAAAAGAACCTGGTATCCCCCATCCACCCCCTTCATCGCCCACCCTGGCCACTTAGCTCCACTGTTAACATATTCGATTAAATGTTTGTAGTATTAGCCACCTTAATTAACCCTTTGTCTAACTGTACTTGAAAACACTTCGAATATTCTTGCATTTGGCATTATCTGCGTTCCGTGCGTTCCGAACAAAGCTTTTGATCCCATTATTGGGAGTCTTTCAGTGGCGCAATGTTTGTAATGAAAATGAGCAACCGTTAACAGCGGTGCTATGTCCGCACTTGGCACGAAAATGTTCAGGGTTTTTTAGGATTGAGAGAGGTCAAACTTGGCTTTGAAAGCAAAAGTAAATCCAGCACAATACTTCATGCAGGCAACTGTTGCAGTTTCTTGAATAACGTAATAGTTTTGTTTTTATTTTGCCACCAAAGTAGTTTATGACCCCTCACTGGAACGAGCTCCATAGCTCGTTCCGATGAGGGGGGCATAATCTATCTTTAGGAGGAAAAACACATTCCAATTTGAATATCGATTTTAGTGAAGAGCGGTAGATCTATTCGTTACTCTTGGTAAACGGTTAAACGGTGTTTGTAGCGCTGTTAATTTTAGTTCAGTTTGATAAGAGATTAAGTTCTTTAAACTCATCTAACCACTTGAACGATCAAACACGATGTTTCATCAACTACAATATGACGGCGCGGGGTCATTAGGCAGAGGTGCTGGCTGCAAGCCGAGAGGTCCTCGGTTCGAATCCCATCTGCTGCAACCCCGTTGCGTCCTTGGGCAAGACACTTCACACCCATTGACCACGTGGGGGCACGGTGGCGTTGTGTATTAAGGCGTACTGCACGTCGATGGTGTCACCTGTCTTCAACCAATGCTAACCCTGCTTGTGTAGAGTTAATGTTGGGAAGCCTGACTGTTGCTCGCCATTGCTTGGTGATTACCTTCGGGTACTCCGGCTTCCTTCACCCGTAACACTGTCTGACACGAGGTGACCCCGGCTGTCAAGTGTCGTTAAACCCTAGTAAACTAAAATATGGAACGTGAACCCTGTGAATTTGTTTGGTAGATCAATTCGTATATCCAATCGGAAGCCTCCGGCAGCACGTTGGAAATATTAATTAATCCCACCAACTAGTTAAACAATCGCAAATTATCTATTCGTCTGAAACAGAACATTTAATTAAAATGAGTTGAAAAGTCTGGTGGCTGTCTTGTGTGACCTCGTGTTAAATGTGTCTGTAACTTTGTTATATCGACCCCAATTAAACCACACCGTGCTGAACGTGATCACCCTACTATGTTTAAAGTTACTTCTGGTTCCATCATTTTTACCTTAAAATTGTTTAACTGCGGGTTCCATAAGGGTGTTTCAGTCCCATCTAACATGTTTACATATGAACTATTCTAGTTTGATTTCTACCAAAAAAGTGCATTAAGACCAATATGAGATTACTGATCCTCCCACGGAATTAACACCATTGTAAGGCCAATGTTAAAGGTTCATCGTGGAGGAATCAAAATGCCCTATCGACCCAGGGGAAGACTTGAATCCATTGTCAGCATAAATGACAACGAGTCGGTTTGTACTGTGATAATGTATGGATAAAGTAGACCTTGACACTGGATCAGTATTTGGACCTACTTAGCACAGGATTGGTATGGATACTTTCCCGGAACTAGATGCACATGAAGAACCACAGGGCATTGTAATTGTAGGCAGACCTACGTGGCTCCCCGTGGGAACCCCGGGAAGTAAGCAGCACTTGTTTACTGTGGTAAACCAGTTCCGCTTTACTAGTAAAATAGGACCCAGTCACCAGTGCTTGGGGTGAAAGTCCTCTAAAATGGGAAACATGTAGATCAACAATTGACTAAACTTGACTTCATTTCTATGTTCTGTCACGATTAGCCATGGTGCATAAATGTGACGTTAACCACCAACAAACAGACCTACGTGGCGCTTGATTTCTACGTTGACCTCTGCCGTTTTGTATATAAACCTACATGGAACTGGATTTGCATGCAGAGCTACAAGGCACTGATGGGCACGCAAAACTACAAGATACTGATTGGTATGCAGAGCTACAAGGCATTGGACTGGCATGCAGAACAAAAAGGCAATGACTTGGCACATAGACCTACAACGCAGTAGATTGACAGAGCTACAAGGCAGTAGATTGACAGACCTACAAGGCAGTAGATTGACAGACCTACAAGGCAGTACATTGACGCGTAGACCTACAAGGTAGTAGACTGGAGCACTGACCTGCGAGGTGGGGGATGAGCATGCAGATTCTCCAGGCAGTGCATTTGGGATTAGACATGCGAGGGTAGTGGAATGGCGATCAGACCCGTTTGGCACTGGAATTGCGATTACCTACTTGGCGCTGGATTGGCATATGCAGACTGCCTTCTTACCGGATTTCCTCACTTGCCTACTTTGTACTGACTCCGAATGAAGTTATTTGTATAAAGATTCAACTTTCAAGGAAAGTTGGGCGACCTGTATGAATGCGGATGCGTGATCGACACAATATAATCCCACGTAAAGGCCAATACCGCTAGGAATAGTCTCACTTATGAGCTCATTTTTGCAATTTGCATGCGATGTAAGGGAATGAAGTGACCAGATGTTCTTTCGGTAAATTATTCAGGTTGAAATATGAGTTTTTCCAGAATGGAATTGAAACGTTCCAGAAACAACGATCTCTTCTGTGTAATAGATTATAAATCGATATCAAGGCCAAGCAAACATACTCGGTGGGTTGTAGAAATGACGGAAACCTGTCGAATTTTCTGCAAAATGGTCTTCAATCGGTAGCGTTCCACGCAAAACGAAACAAAACAGATGAAATTGCGTCGATTTACACCAAATGGTTGACAATAAGTTTCAAAACCATAAACTCAACATCGGACACGAAGCCATTTTTGACATTTTGGCAGTCAAATCGCCATTTAACAGAAGGTTTAGAATTTCAAACCAGACCTCTCGGCAGGTGATGATTAATTCAGTTAAAACGTTTGGAAGTAGAGAATTGAAAGAAATTGGAAGATTTCATCTGGGATCAAATTTACAGCTGTTAACCGACTTGATGATAAGAATATTTGGTCCAATTTTCTACACCAGGATTTCGGGGCTTCCACTATATGATGGGATTTCATAAGGAATGCCAATGGGCAGATTGCATCATATGCCACAGCAGTATCGTGCATTTATACGTAACTGTTCCTGGAAACTGCTTCAGCCCTTGGTAGTTGGTAATGTGTTACTTGACTGCTCTTTGAGTAAGAGTCCGGCACTGGAGGGTAATAGTTTGTGCACCGCCTGTGTAACGTCAAGAAACTGAACAAGAAAATTAAACGGCGGTGGAGTACGTTTGAAAATGAGCGCTTTAGCCAACGTCACGTCAAAACCTTTCAATGAGCACAACGACCTGGAATGTGAGCTAAGCTGCCTTTTATCGGAACAGAAGTACGATACTTTTCTATATCTCAAAGAACGAGCAGTCTGGCCAAGAATATATAAAAATAATCCGCTCATTTGCATATACAGCAACAGTTGGATACCCTGCATTTATTTTAACCTGGACTGAGCAAGTTTGAACTGTCAGGGACTCAATCGCTTTGATCACACATGAAAATTGGCCAACAGATGAACCACTTTATCCACGCTGACTCAAGAAAAGAAACTGAGTTTTCTATTGCCATTCGAATCAGTACAAAGATTATTCCCAGTACGATATTCAATGCCCAGAACCATCGTCAGGGGACATCAGAACCTTCAGTATACACAATTAAAGCTGTTGTCGTGCAACCTTGTAACCATCCTGGCTTTAAGAAAATGCTGAAAACACTGGAATAGGGGCCCCTTTTGTGGACACGTATAACAAAACTGAGCGATTGCTACTTTTGGTGGAACTGAAAGGCGGCAAGGCATATCGCGAGTAAAACGTCCGTAAAATGAAATTTCCAAAGTTTCAGCGTTTGGAGCCTCAAAATTTGAAGTTCGTATATGAAGTAGCGGAATCACAAATGGACTCCGCTCGAATCAACAATTCATTTGAAAAGTATATAGATTTATGTGCATCCGGGGGCAATATGTGCACTTCTATATCTGAGCGCACCGTACATAGTTGTCCTCTGGACAAACCTTTTTGACGGTTGACTCGACGTCTCATCACATGTGAACCAGGCAGTTTGAAGACCCGAGTGTCAGTTTGTGAAATCATTAGACGTTTCAAAATGGATTGGATTGGACTGGACTGGATTGGACAAGTAATCTACTTAAACGGAACTAGTCACACTGATATCACGTCATTTGTCGACTTGGATGTCCTCCCATCAAGATATTGGCATATGTACTCATGTACATAATTCGTGAACAGCATTTTAAGGACACTTCATGAATTTTAAACATATCTGGCAAGACAGAAGCGGTCAACTTTTAAAGCAGTTTCTCAACATCGCCGATACAAAATACACGCACGTCTACTTGCTGCATAGAACAATGAAAATTAAAACAGGAAGAACTTGGGTGTATTGATGGCCTTTGTTTTTTTTTTTTACAAAACCACCGCTGCCGATCACAAACGGATCTTGTAGCATGTATCTGGAGAATACGTCAGAAACAGTAGCCAGAAGCGTAGATTTGGGCATCATTTTCTTGAATGCTTTTTTATATTGTGGAAAATTATGATCGAACTGCTGAAGCTATTATTTGTCCTTCATTAATTTCATATAGTAAATAACGTTTACCTCAGCAGATTGAATCAAGTTTCCGATTGCAGGTGTTCAACACTCCAACGAGAAAAAAATATCTTTTTATCGGCAAGTGGAGCATCGCCTTCACCAGAGGCAAAATCAACCTGAATATCTATCGTAGCCATTGGTTCGACTGATAGTTGACGAAAACGGAATTTTCCCCTCTCGTTGTGACCTGAATACATTTCGGTTTAAAACAAGGTAATAAGGGGACTTTGAGCGCATATTAGATTCTTGATTGGACAAGGATGTTTACAACACGGATGCAAGAAACTTCTGTTCAGCATGGAAGATCACACTTCAGTTTCATCAATTTGTATTGGAATTCGAATATTTTCGAACAGAAGCAAGGTCATAAGCCAGACTTGAATACCAATCCGTCAGCACATTAGAATATCGTTTGGAACATAAGACCATTTTTACCACCTAGAAACCCCGTGAACGAAGGAGCAAGGCAAAGATGGAGTAAACGTTTAAAGCAGTTTCCGTACACCGCCAATATAAAACAGACGCATATCTCGCTGTAGAGAATGCAAATTTAAAACCAGAGAGTTTAGGTGAAGACAACGTGCTTTTTTACAGTACCGCCGCCTCTAACAAGGAACGGAAATCGCGTGTGAACATGTGAAGTCTGCTTACAGCTTTGGGCAGCAGGACTGTCAGCCCATTTTCCCTGGCTATTTTTCCATTCGAAACTTTATAATTGTGTTGCTAAGGACATTTTGTGAAGATTGTTTTCAAGCATGGGTGCTGTTTTTCCAGGATTGAAATTAGTGTCCTCCATTACAGTTGGTTAATTGTTTTCCTAGGTACACTGCCTCAAGTGTACAGCAGCTGTTTTAACTCTAAAAGGGGGAATTTTATCGTCAAATGGGACTTCACCAGAGAAAATCCACTCAAGATTCATATATCTTTTGGAAAATGAAACTTTTTGCCACAAGATCGACAAATAGCTAACGGAAAGTGAACTTTCTGCCATATTTGTGACCTGTTAGAAAACATTTTGGTTTAAAAAACGTGATTAATTGAATTTCAACTCGTCGATTCTTTAGTGGAAGCGAATGCTTCACAACACGGCTGCACGACACGTCATCTGTTAACCAATAACCACGCAAGACCCAAGTGATACCCATCATATTTAAATTACTCGTCTGTTGCACATACGACAGATCGGATTTCGCTCAGAAATAAACTGTCAAGGGAATGCCGCCTTAACAGACAAGAATGCTGTGACGCTAACAAATAAACATGGACGGAAACTCTGAATTGACAGTACATATTCATCGTCGTACATCAAATGCTTCTGTAATTCAATAAATACAATAGAGAGTCGGGGAAAGTGACTCTACAAGACGATGACACCACCAGTATACTTGCCCCTTAAATCAACATTGTTAGAGGAATCTGATGCACTTCCAAGGTATATTTCGTACCCGCCTTGATTGTGGAAAGTTCTTCATATGGATAACCAAGTAATGAATTGGTAGCAAAGTTTTATGAACTGTTTGTGTAACATGGGCGTGGTCAAAAGACAAATAACATTATCAGTTATTGTAGAAGCCACAGGATTAACAATTTAGATAACGTTTTGAGGAAACTAACCATAACTGGTTTTACAAGTGTTGGTGAAACATCGATGAAACACAATTTACTGCCTACTTTTACAAACCTTCAAAACAATGGTACTTCAGTAATTTGGAAAACAAGCTTGCTCTACAATCTGTCCTGTTATAGATTCAACGAAACTCACCTTTCGATATTAATTTCGCGAAAGAAGCTTGGACCTAAAGCCCGAATGGGGAAGATGAAAGGAAGTTTTGTTGGTGGAATTTAAAAACTAAACCGATGTCTCAAAATAAGAATTTAAAACCGCAGAGATCATAGAACCAACGAGCTACAGCATTGGATATCGGGACATTATTTAACTGCAACTAAGACCTGGAGCGGACTTGAACGTTTTGCAAAAGATACCCAAAAGGGAGCCTACTTCTAATGCACCTGCTCATACTACCATAAGCATATTCAATGTGTATTTATCGATTATAGTGGGTATCGAAACATAGAAGCCGTTGGGAAGGAGCAGCAAGTGTATCAAGAGCAGGAAAGAGCCTTGGGTGTGGGAACAAGTCTGACAATCCCAAGTCCCGTCTTTGGCAAAAGGGTGATATCGATCCGTAAATGAAACTAACTGGTCAGGAGTACTGAGGAGTTCTGAACTTGGACAAGTCCAAGTAAGAGATGATCTACAAAATAAAACCAGAGGCGAGATCACGTTGGCATCTTTATATTGGAAATCCTGTACTAGTGGGCGAAAAGAACCTCTGTGTTAATCAGCACTTGAATGAAAACTGATGTAAACAATTGGATTTGTTGACGACCTTGACCGATGAAAGGAGCTCTGATGCATTTTTGCATGCCTTACAAAAGGTAATGTTCAGAAAAACCAAACGATGCTCGAAACATTTTCCAGGATCCTTCCGTTCAAAACGTTGCAGGCAATGGCGGTGCAGGGAACAACTCGAGGACGCGCTAAAAAATGCAGAACCACGATAGATTTAAAATAGTCGACTGGGTGATGGCTGGACTATTCGTGGCAACAGACCTGCACGCAACGGGAGACTGTCCTGTGCTTGTATTTGCGAGATGCCTGGAGCATTTTAGCCGGACTTGGGGGATATGCAACAGTCCGAGACCAAATCAAATTACAAGCTCGCGATATTAGCAGAAACTGGTTGCTCAGAAGTTAGAAAGGGGTGGCTACCGTTAGTTTAGCAAAGCAATGTCAGTTTGTAGCTGTATGGGGACTGCAAGGGTTACCTCGCCCAATATAGATAGAATCATTCATTTTTTCCATTGGTATCTTTTGATAACTGAAAAATTGTAAGCCATGCTTGGAGGTTTCTTCAGGTAAATCTGTCCACTGACCTTATTCTACCCCACGTTCCAAAAAATTCCTCGCAGGAAACCCGGGAGGTGTAGCAGTACCTGTTCACTGCAGTAAACAGGCTCTGTGTTACTGGTAAAATAGGATCAGTCGCCAATGCTTGGGAAGTACAAACCCTCTCTAAAATGGGCAACCTGGCTTATTATCGCCTTACCCGGTCTTGAGTTGATACTCATGTTGTGGTCATGATTAGCCATTTTGCAAAATTGTGGCCTTAAACGCCAATAAATAATTCTGAAAAATATTTTTTATAAAATTAAAACTTATAAAACAAAAAGCAAAAAAAAAACCCCAAAAAACCCCAAATGAAATGACATAACCATTCTTCCTACAGACATTACTGCCTGAAGATGTTCAGCACGGTGGGGGTTAATATATTTTCTAATAGAGTTGAATATCAATCCTTCAGCTTTTCTTCCAAACAAAATCAACCTTCTGTTGACATCTTATTCATTGTCTATTTTGAAAATTTTGCGACTTGTGTTTCTGGAGTTTTTGCGCCAGTGTCAAAGGAGGATAATTGGACATAATAGTAAGATTTATGGTATTCCGTTTGAAGGATCGAAATTCAAAGGCAGCTGCCCAACTGCAAATCTTAATTTTGCCCATTTAAATATTATATTCCGTCCCCATACACCGTCTCGCCTTTCCTGTTATTCTGTATTTTGTGCTTTCTTTTGCAGCCATTAACCCTTAAGATGCAAAAAAAAATATTTCATGGGTTCATTTGTCACGTACTGATAACTGACATGATTTAGGAAAGAGCTCTAGCGAACCTTTTCATCGCAGAAAATTGTATCTGATAAATGAAACTCACACCTGTAAGTCATCGTATTCGTTGCCGTTCTATGTGGCTTTGTACTAAAAACGTTGAAGTTGTCCGTTGTATTGTTGTGAATCAGTTCCTCCAGCGACAAATTGATTCTGCCATTATACAAACTGTGACATTCCTCCAAAACCATAACAATCCAGTAATGTTTTGACAACACACTATTTGATAGGTGTTATTGACAACTCTTAACGAATCGACCACACCCGCCCGCGTAATATGCTAATTCAGCAGCTGAAAAACTTATTTTCAAAAACTTTCCGACGAAACAATATCATGTAACCTCTTTGGAACGAGCTCGTCGAGCTCTGAGATATACTTTTTCTAATTAAGGCCTAAAATGGAGATCATTTGGCTAAATGTTTTGAAAGAAATGTGAAAAGTTTTTTTTAATTTAACTGGATGCTCTAACGCAGACACGTGATCTCCAACTATTACATAAGTTTTTCGTACTTGCACGAGGTCTTGTTCAGTGTTCTCGTTCAAGGTTCTTTTTCGCTTTGACTGTTTGAGTGGAATTGCATAGTTAGCCACAGATAGCAACAGGTTCGTAATAAGTAGAGACAATTTCATAAACCTATCGCAACTCTTTCAAAGCATTTTTAACTTTGGAACTGGAGAGTTAAATTGTTTGTCCGGTAGAACAGACTGGTTCCATTCTACCAAAAAGTCACAACGAATGTCTGCAGTAAAAAGTAGACTATAAAAAACACAAACGATAAGGCATCGGATGTTTGTTGAAAATGAAAATCCCCACTAAATAATGCACGAACGCGTCATCCACTCAAGTTTAAAACTACTTGAAACTGGCGTTAAATCATCGGTTTCAAAGTTGAATTTGAGCAGCAACAAAATATCGTCCGATGAGTGCAACAAAGCGCCATCTGCAATGCTTTAGTTTTACCTTTAGCATTAGCATTGCCGATGTCGCCCTGTTTCACTGGATGGACGATATACCAACATAATTATCTGGGTATTTCTATCGACGAAATTCGACGCTTGCCCAACACAAGCTAGATAATGGTATATTTATGATTTTGTGTGAGGGCTGAGATTATCGGGTTAACGGTTAAAAACTACTGATGAAAAGTTTCGTCGCTTGCCGCTAAAGGCACTCAACGATGCTTTTCATCGGTGGTTTCTACCAGAATTCTCGTTCCTGGCGTCCATGTTGGAATGGAGAGTCCACACGTGTCGACACTACTGAGGTTTGAAAAAAATATTTCAAAGGTCGCTTCTTTGAAACTAGCCGGCTTTGGTATATGATCATGGCATAAATATAGGATCTCTATTGAGTCACGATTCAAAATGAAATTTCTGAGCAGTTTATTAAAATCGACCTGAGCCGAGGTTTCTGGAGGCTTATACCGATTTTAGTGAACGAGGTACAGACATTTTATATTAAATCGTGTCGAAGTTAGGATTTTAATTAGATGTATAATTTAAAACTTGATCTAACGTTACGGTATTCACAAAAACTGTCAACTAAACTGTATTTAGATTTTTGCCTCAAAAACAGCTTATAACCCTCAGTGGAACGAGCTCGTCGAGTTCGTTCCCGTTAGGTGGCATCAGCTGTTTTCGAGGCAAAACATAGTTATAAAGTAAAGTCGTCCGCTCTTGGCAATTCGATGAACCGTTAATAAAAATAAAATAAATTACACTTGCGAAGCACCTCACAATCTTTCGTCAACGCAGACTTCTGACGTCATACGTTTTGCAAGACGGGATGTAAATGATAGTTCCGTATTCTATTTAATGAATTTATGATAAACTAAGTCAACCAATGACAAACACCTTACCCCCGTTTTATTCATAAGCATTAAATCTGAATGGTTGAGTAAGAATTAAAATATCTATTGCCGGTTTATAAAAAAATGCCCACTTCTCACTTTAAAACAAATGAGTTGTAAAATACGACCTGCTATCAAAGGCTGCTACGCATGACGTCATCAGTTAGAAAAAAAGAAACCCAACTGAAGGCATCTACCTTGACGTTGGTAGTTGGGCTTGGTGACCAAGAGATGCCACACTGAGCAGTTGACATTTTAAAACGCCGTTGAAAACCATACGCTACTTTATTTCCAGAAAATGGGCTTCTTGGTTGATTACAAACAAGCATTGGATATCAAGATCATGTACTATTGAGAAATTTGACCAATTGTAGAGGTTTGTGACAGCTAATCTTCAGACTGGTTGGTAACGTTTTGGTAACCCGAGTCGTGATGCAGTGCTTGTTCACCGTGGAAAACAAGTTTTACTGGTAAAATGGGACCCAGTGACCAATGCCTTTCCCCGCAGCAACCCCGGGAAGTGAAGCAGTGGCTGTTCAACGTGGTAAACGGGCTCTGTTTTACAGGTAAAATAGGACTCGGTCACCAATGCTTGGGAGGTGAAAACCCTTTCTAAAATGGGCAACATGGCTTATAAACGCTCACTGCTGGTCTTGAGTTGATACTCATGTTGTGGTCATGATCAGCCATTGTGCCAAAATGTGACCTTAAACACCAATAACCAATGCCTTTAGAAGTCTTCAGAGGTGGATTGGCCGTATGGTCCACCAGTGGAGCCCGAGAACTTGTGACCCTTGGGCCCCCAGTATTGATGCAGCCCAACCAACACTTGTTGGTGTGTGAAATCTCGTGAAAACGCCCAATGTGTGAAATGGACAGGATTGCACAACATGCTGGTACATTAAGATGCTCCCTTTGTGGACTGCATAAGAGAACATTTCGATATACCAGCCGTCTTGCCCTCATACTGATCTCCCAGATGCAAGAAAAGTGTTATTTTTGGAAGGATCAAAATTGTCTCCCATTGTGACGACCATAGGCCCGCACTGCCACTCCATTTTGATACCATTTTTGGTGAAGGAGTAATGAAGATGATACAAAAATGTCATCGAAAATGTTCTATGTGAACTGGCATTGATCACCCAGATGCGAGGAAGCAGCGTTCGTTCAGGTCGAAATTTTTTTTTCCCTGTCCGGGTTGTGCCTTCGTTCATTTCCCGGCAACTGTTTCTGCCCAGTCCTCCCTTGAAAGTCTTCTAAAAGGACCAAATTGGAAATCCATGTTTCGGTCGTGATTAATCATTGTGCAGAAATGACCTTACCGACCAATAATTATGGTCTTCACATTAAAAAATCGGCACCGACTTTGACCACCATTACAAAATCGTTCAACGTGAGCTCAACAGAAAAATTGAATACCTTCATGTTGAAATAATTACTGCACGCTTGAAGGATTCTGTGCTTTGGAATAAGGTGGCAATGCTTTTAGCTGGCGAGCATATGTGCCAAAGTAGCAGAGTCGAACATAGTGTAGCTTATTGCCACGTGTAATAAGCGTCCCCGGGGCGCGGTGGCTCAGTGGTAGACTTGCACTTCTATGCTAGAGGTCCCGAGTTCGATCCCCACCCGGGACGACCCGCGTTGTCATTGGGCAATTCACTTCATCTTGGTTGCCTACATGGGGGCACGATGTTGCCGTGTATTAAGGCACACTGCACGTCGATGGCGCACATGTCGTCAACCTCTGTAACCCTGCTTGAGTGGAGCTTGAACAGTTGGAATGTTGAGGAGCTGACAGTTGCTCGTCGATGCTAGGTGGTTCTCTCCAGGTACTCCGGCTTCCTCCACCCGTAAAACTATCACGGTCACGAGTAGCCATTGTGAACAAGTGTGTCCTTAAACACCAATAATTAGCTTCACCTGTAGGATCCCCGGGAAATAAGGCTGTGCTTATTTACTGTGGTAAATATGCCGTAGTTATTGGTGGAATAGGACGCCCGGTAACCAATGTCTAGAGGAACTACTCTCTACAATGGGCAACATGTATATGGGTTTAAAACGATTGACTGAACTTTCTGTTACGGTCACGATTAGCCAGAATAGTGCGGAAATACGTAACCTTAAGTCCTAGCACTCTGGTAGTATTTCAAAAGTTCCATTAGACTCCATATTGTCCATTTTGAATGAAACATTTATAGAGGATATGGAATGAGTGTTTTTCTCGTATAATATTTATGAAACGACTCTAAGGATTTTCCGTTTTGGCGAGCCTCTGGCGAGGCCAAACGGAAAATTCGGACGAGTTTAATAAATATTAAGAGAAAAACACTCATTTCATACTCTATTTATTATGACACAAACACGCACAAATTAGCCACTTAGTATGACCCTTTTAACCCATCACCTAACTTGAGTTGCAGACGGGTCTTGGATAAAACATCCTCGTATAACTAAAATTTTTCATTTTTTGCTTCCAAAACATAAGTTATGATCACTCATTGGAACGAGCTCGTGGAGCTCGTTCCAATGAGGGGTCATTATCTATGATTTGGAAGCAAAAAGTGAAAATATAAAAAAAAATGAATGGCGTTTTTCTTGTAGGTAAAAGATTTATACAATATAACCCACCCTAAATAGGACAGATAACGTAAGTTCTCCCTGCTGAAATTAGGCAAATGTGACCCAGTTGTATTTTGTTTAGCCAATCAAATTGTCCAGTTTTGAAATTGACCAATCAAATTGACGGAAGGCTTTATCACTGATATGAAAACAAAATAGCAAATGTTTTAAAGTGAACAAAACGGACGAGTCATATGATAAAACAAAATATAGCTGGTTTGACAGAGCTCAATGAGCTCTGTCAAACAAGATATAATTTATTAAATTTCCAGTTGGATTGTGTGAAATCTTTGCGGCTGAAAACTATGGCATTTTGACGTCAGAGTGCCGAGTAAAACACCAATCAATAAATAGCTTAATGTTTGTTTTTTTCTTAAATAGCTGTTGAGATGCTTTTCTTTTATATTAATCTCATGCCCACCATGGGAACAACGAGAAATAGAGCGGTTTGTTTACTGTGATAAGCTGTTTCTACTATTAAAGTAGGTCCCTGTAACCAACGCACAGGAGAAAGTCAATGTGGGCAACATATTTATAAACTTTTGGTATTACTTCACTTCAGGCCTATGTTTCGGTCAAATAGCCATAAAATCGTATGACTTTACATCAGTAATTGACCAAAGACTAAATTTCGGGATGATTGAAGTGCTGGTGCCGAAATATAAATAACATTTCGAGTTTGCTTCTCATGTTGCGTTCAAATGAATTTTTGTTACTTGTAGACTGACTGCCCATAGGCACTCTCAAATACAAAGCAACAAAATGCCTCATAGAAAAATTAATGCTATTTTTTGTTTAGAATCTAAGTAGCTCGAAGCTCCTGCACTAAAACACCATAGTACAAATATCGGTAATTTATTTCGAAACCGATACATGAGACATTCGCCTAGCCTCGTAGTTGTTGTAGGGTGTCGTAATTCAGGCATTCTCTTGACTAAATTGGCTGCTCGGGTGAAACCTTGCTCTCATAACATAAATCCTTACAATCACCCACAGCAACTGCTGAACAACATCGGTAACAAGTGTATTTAAGGGCCAATACCAAGAGCCGAAAACAATGTTTCTGTATCACTTCGAAGGAAATACGCTAGTATGTATTAATGTATCTGTATGAAAATATTGCAGTTGCTTGCTCTATCCAGAAGAAATGTCCGGTTGACTGCTTGAGAGAAGACTGCATGTGCTGGAATTTCCTGGTGGTAGATGTTGAGTTGGACAGTTGGGGAAACATGTTCACATTTCCAAGAAAGCTATAGATCTGTTTTAAACCATACACTTGTGAACGAGGTAAGAATAAAGTGATAAGAAAATTATTTCTAGCCAACAGCATGCGAGATCATTAATATTGCAATCAAGAACAGGAACGTAGCGACGGTGTGTTTAGGGGTGTCTTCCTCCAGTCCTGGCAAAATTTTAAATGGTTTTAAATTTTAAGTCTTAAACCACCATTGGTGGAAATTGCATGCCCTAGACTAAATTTCGTGACATTTTTATCTCTTGCTGCGACCATTTGTAATTTTCATTAAGTGACTTTAACCACATTTCACGAAATTTTCTGATCACATTTCGTTCGTTAGTGCAATAGGGCGCCAGCTGCAATGCTGAAGCATTGCAGATGGCACATTGTTACATTCAAGAGCCGATTTCCAACACGACAACCCAAAGGTCATAAATTTCGAACACAAGTGTACAGCATATGTTCGATGTCAAAAACATTTAGAAATTCACAGGTAGCAGTTAAAAAATTAAACTCGCGGTATGGTTTTAACAATTATTTTCTGCAGCCGAAGACAGTTTATTCAATAGTACAACGCTTCCCGCCCACGACCCCTCGCCACGCCTCCGACTAATTGGACGCTGAGTAAGCTATTGCATTTGATGCACGTCTTCCTGACGAAAGGTCAATTACATTATAATCTTTGTCAGGCTCTTAATAGCTTTCGAAAATGAGCAAAATTGTATAAATTGTCCACTCAATGGCGATGTACCACCAAATGTGTGCATTGCGGAGGGAGGGTGGATCACAATCGCAAAACCCACAGAGGGACTTCCCTCAGAGGCAAAAATTTAAAGGACACTTTGACAACTAGCCTCTAGTTGGAACACTGAAGCCTATTGGCTGACTGAACAATTATCGTTCACTTTTTCAAGTCGGATACAGAGCGCAGTTGGAAATTCAAGTTTTGAACTCACATGATGTGCAATGTAATACAATTTTACGTCGCTCGGGTGGGGCTACTTATCCTCGGACGAGTGTGTCCCCCAGTTAAATATACCATGTATAGAATTGCAGATGACATGTATCTTTATATTGTTGCCTGCTTGTAAATGATGTAAAGGCAATGCCAAGGTAAATCCGGCTGATATAGCTTTCGCGGAAAGAATACACTGGGAGGCCTTTTTTCAAAGCAATAAAGTTGAAGCTGTATGATGACCCAAAGGTTAACTCATGCAACATATTTAACAAACTGTTCAATAAATATCGTTTCAGAATGTTTTCTGTTAATTAGCTAGTAGTAGTGACAAATACACAGAACGACACGTGTGTGTGAATGAGTAAATCGATATGGCACGAGTACCAGCGCGAAAGGATAAAATGAAGCTACGGACCTCGAGTTTTATCTTTCCGGGATGGCACAAGTGCCACATCGATTCACTCATTCACACACGTTTCCGTTCTGTGTGTATTACGCAAATCCACGTCTATAAAGTCAATTAAGAGGACACTCAGCAATTCATTTGGTGACGATCAAAAAAAGTACAGAGCTTATTGCCCACCAAATTTGCGAGGAGAACCTGTTACTTTTTCGTTCCCCGAGGCCTAATGTGTTCTATCTTCCTAGTGGCACCTACATGTAGAACACATTGGAACTCGGGGAACGATTATTATCTATAGCTAGCGATTCAAATTGTGTAATTGTGCACGATTTGTATAAAATTGAGATAATTTCGCTTCTATTTAAAATGTCAGTCAACGATTTCCGTTCCGCTCATATGTGCGGAACAGATTTTCATTTTTCACATGTTTTAGTGTTGCTGTAGATGGGGTCTTTGGTAGAAAAGGGGCGTGTTTATAAAATTGATTACAAAGCTTACAATCGGCAATCAGGTAAACATTTGTAATTTTTCATTGTCAGATCCAATGAACAGACGGCAGAATGGAAATCCCATGACAGTTCGGTGGCTCTGTACTGTGTTCCTGAAAAAAGTTAATGCTTGGCTTGGCGTTCCAGTGTTGAAAGGTTAGTACGTTCACGTTCTATCAAATTTGAATTTTAGGACCATCTACAGATCAAGAATTCTGCCTTCATTTTGTAACTCTATGTCTAACCCTTGAGCAAGGCTCTTAACTCGCTGTTATCAAATCTAGTCATGGCCTCTTTGAAGCAGCCATGACTAGATTTGAAAACCTCCTGTACATTTAACTAGATATCATTTGTCAAAAGGTGTAATTTATTCACGGGAAATTGGTTAAAAGTACCCAAGTTATACTTATTTTAGTGGCAAGGGGTTTCTTGTAGGCAGGAATATTCGTCAGCACAATGAGTTAATATCTATTGCCCTCGTGGGGGCACGATGGCGCTCTGTACTAATGCGTACTGCACGTCAATGGTGCACTTGTCTTAAACAAATGCTAATTCTGCTCGTGCGGAGTTGGTACATTTTGGGGAGAGTTAATCGCCGTCGCTCGGTGGTCATATCCGGGTACACCGGCTTCCTCCATCCGTAAAACTGTCTGACATGAGGCGAACATGGCTGAGTGTTAAAACAGCAACTGAAAAATAGCTTTATCCACCACCCCCGTGTGAACCCCAGGAAGCTGAACAGTGCTGGTTTCACTATCATGAGTAAACATGTCAACCATGCCTTGTTCAACTGATAAAATAGGACTCGGTCACCCAATGTTTGGGATTAGTCTTCCAAAATGGGCAACATGTGTTTAAACGATTGACCAAATTTTATCTCAAATGATGGGGTCACTTTGGACCATTGTGTCCACGCGGGAACCCAGCAGACGGCGGTTTTATTGAATGCAACGTACTGTAATAATACACCACAAAGTCTTTGAGACTTACCGGAAGTATATTTTTTCTGCCAAATGGTGTATTTTTGCTGCCAAATGGTGTATTTTTGCTGCCAAATGGTGTATTTTTGCTGCCAAATGGTGTATCTTTGCTGCCAAATGGTGTATTTTTGCTGCCAAATGGTGTATTTATGCAGCCAAATGGTGTATTTTTGCTGCCAAATGGTGTATTTTTGCTGCCAAATGGTGTATTTTTGCAGCCAAATGGTGTATTTTTGCAGCCAAATCGTGTATTTTTGGTTCCAAATGACCTAACACATTTAGTGGAGAACTATTTTGTGTACTAGAGACCCTGTTGAGTGGTGATTGTCAAGAGATCATTTAAAACAGGGTTTATTCTACTTTCGTACTACGGAATTTCACTTCAGAGTGATAGCCAGAGATGGTACTGGATTGTGGCTTGGAATAACATTCGGCCATCTTGACTAGTTTTCATTTCCATTTGTTGTGTAAAGTTCTCGTGGCAATTGTTGGCATGTGTTGCTTGTTGTGTATGAAAGCGGAAACCTTTAACCGCTACCCCCAGGGATCGAAACGCTATGGGCAGTATGTATTAAAAACTGCCACGTTTCTGGTTTCTAAGGGTGGATTGGTTGAAAATCATCAATTATTTCCGCTGGATCTACAAGACGTGAACATCTTGTATTTTGCGATTTGTCTTGTAAGATGTCTGATGCTAAAAATTTGCTTTTTTATGGCGAAATTGCGTGTGCAGTATGAATTTGTGGCTTTCTGGACCTGTGATACATTATATTTCCAGAATTTGGCAGTTATTATTCATCTCTGGAGAAAATAACTAATTTAATCCAGTTTCTGAAGCTGGTAAACTTTGTTTGAAAAAATCAAGAGGACTTGTGAAAGATAAGTTTGGATTCGCTGAAAGGTTACCTCGCGAGATTAGTTCCACACATCAAAAGTGTCGGCAAAACCATTAGTAGAAATGTGGGTACAGAAATATTACTGCATCTTTTTCAGTATTGAAGTTGGAATAGTGGATTGGCTCATTGGAATTTTCAGCTTTGTTGACCCAAAATGTCGTTGTGAAATTGTTTTTTGGATCTGCATCCTTTGGGCGGTACATTTTTAACCCATTCCCCCATTAATTTCCAAACTTTCGATGATTGATGTATAGACGTCCTCTTGTGACATTCGTTGTGTTCCGACGTTCGACCCCCCTCCCCCGATTTTGGAATTTAGAGGTGTTTTAGAACAATTACTAAAGTTGTAGTGGAAAGGTGCAATATATCCCACCTGCATGTAGATATGAATAAGTTTCTCTTTCTGTTCCAGACATGCGTTTTCAAACAATATCCGCTTTTATTAGATTCACCTATTTCTAATAGGGGGATTTTTCTTTTCTTTTTTTTTTTTCTTTCCTTCACTGATTCTTGTCTGACGGATTACGCGAAAACGGTCTACGATTTTGCTGAAATTCGGCACACCTGTAGAGCGTCATGCGACGTTTCTCACCTGGGTCATGGCATTTCTGAAGTTTTTCGTTTTCTGCCAAAGCCGTGAAAAATGTAGTCAAAATGTCACATTTTGCCCAAATTCTAAAAAATTCTCGAGGCGATTCGGCTGAAACATAACTAATATGGGAAGCATCACCAACTGCATCTGTCTGCAGAGGCGGTATTACACACCTTGAACCTATTTTGCCACAAACTTCTCCCGAAGTTGCATTTTAGGCGAAAATGGCAGACATTCACATGCGATTTCTGAGGTGCAACCACATTTTCTCACACCATGTCCAATAGGAAGATTGGCCATTCATCCAGGAACAATTTTGCTGTTATGTTTTATTCAAAGGTTTAACCTTCACCCAGTTTTTGGGCCTTGAATTAGAGTACCTTAACGTCTACCTAAAATTCGCTCATTTTGAGTTCACTTTTCTCCCACTTTGGAATGGAATATCGGAAGATTTGCATGTCCGTATACACAATCGATTACCAAGCATATTTGCGGTTGTAAGTTTGGTTGTAAAGTTTAACCCTATGCCCATTCTGGTTGCCTAAAAGTAGATACCGTCCAAGAAAACTCCAATTGTTTTAGAATTTGGTCATTTTAAGTGTCGGTTTACTCCATTTCTAATTGAATGACTGCTGAATGTTTTCTTTGGCTGCATGCAGCATTCAAAGTATGACAACTTTCGTTCAATGTTATTATAAAAAAAATTAACCCTCAGCAGATTTGGGAGCTCCCATAAGGATAGTGTCGGAATAATATTGTTTTCGCCAACTTTCACATGTGATTTCTCAACACTGGAGACATATTTTCTCAAAGCGTTTCCCATGAGAAGACAGGGCGTACATCCTAGAACAATTTTGCTGTTATGTTTTATTCAATGTTTTGCTCTTCACCCAGTTTTCGGGTCTCAAATTCGAATACCCTCAGATTCTTTATAAAAGCAGTTCCCTTTGCTGCTATATGTTAAAATTGCTCATGCTTGTTATCAGTGTCAAGCTGTGATTGACAACAGGTGTTTGGTTTTATTTGTGTAACATGATTTGAGCTGACCAGCATTCTCCAGATGCTGTTTTTCCTATTTGATGGACAGTACTGCCTGAAAAACTGCACTTGAAAAAAATTTCATTAACCCTCTTTTACTGATTTTTATTGCAACAGATTTCCTAATTGTGTTCTGGAACTATTTCCAAAACAATATTGCTGTGCTTTTGATTTCTAACTTAACCCTGCAGGCGTGGTTACAGAGAAGATATGGATTTCCAGCAATTATGGCTGGAAGAATATGAAATGCAGTCTCAGTCTGTATGCCCACCTATCTGCCTGACAGCAAATACACCCTGAATTCGATTTTAACCATTCACCTGTCATACCTGTGAGAGTACAGTTGGAAGGGTTGTTAGAAATGCCTGCCTGTCTGCCTGCTAGCCCGCCTGCAAGCTCGAAAAAGCCTGCAAAACCACCCGACAGCCCACTTGCCTGCCCTGGCTTCGACATTAACCATACAACATTCATGCCAGTGTGAAGAGAACGGTCGGTTAACCCTTTTTTACTGATTTTTATTGCAACGGAATTGATAAGTGTGTGCTGTCACTATTTCCTAAGCAGTATTGCTGTGATGCTATTACTTTCTAACTTACCTCTGCGCGCGTGGTTACAGACAAGTAGATATGGATTACCAGCAATTATGTCTGGAATAATATGAAATGCAGTCTATCTGCCTGCCAACCTACCGGCCTGACAACAAGCCTGCCCTGACTTCGACTTTAAGTTTGTTATTAAGAGAAGTTGGTATGGATTTCCAGCAATTATGGTTGGAATAATATGAAATGCAGTTTATCAGTGTGTCTGCATACCTTCCTGCCTGACAGCAAGCAGGCCCTGACTTCGTGTTTAACCATTCACCTGACATGCCTGGGTGAGAGTACAGTTGGAAGAGTTGTTAGAAATACCTGCCTATCTGCCTGAAAAAAGCCTGTATACCCGCCAGCCTGCCTGCCAGCCCGGACTTCGACATAAACCATACCACATTTATGCCAGTGTGCAAGAGCACAGCCGGTTAACCCTCTGTAACTGATTTCTATTGCAACATAATTTATCCCTGAGTTTAACCCTTGGCAGATTTGAGAGTTCCCATACGGGTACTGTCGGAATAATTGTTTTCGCCAAGTTTCATAGGCGATTTCTCAACACTGGAGACATATTTTCTCAAAACGTTTCCCATGAGAAGATAGGGCGTTCATCCAAGAACAATTTTGCTGTGATGTTTTTTCAAAATGTTAACCTTCGCCCAGTTTTCGGGTCTTGAATCAGAGTACCCTAAAAGTCGACCTAAAATTCGTTCATTTTGAGTTAACTTTTCTTCCATTTTGAAATGGAATACCGGAAGATGATTTGCATGTCCGTATTCACAATTGATTACGGAGCATTTGCTGTTGTAAGTTTTGTTATAATGTTTAACCCTATGCCCATTCTGTTGGGTTCCTAAAAGTAGGCACCATCCAAGAAAACTCCAATTTTTTATACGCCCGTTTAAAAAAAACTGTCGTATTATGTTATCAGTCTGTGTCCGTCTGTCTGTCCGTAAACAATTTGGTTTCCGTTCATTTAAAGTCGAACTCCTTGACGGATCGACATCAAACTTTCAGAAGTTGTTTTTAGCATTAAAATACAGATCAAGTTCGATATTGGTGTTTCTCAGTCCATCTGCTGCAGAGATATGGCCCTTTGAAAACACAATTTTTCTAAAAAAATTCTTTCCTTTCATTTAAAGCTGAACGCCTTGACACCAAATTTTTCAGATGTTGTTTGTAGCAATGAAATACAGGACAAGTTCGATATTGGTGTTTCTCAGTCCATCCGCTGCAGAGTTATGGCCCGACTTCGACTATAATTTTATGTTATTAAAAGTTGAACCATTGACAGATTTGAGACTGCCCATATGTGTACGGTCGGAATAATTATTTACATAAAATCACTGAATATTGGTAAGCGTGCAGTGGTAGTTTGGAATAGAATATCTGAAAATGCTTTCGAAATTCGGATTCTCAATTCAATTCCAAGAATATCTTCAGTTATAAGGCTGCTGTAAAGTTTAACTCAACCCCTGTCTAGGTTGCACAAAGATAGGATAGGTGCCGTCAAAAGAAAACCCTAAATTTTTTTTTTTAAATTTCGTAGGTTTAAGTGACAATTTACGCTATTCCTAACTGACTGAGCATTGAATGTTTTCTATTCCTGCGTGCAGCGAGCATAGTACGACACTTTCTGTTTTATACGTTATTAAAAGTTTAACACTTACAAGATTTGGGAGTTCCCATGTGGGTACAGTCGGAATAATTATTTTCGCAAAATCAATCTCTGAATATATTGGTAACCGTGCAGTGAAGCTGCAAATAGTTAAGGTTGAAGAGTTCATCAAATAGACAGTTATAATGCCAAACTCGGCCGGTGACAGGTAAATAATGAATGGAAAAGTCGATGAACTGAGAATAAAGTACGGAAAAATCGTCCTCTCGGTTTCCACCTGATCCACTGTGTTTCCACGCAGTCTCGGCACTCGACAAAGACACCAACCTGTCGATCAGGGACAGTAGAACATCTGAAGATTTCATGTAGTTGCCTTCAGTGGTCTGGCTACAGTGGTCGTATGAGCCACTGCCACTGCTGTCTGTTCAATTTTAATGTCAAATTAGCCAAAGCACCGCTTTTTCGCCATTAACCCATGTGCGATTTCTGTCCACTTGTTATTTCTGTCCACTTGTCATTTCTGGCAATTATCTAACTGTTACCGGCTTGGCGGGGTCCATTTGGCGCCAGTGTACACGGTGTATCTTTCAGTCACCAGCATCTCTCCACCAGTAATTGAATCAAACGTTTCAAGTGGAACTACTTGAGAGGGGGAGCACTGCCACAACCCCAGACATACACCCAGCGACAGGTCGCACGGGCTAGAAAAGGACCTAATCCAAACAATTACCTCCACTCCTCAAAACGCTATATCTCGGCTAATTCGTGACCGATTTCCATAAAGTTTTCACTCATTCTTCACAAATAGTTACCGCACCTTTTCGCACAGAGTGATACCAATTTTGCATTCTGTCATGTTGAATGTCAGGAGAGCGTATGTGCATGTCCGGGGAAGGGGGTGGGGAGGTTACCACGAGGCCCAAGCTTGGTTTCGGGACTTTCTAATAATATACCGAATTAGGGCGAGCTTCAAGAACAAACGCCGAAAGTTAGGAATCGCTGCTACGAAAACGTTCGCCCCAATCTGATGCCACATACGCACATGTTAAGTATACACGGTCCTTTGGACAGGTTTGCTATTTACCCCTAACTTGGACGTTAACCATACAGCATTCACGCCAATGTGAAAGAGTATTGCCGAAAGAATTGTTAGACATTATAGGGAGTTTTCTATCGGCTATGCACTTAAAATATACTAAAAAACCTACCAGCTCTATAGGCAATCTTATTTCGCAGCTGCCTAAAAAAAACAAGCGGAATATGTGAATCTCTCGATTTCTTGAAACCGAAAAATCGAGTTTTGATTTAAAATTGAAACTCGTAATTAACTCTTCCAACGCAGTTTATCCAGTCAGCGAGTACAAACGATTCGTATACGTTTATACGTATAATTTTGTATTAGTTAGCAAACAATAATAGAGGATTATTACCAATTTAATGAAACGGACCCGCGAGGGTGTTTGATAAACAGATCCATGTGACTGTTGGACTAAAGTATCCCGGGAAATGGAGCAGTGCTTGTTTACTGTGGTAAGTCGATTTACTAGTAAAATAGGATCCGAACCAACGTCTGGGGGGCAAGTACTAAAGTGGGAATCACAGGTATTAACGATTGGATAAATTTTACTTCATATCTATGTCGTGATCCCGTGGGAACCCCTGGAAGTAAGGCAGTGCTTGTTTACCGTGACATACAAACTGTTTTAATGGTAAAATAGGACCCAGTCAACATGCTTGGGGTGGAAGTCCTAAAATGGGCAACCTTGGTATAAACGATTGACACATCTTGACTTTATCTCAATGCTGCGTCACTATTAGCCATTTTTCAGAAGTATGTGACCATAGACACCAAGTGGTATACGTCCGTCGCCATGAACAGTGTTGGAATTTAAGATTATCCGAGATGGGGTACCCTATCAGACAGCCCTATTTTAAGGGGACCCGTTTCACTTTTTATTTAAATAAGAATGCTCCGTGAAACCCCGTGAAGTACAGCAGTGCTAAGTTTACTGTGGTAAGCAATCTCCGTTTCACTGGTAAAATAGGGTCCAGTCACCAGTGCTTGAAAATCCTCGAAAATGGGCAACATGGGTATAAACGATTGACTAAACTTGACTTTATCTCCATGTTGCGTTTCTCTTTGACCATTGTGCAGAAATTTGACCTTAAACACCAATAAATAAGACCACCAGTCTAATTCTAAAAAGAATCGACTCTGTTATGGGTTGTCGACACTTTTCGTGGAGCTGGGGTGTAGACAGCCATTGATGTAATGTGATGTCTCGACTTGAAAGATCTTCTTCGTGCTCCCGTTTGATATTTTAATTAATGGGTATTTTAACTGGCCATGAGAGGCAACCGCGTTGTGTCCTTGGGCAAAACACTTCAACCCCCATTGCCCATGTGGGGGCACGGTGACGCTGTGCACTAAAGCGTACTGCAAGTCAATGGTGCACCTGTCTTCAACCAATGCTAACCCTGCTTGTGAGGAGTTAGTATGTTGGGGAGCTGACAGTTGCTCGCCGTTGCTCGGTTGTTCTCTCCGGGTACTCGGCTTCTTCCCGTAAAACTGTCGTGGTCATGATTAGCCATTGTGCAGAAATGTGACATTGAACGCCAATAAATAATAACTGGCCTTGAAAGCATCGATATTTACACTTTGGAACTACGAAAGCGTAATCATAAAACAAGTCAGTAGTGTGACTAATTACAGTACGGCTGCCGTGGATTGGTCACTTTCCACGGGTGGGCAATATTTCCACGGATGCAATAATAGATTCCAAACACTAATTATAGAAACAGTCATCAAAAATGTAATTAAAGAAGCACCGGGTACCACCCGGTGCTTCATGAATTAAAAATTATGCTGAAGATTTCTATTACCTGGTAAACGCGTGTGGACATCAATTTCCGCGCGTGGAATATGACCAGTCAAGGCGACTGTACTGAACTTGGTAAGCATGAATGTCTGAATTGTTTTCATGTCATTCAAGATTCAGTCAAAGGAAGTCTCGATTTTGAAATATTTCTTGCGTTGATGCACAGAAAATGAATGTTTGTGGTATTTAGATTAAATCGTTCAGAATTATTCCGATCAACTGAAATATTCCAGACGAGTTCATCCAAACATGCACTGGACTAGTTCGTCGAGCTCCTTGACGAATTTGACTCGAGGCTTGAGATCCTCAATGTAAATCTGAAGGCAGACGACCTGGGAGATTTCATCTTCTGCAATGAGCTGTAAGCGCTGTGGCTCTGTAGGTACTGTGAACTCGATCCCCACCAGGGCTAAGTGCGTTGTCCTTGGGCAAGGCACTTAATCCTGATTGCCCATGTGGGAACACGGTGTCGATGTGTACTTACACGTACTGCACGTCAATTGTGCCCGTGTCTTTAACCAATGCCAGCCCTGCTTGTGCGGAGGTATTACGTTGGGAAGGGGTCTGACATTTGCCCACCACTTCTTGGCGGTTCTCCCGAGTTACCCCGGCTTGCTCCACACTTGAAACTGTCCGATACGAGGTGACACTGGCTGTCAAGTTTCGTTCAACCCCAATAGAAAGGAACAGATAAATTAATGCTCTTCCATAAGACGGTGATGTGTCATGAAATATATTGGAAGGGGTGAGTATCTGTACACATTCCGGCAGCGTAAAACGCCACAGCATTCCGTCGCCAGTCAAAATAATTCATCCTCTAGCAAGTACACTCGAAAAGTGATCAAGGAATACCCTGATATTCCTATATGTCCTATTACTACTCAACTAATATTCTCAAATTGCAACTGCTGAACAGGATTCATCGTGAATGTAGCTTTACTGGTGGCCTATCTGAAAAGACTGCATCGGTTTGAATTATTTATTTTATTTAAGGTCACATACACAGAATGGCTAATCATAACCGTGACAGTTTTACGGGTGGAGGAAGCCGGAGTACCCAGAGAACCACCGAGCAACGACGAGCAGCTGTCAGTTCTCGTGTTACAACCGATAATGTTACACCAACCAATAATGTATCATCAATGCATAATGTTATAACATAATGTAGTAAACAACCGATAATGTTGTAAACGCCGCATAATGTTATAACTTTAGTCAACGCGTTTTGTAGCAAAAATCAACGCATAATGTTATAACTCGAGTCGGCGTTTACAACCGATAATGTTACACCAACCAATAACGTATCATCAACGGTCCACCAGTCTGAAGGTAGGGTTCATTGCTCCGAGGGTTCATAGTTCCGAGGTTGGGGTATCACTGCTCCGAGGGTTCATTACTCCGAGGGTTCATAGCTCCGAGGGTTCATTGCTCCGATGGTTCATTACTCCGAGGGTTCATTGCTCCGAGGGGTCATTACCCCGAGGGTTCATACTCCGAGGCTTCATTGGTGTGATGGTGTGGGTGGGGGGGGGGGAGGGGGGGCGGCGGTGACGATTATGGTTGGGCCCGATGTATGTGTGTGTGCGTGTGTGTGGGGGACACATACACACATCGGGCCCAACCATAATCGTCACCGCCATGAGGTTCATCGTTCCGAGGGTCCATTGATCCCAGGGTTCATGGCTCCTAGGATTCATTACTCCGATGGTTCATTGTAGCAAGGGTCCATTACTCCAAGGGTTCACTGTTCCGAGGGGTCATTACCCCGAGGGTTCATACTCCGAGGCTTCATTACTCCGACGGTGTGTGTGGGGGGGGGGGGGGGCTGGCGGTGACGATTATGGTTGGGCCCGATGTATGTGTGTGCGTGTGTGGGGGGACACACACACATACACACATCGGGCCCAACCATAATCGTCACCGCCGTGGGTGAGGTAGCGCACATCTGGGCCGTATCCGTTCACGATTCCAGAGGGAGGGAGGCGTCAATGGGTCCAATCCGGGCATTATACGGTACAGGTCATTAAAATAGTGTACGTGTGTGAGAGAGAGAGACACACACGCACACAGACACACACGCTCACACATAAACACACGCACACACACACAAACACACGCACAGACAGGGCGCAACGATAATCGTCAGCGTCGTGGGGGTGCGGACCCCATCCGTTCACAAGCCCAGCGGACTTTATGTTCAATAGAAGTGATTGATAGTTGGTGATGTACTGATGTATAGGGATGGCATAGCATGATGATGAGTTGAAGAAGTGTTTCGAAAAAAATAAAGCGAGACCGTTCCCTTGTTGGTAAGGGGACTGTACTCGTGTGTCAAAGTTTCCCGAGGATACGATTCAGTTTCCAGACGGTTAAACCGAATTGTATTCTAGGGCTAGACACTACACTTCCATTGCATGTATGGGGCATGGTGACGAAAATGTGCTAAAGTGTATCGCACACTGGCGGTATGCGTCCTTTAACCAATGCTAAATTTACTGAGATAGTACGTCGGAGTGTCTGAGATTGACTCGCCGCTACTCGGTTGTTCTCCCAGGGCACTCCGTTTTCCTCCACCCGTGACATTGTCTGGCACGGTATGACCTCAGATGTTAAAGTCTTACAACTAAAGCACCAAAGAAACTAATAATTAAATATCTTGTGGTCAGACCAGATGTATTCGCTTTATCTACCCTATGAATGGCAAGTATAGTCACCATGCCTCAAACATCTCACTTAATACCAAATTATTATATAAATTATGGCAATCACAGGTGCAAAAAGATGAGCAGTTTGAAATCTGAACACTGCTGCTTAGATGAAGCAGTGTTCATATTTTAAACTACTTATTCATCTCCACCGTTAATTGCCAGGTCTCGGAAACTACATGTGCGGATTCATGCATGGCTTGAACCATTGAAACCTACAATTAGAAGTTTAGTAAATAATAAAAAGACTTTCATAACTTTTTTTATTTCAGAAATGATTATCATGTTCATTGCAAAATTTTAATATAATAAAAACATAAGACTGTTCTCTCTCTCTCTCTCTCTCTCTCTCTCTCTCTCTCTCTCTCAAACACGCCCTCAATCCGGTTTCGCAATTAATTTAACAATGTTAGGCATTTCTTTGCCAAAATGTCAGCACAATATTTCCAAGCATTTCAAAATTAGGTGGGTGATATCCTACGTGTCCACACTCCTTAGAAATCATTAGTCATTTGGGTTCCTTCAATAACCTATTGGTATTGTGATTACCCACCCCCACTACCACCCTCCCCAACAAAAAAAACACGATTAGTCTCTTGTGCTCGCGTTTGTGTATCAAAGCTAAAGCACACAAAGCGACATGTGTGAGTTGTATATCGTTCTTAACTGGTAGAGTGCTGAATTATATTGGGCTTTCTGAATAGGTTAGCCTAAATTTGCCTTGTTGGGGTATAAGGGAGAGTGCCTATAGGCACTCTCCCTTATATTCCAACAAGGCAAATTTTGGTAGATTGGACAGTTTTAATCTTAACCCTGTCAGAAGCCGATCCTAAAACTACTGATCCAGTATGTAGCAGTGAAAAATATCGAAGTAGAGCCCAATTTTGGGCTTTCAGCACTCTACCAGTTAAAGCTTTCCATATTCGGGAGATCCAGAGGTCATACTTCATCCCGTGACATCATCACCAAATTGTGACGTCATAACCAAGGGTATGACATCCATCATCAGAATAGCTACGTTATCACCGGGATAATCACGTCATCGTAGTGGTATCAAGTGCCCATGTACGTACCTAAGGCGTCACATGCTTCTGCCGGATGCAGGGTGCGGTTGTCGTATAAACGTTGTCAGAAGATGGAGGTGCCCTTGGACCAGCAACGTTTTCGCTGAACGGAGTGATCTCGCCTGCTCTGGGTGCCATCGAATTACCGAAACCGACCCGAAAATGATCGAGCATCTTCGGAAACGGATTCCGGTTGCCACCGGAACCTTCCGAACGTATCCCAGACGAATCAAAGCGGTGAAGTCAATGAGTGTGGAGTGATATTGCCATTCCTATGGGACGTCGAATCACCGAACGCGTCACGACAATGGCTTTTCTCCCGTCATCGTTGGTGTTATCCCAAGACACATGACATTGTGTCCATGTGCCAAACCACAAGGTGCTGGTACACAAAAGAACATGAACACATACCTGGTACTCTCACTGGGTCGATTGTGTTGATACTATGGAAACATCGGGAGAAAAGCCATTGTCGTGGCGCGTTTGGTGATTCAACGACGTACAGGAAAGGTGAGATCACTCCCAACTCATTCACTTCATCGCTTCGATGCTCCGGGATGCGTTTAAGAGGTTCCGGTGGCCACGGAAATCGTTTCTCAAGATTTCCGATCATTTTCGACTCGAGTTCGGTAATTCGATGTCGCCTAGGGCAGTGGAGATCACTCCATTCAGTGAAAACGTTGTTGGTCCATGGACGCCATCTTGTGACGTCATTTCTCTTGACAACCGCCCCTGCGAAAACGTGTGACATCATAGATGCGCTCCTGAAACCATGGTGATGTCGCCCCTATCCTGGAGATGACGTAACTGTTCTGATGATGACATCACTATTTGGTGATAACGTCACATACTTGGTGATGATGTCATCGTGATATTTAGTCCCTAGGATCCCCGCAATATGACAATCTTACAGCATTATATACTTCATGTGTGTAATTAAAACATTTTGGCAGAAATCTGCGTGTATCCAGGCTAGATTGTTGACCGTACATGAAAATTTCAATAGCTTAATGCGAATCTGTCCTAATTTTGCTGAGTGGCCATCTGATCTGTGTTAAAATAGTACATGACGTCATTCAAGATTTTGCGGACTGCGTAGATTCCAATTGTAAAATTCCAAATCACGCCATGTACCATTCTGACACAAATCAGATCGGGAAAAATAAAATTCGTCGGGCATTATAGAAAGCCAAAAATAACAGAGCTGTTTCATGTCGCATCGTATAAACAGAACAATCCAGATAGTAGGCCTAATAGAAAAAATATTGTAAAATTATTTGATTGTATGCCAAGTATATGGAGCCAAGAATGGAATGAATAATTTTTTTCGTATAGCGAAGTCATCAGTAAACATGACAAGTTGTCAGTGTTGTATCTATATGCGGCAGTACTTTTGACCATCTCTCTCTCTCTCTCTCTCTCTCTCTCTCTCTCTCTCTCTCTCTCTCTCTCTCTCTCTCTCTCTAACTGATGACTGTCGGTATGTCTGTCTCTCCATCAGTCTGTGTGTTTCTATATGTCTCTCTCTCACTCACTCTGCTCTCTCTGACTGTCTCTCCCTTCTGTGTGCGTGTCTGTATGCCTGTCTGCCTGTCAGTCTGTCTGCCTTACAGTTTTGCATCTGATACCATTTATTTCATCATTAGATACCTTTCATAAAACGTTCGGCGACGATTACAAATACGGATAGGGGTTTCACTACTTACTGGATGTAACTGAATATTAAAATATATTTATTATTTAACATTTAATCCTAATAAACTTTCTGTAAGATGTTTATTTATTTATTTATTTGGTGTTTTACGACACTTTAACATCAGGTCATATCGTGTCGGACAGTGTCACGGGTGGAGGAAGCCGGAATACCCGAGAGGACTACCGAGCAGCGGCGAGTCACTGCGAGACATTCCAACATACCAACTCAACAGAGTTAGCATTGGCTGAAGGATTGTGTACCACAAGCGTGCAATACGCCTTAGCACTTGTTCGCCATGGATATGAAGTATCATGCCCAAGGAAACAACTCGGTCGCACAGACCTGGAACTGAACCCGCAATTGTCAGAACCTTCGGATCACGAGTCCAATGCCCTACCGACTGGGCCACCAAGCTCCCCTGTAAGATGTTTACCGGAAATATAAATCATCCCTTTACCCAACATGGGAAGCAGACGACATTAATTTGCGAAGCACATTCTACAATAACTAAATACCTTCATTTTTGTCGTCTCAAAAAAATTTCTTATGCACCCCCCCCCCCATTGGAACAAGCGCATCGCGCTCGTTCCAATGAGGGGCCATAAGATATGTTTCTGAGACAAAATTAATTTTGATTCGATATGTCTGCGAAGTAGGTTACAGATAGTTGCATTCAGTTACACCCAGTAACTAGTGAGACCCCTATCCGTGTTTTGTAATCGTCGTCGTACGTTGTACGAAAGATATTTATTGTCTAAACAGGAGTGCGTTAGAAATTGGTGACCGTAATACATGGCACTACCTAGTACATAAAATAAAAGGCAACGAAACCCAATGTTAAAGGAGTAATTTCGACTGATTTCACTAACCGTGGGGAATTTGACATATTAACTTTCATTTTGTCATTTCCAAAATAGTAACTGGCAATAATATTTTTGTGTATGGATCACCGGGATATACCCAGTGACCTATACACAAATATATTGTTGATACGTCGCCTGGTTGTTCCCTACAATTGCATTTTTTACAGTATACGTGGCTGTTGGATAGTTGAATGGAGGGGGTGGGGTGGTGGTGGTCACCCGGTCGGTGTTTGCCTAGTTAGTAATTACGGACACCCGCTTAAAGAGACATTCTAACACTGAATATTTTTTGAACAATTTTAAAGACTAATTAGAAATGATCAATGTCCCAAAATAAAGTGTCCGATATATGCGGCATGTCTATATTCGCTGCTATTACTTAAATATAGTGGTTTTGTACCTACATAAATTGTCGCTTCAACATAGAATCTAATTTCATTTTGGATCCAAAATGCATTTAAATTCTATGTTGAAGCGACGATTCGCGTAGTCACATAGGCAGTATATTTACGTCATCACAGCAAATATAGACATACCGTATATATCAGACAGTCAGAAATTTATAAATCGTCTTTAGAAATTGTTCAAAAAATGTTAAATGTTAGAATGTCACTTTAAGGATTGGCCTTGTTTATGAGCTAGCCTGGTTTACCTGTAGCGTATATATAAAATAAAAAAGATCCAGCTGTCACCGCTGCTTTATCACGTGATCCGTGATCAGTGCTATAAATGTGAAAAATTCAAAGTTATCGTCCAGTAAAAATTAAAGTAAATTAGGAATAATTACTGCACCGATGGAAATAAGTTGCCATATTAACGCTAACTAATCTTATAAGCAGTACCGATTCATTGAAAGCAACAGCTCTTGGTAGAATTTCTAGAGAATCTTTCTTTCTAAGAGCTTCCCTAGAAGTTGTGCCAAAGACTTGTGCCTAAAATGAAAGGTACGTATTGTAAAATTATGCGGTAATGTGACAACTTATTTCCAGCGGCATTGTATGCTTTTGCAAACTTTCTGTAGCAACCTATTTCCAGAATATATCGCTAACGATATATCTGGAAAACTGAGAAGCAGTCAACAGCAACCAAGCATTGAACCAGTTTGCAGTACCACCAAATAGTTCCCGAATACGATGGGCTATACCACTCCCTTTCCCAGATGCACAATAGAGGCGCCTGACACTAATAATGCTGTTGCCGCTTTCACGAATACCAATTGATGTGGCTAAATTGTTGGAAATGTGTAGAAATGGGTAAAATCTAGATGTTATTTCTTTGAACTGCTGCGACACCCTGTTAAAAGCGCCTAGCATCGTCATATCTCTAAAGAGTGCTTTTGAAATAATTATTTGCAGAATTTCTACTGGCAAAACAGGTAAAACCCCATGTTCTCTTGCATCTTGTCTGCCGGGTACATTGTCTTCCGAGTCACCACCCATCTGATTCGCCAGATCACGAGTATCACACGAATCAGGTATAGGTGACTGATTCGGGGAGACAAGGTCCCGTTCCAATGTATCATGTCTTCCACTAGCATTGTCATCAGAGTCACTACCTATCTGGTTCGCCCGATCACAAATATCAGACGAATCAGATGCAGGTATTTGATTCTGACGGACATTGCAAGTCGAGGTCTGTATGTTGTTCAATATTTTCGATCGATTCATGCTTGATGGACATATGCTAACATAGTGGTCACCATGGCCTTCGGCCATGTGTCCTAAATATAATGTGGGCAAGTTACCGTTGATTTGTCCATTGGGAGACAGAAGGCGTGTTCCGCCCGCACCAAGCGAAGAGGAGACAGAGATCTGAACGTGGTAAATTTCACTTACTCTCTGTAAAGTGATATGGTCACCATATGTCCCATCACGCCCCATGTTTGTAATGTACCGTCCAAAATCACCGTTTTCCACGTAATCACCCATATAATCACCAAGACTGTTATAAGGATTCCTCTGAAGGTCGGACACAATTTCGGATCGCAAGGTCTCTTGTGATCTATAGATACCAATATGGGCTAGCTGATCTGCAAGAGCGGCAAATTGGCAATTACCATCACCGGGTGGGTCTAATTGGACAGCAAAACCTGTTCCTTCAAGTTTCTCTTTGTGGGTGAGCACAATATAATATTTACTACGGTGTATAGCTTTGTGGGAACGACTTCGCCTCTTCTTCTCAGCCTCGGCTGTCACGCTGGTTATATCATTTACGGAGAACCACCTGACTACTGCAGTATTGTCTTTGCGCGAAAGATACCTCACTCGATAACGATGAAATTTTATATCTCTCTCCAGAATGGTGCCGCGAAGAACATAAAGTCGACGGGGTTCGTGGTGCTTAGCGTTTCTTATGCGAACAAGAACATTTTGTTTCACATTATAGAGTGATGACGGATTTTTGCCAAGCTCACGTCTTATCATTCTCCTCATGCAGCGTGAAGTAGCTGCAGCTGCTGCGGCACGGACTTTACCTCTATTTGTATCAAAATTGAGCAAATCTTTGGGTAATGGCTGTAGCTCATTCTGTCTTTTAGCTGATACATTTTCGATTGTAACACTGTCGTCTGAAAATTTAGCAAATGTTAGTCGATGGTTTTGCCGACCGAAATAAATCTCAAACGGTGTTTTCCAGTTCAGTTCTTCACGTACGTCGTCGTTCAAGATTGAAGCGTACTGGGGAAGGCGATTCACCCAGTTCACACCACGTTTTTTAAGGCTTACCAGATCATACATAATTTTTTTTCTAAGGACTCTGTGGGACCTCTCAATTTTCCCCTGACTCTGTGGGTGATAGGGGGAGCTCGATATTATTCGTACGTCCATTTTTTGCATAAGTCGTTTCACCGCACCTAGGAACTCACCTCCTCTATCGTGCTGTAAAACTCTGGGTGGACCGTGTTCTATGTATATATCTTCTAAGAAGCGTGCGACTTCTTTGCTGCTTTTAGTCGACATTGGCCGTAGCCACACATATCGACTAAAGATATCCATCAGGGACAGAACATATCTGTATGTCTTCCGATTATATGTCACCTTACAATTCAGCATGTCCATTATATCAACTTGATGTCGTTGTTGCACAGATGATGCTCGTATTGGCTTGAGCGCACAGCGATTAGAAAACTTAGCTTTCAGTAGGTGGTAAGATGTGGATTTATCCAAATATCGGTACACAGAGCGTTCACTGATGCCGCAAAACTGGCTACCAAGCCTGTGCTTGAGTTTTCTAGCGCCTGACCCTTTGCTTTTCTTCAGTGCCGCCTTTACTTGGTTTGCAATGTCTCCTGTTCGTAACACCTTTTTGCCGTTGTAATGCAAATGGCCACCTTCGGCAATACTGTATGCATTTCTGTTTCTGTAGAAACGGACAAGTGCTGCCTTCTGCACTCTTGTGCGCCGTTTGACAGGCACAACAAAATTGCCCGTCATGCATCTCACAATAATGTCATATACGTCGTCATCCATAGGGCGAGTGCCATAACTTATTGAGTATCTTATGAGTGAAACCCATACCAATATACACAAAACCAGTAAGACGTAGAGCTTCATGGCTGTTTGACTGACCACTGAAAACTAAATTTTGTGGCATGCCTATGCCGATACGATACCCAGCATGCTAATATCAAAGGAAAACAAAACAAAAAGCCCTTTGCGAAATGAAAGCCATTGGTAGAGGATTCCGTGTCCTCAGAGACCTTTGAAATCAACATCCTAATACGCAGCAATACGGATGTCATTTATTTGAAATACAGAGCTATGTAAATTTCTTATACGAACTGCCGGTACCTGAAAACAATTTCCGAAGTCTGTGCTTGAAACACAATCACAATGACGGACAAAGTTAATAACAAATTAACCCTTAGCAAATTTAAAACATAGGCAATGAGAGTGTATGTGTGTGTGAGAGAGAGAGAGGTGGGGGGTGGCAGGGAGGGGAGAGAGGAGTGGGGACGGAGAGAGAGGAGAGAGGGTGGGGGAAGAAATTGGAAGCGGGGAGAAAAAGGGGATACATGTAGAGAAAGAAAAGTGGAGAGAGGGGAGGAATCGAGTGGAAGATGGGGGTGGTGGAGAGGGGGTAGAGATAGAGGATTAGTGGGGGTAGAGAGAGAGAGAAGGGTGGGAGAGCGAAGGAGAGGAGAGAGATAAGGAGAGGGTGTGTGTGAGACAGACAGACGGACGGACGGACGGACGGCTAGACGGCTGGACGGACGGACGGACGGACGGACGGACGGACGGACGGACGGACGGACAGACAGACGGACAGACAGACAGACAGAGATGGGAGGGAGTGAAAGGGGGAAAGTGAGCGAGAGATACAGAACGAGAAAGAGAGAGGAGAGGGGAAGAGAGGGAAGGTGCATGGAGATATAGAGCGAGAGAGGGAGATTGAGAGCATTAGGATATTAATTTGAAATTCTATTAGTAGCGTAGCTTGTACCTTAGACCCCTCTTTCAGGGGAACCCGCTGGGGAACCTTGGAAGAAGGTTATCATTTGATGGTTCTCATCACGTGACTATATCATTGGGTAGCCATGGTAACCCGCCATCTTGTGGCGTCATCACCATGTTGCCACGTCCCCTCTCCTGCGCATGCACTCAAGACATAGGGTCTTATATTTAGATTGGGGAATTTCCCATTGATGTTACGATGAATATATTGAGTGGGGATGGTGGCCATTGGTGGGTGGCCATCTTGTTTTCCAAAGCTCGTCCAACAAGACGAGGTATGTTTACTTGTTTTTGCGGGAAAATCGCTATTTCCTATTTTCGTGATATCGAATGGCCGAAATCGACTCGACAATGGTCAGAAATCATCGGAATCATCGGGTAATGACCGGAACCTCCCGATGGGTATTGCGGACCCTCGGAGCGATGGATACATGGGGTGTGTAGAGGGGAGGTAACATTCCCCAATCTAAATATAACACCATATTTGCACATGCGCGCACGCACAGGAGACGTGGCGTGGCAACATGGTGATGACGTCACAGTATGACGAGTTACCATGGCTACCCAATGATATAGTCACGTGATGAGAGTCTTGCAAATGAGAACCTTCTTCCTGGGTCCTGGAAAGAGGGGCGAAAGGTACATGCTATACTACTTCTAATATAAATGTTACAGTGTTGTAAACAAGAGCCTCGCGCATGCGCAATAGGCGAGGTCCCCCACCGAGGTCCCCCGAATGTGGGACAAGTCATACATGTTATACTATCCCGTTGGAGTAATGAAGCCTCGGAGTATGAACCCTCGGGGTAATGACCCCTCGGAACAGTGAACCCTTGGAGTAATGGACCCTTGCTACAATGAACCATCGGAGTAATGAATCCTAGGAGCCATGAACCCTGGGAGCAATGGACCCTCGGAACAATGAACCTCACGGCGGTGACGATTATGGTTGGGCCCAAAGTGTGTATGTGTGTGTGTGTCCGCCCACACACGCACACACATACATCCGGCCCAACAATAATCGTCACCGCCCCCCCCACCCCCCCCCCCCCCCACACACACACACACATACCCTGTCGGAGTAATGAAGCCTCGGAGTATGAACCCTCGAGGTAATGACCCCTCGGAGCAATGAACCCTCGGAGTAATGAACCCTCGGAGCAATGGACCTTCGGAGCTATGAACCCTCGGAGTAATGAACCCTCGGAGCAGTGAACCCTACCCTCGGAGCTATGAACCCTCGGGGCAATGAACCCTACCTTCAGACTGGTGGACCGTTGATGATACGTTATTGGTTGGTGTAACATTATCGGTTGTAAACGCCGACTCGAGTTATAACATTATGCGTTGATTTTTGCTACAAAACGCGTTGACTGAAGTTATAACATTATGCGGCGTTTGCAACATTATCGGTTGTTTACTACATTATGTTATAACATTATGCGTTGATGATACATTATTGGTTGGTGTAACATTATCGGTTGTAACACGCCTTAGTATACGGCGTCATCGTACCCCCATGTGGACAATCGGGGTCAAGTGCCTTGTCCATGGACACAACACGGGAGTCCGAATCGATCGCTCAGACGGTCGCTCATCCGAGGACTAACCGGGCTCGACGTTGCTTAATTTCGGTTGGAATTTAACGCGCGGATATCTTCCAAAATGCGTCGTCGAGCTCATTCCATTGAAGGGTCATATGATATGGTTTTATTGAACTATTTTGAAAATTTTCAAACATTTAAAATCATAAATTTTGATATCGTCTGCGATGGGTAAAGGGTTAATTGGTGGATGTATTGCTTTGATATTTGTATTTCGCCTGCTGTGTGGTATTGAGTGTTCCATATGTTGTTCCTGCGCCTCTTGGAATTCCAGAAAATTTCTTGAATTTATTAATTTAAAAAAAAATGCAAGACTCCATGAAAATCCTTGAATTTTTTAGTGTCCAAATATCATCAAAACTGGAATTTTATTGCCACCATTGCGTATAAAGTAGGCCGCCGTGGACTGGTCACTTTCCACGGACGTAATTAGATTCCATGCACCAATTGAAATAATCATAAAAAAATGAATGAAGCAACGGGTACAACATGGTGTTTTATTAAAATTTTTCTGATGCTTATTACGTGGTAAACGCATGTGTGGACAACGCTTACGACGCGTGAATTACGACCAGTCCACGGTGACAGTACTATCAAGTTGTGGTGCAGGCTATTGAATATCAGTAAAAAATACGTCAGTCAATTATTCATCAATTGGCTATTAACTATCGTTCATTTCTTAATTAGAATTTGAGAGTACTGTTAGTCTTTAGAGAAAACAGAGCATATTCCAAAGATGAAAAAAACTCATTTTCTGCCCGACTGTTTACACTCATTGTGTAGTCATGACTTCCGTCCGTCTGTCCGTCCGTCTGTCCGTCCGTCCGTCCGTCTGTCCGTCCGTCTGTTAACATGTAGAGTTTTGGTTAAAGTTTGTGGTTAAAGTTTTTTTAGTAAAGGTTAGTTTTTTTTCTTTTAAATTAATATTAATTACTGTTGATTGTTTCATTCTCATTATGTTTCATGTTATTTTGTGAAATATTTAATCCTTTTTTGTATGGCAATTTGACTTACAACTTCCAGGTTAGTTTATTTTTGTTCACAAGTTACACCTTTAATTATTCAAACAGTTTAGTGCAATGTCACCGTTTCTCATTTGTGACAATGTCTACTGAACCTTTCTGCAGTGTTTTTCATTAATATTGGCATGATTTTAAACCCTTTTAAACATGTTTTCAGACTTAGTTTCTTTGTATTGGAAATTAGGCTTTGCCACATACTTTCTTACTTTAATTCTTTCATAGTCATTACAACTTAATGATTACATTTTCATAAATGATATCTTTTGACAGTTTTAGGAAATATTTAACTTTTTTTGGCAATCAGTTTTACTTAGTATTCCCATCTTACAGTTTGGAATTAAAAATTTACTTTTCAAGGTTGTACCTTTCATTCTTCAAACACTGTGTTATTGTTTTTCATTTGGGGGCAAGGTGTTGAAACCAGTTTTGAAAAAAAAAACAGCTTTTGAAAAAATAAAAAAAAAATTAAACAATCACCAGTTTTGAAAGAAAAATCACCGTTTTTGAAAAAAAACCCAGCTTTTGAAAATAAATTTACCACTTTTGAAAAACAAATTCTAACCACATTTGAAAAAAAATTACCACTTTTGAAATAAATTGTCGTTTTTTCAAAACTGGTTATCTTTTTCAAAACTGGTTATTTTTTTTTCAAAACAGTTTTTTTTTTAAACCTGGAAATTTTTTTTTATCAAAAGTGGTTATTTTGTTTTCAAAACTGGAGAAAATTAATGGAAAATAGTTCTTTTTTAGTTTCAAACTTTTTACCAATCGTCTGCCTTCAAAACCGGATGTCTCCTGGTGCCGACTTGAATCAGTCTGACCTGTGCAGGATGCTGGGTGTCGACAATACAGTTGACAGAAGATATCTGCATTGTTTTGTACGACATCGAAGAATCGCCACCTCTTCTAATACTAACTCGTTAAAACAAGAGCTACACGAAGCGTGGCATATGCCCCCTCCCAAAATGCCAAGTGTATCAAACGCCAAATTTACAGAAGTAGCTGTAACCTAAAAAGAACTAGAGGGGGCTGCCAAGGGTGGCTAATTCTCCCGAATTAATACTTGATATTGTAATGCCTCGATACTGTAATGCTGTGATACTATAACTAATAATACGGTCTAGCAGAATTTTAAACCTCTTACTTGGCAAAGGCCTTGAGGTCAAAGGTCAGTGTTACATGTGGGTCATGATGATACACGACACATAATCTCATGGTGATACACCCACATGCCAAATACCATAAGCCTAGGTCAAAAGATAAAACAGTTCTGAGCCGGACATGAATTCCGTCTACAGACGGACGGACAGACGGAATTGGGTTTATTTGTCGGATTCAAATAAATTTTGCTATGCTTGTACCTCAACATGGGGGAACGGATCCTACAGCAGAATTAATAATTTTGCCGAAGGATTTACTGAGTTATTTGCCCTTGTTTAACTTAGGGGATTATTATTGAAAAATGTGTCCGTCCAACATATTTGCTGCTGTGGCACTGTCATTATTTGTTGAATTCAAATAATGTTTGCCATGCTTATACCTCAATATGAGGGAACGGATCCTGCAATAGAATTAACATCTTCGCATAAACATTTACATAGTTATTTGCCCGTGTTTAACTTAGGAGATGATTGCAAAATGTGTCCGTCCAACATATTTGCTGTCATCATATGTTGGATTTAAATAATTATTTCCACGAAAAACTATTTCGGGGGAATGTAGTCGTGGCGTCATCTATCTGTCAGTCAGTATGTCCGAGCTAACGAAATGGGTTGAAGTGTTTAGTCGTAAGTATGGAAGGGGTTTATGTCTGCCCCGTCTGTTTCCCAGTTTATGTGGCTATTTTTGGCTTATGTGACTTATTTTGAAGTACAGGTGGGGGTTATGTGTCTTTTTTCACCTTTAGTCAAATAGTGCAAATTAATGATCCGGTGGGGGGGGGGGGGGGTGTAGGGATTAGGTTCAGTAGTAGGGTAGGGTTATGGTTAGCTACCACCCGAAAAATGTCCTAAAAATCACTTTTTTGACTATTTGGACATGTTTTTTAGAATAAAAACACAAATTTAAACACATAAACCCAATTCCGTCTGTCTGTCCGTCTCTAGACGGAATTCCTGTCCGGCTCAGAACTGTTTTATCTTTTGACCTAGGCTTATGGTATTTGACATGTGGGTGTATCACCGTGAGATTGTGTGTCGCGTATCATCATGACCCACATGTAACACTGACCTTTGACCTCAAGGTCAAATTACTGATTTTTTGCCAAGTAAGAGGTTTAAAATTCTGCTAGACCGTATTATTAGTTATAGTATCACAGCATTACAGTATCGAGGCATTACAGTATCAAGGAATTAATTCGGGAGAATTAGCCACCCTTGGCGCCCCCTCTAGTTCTTTTTAGGTTACAGCTAGTTCTGTAAATTTGGCGTTTGATACACTCGGCATTTTGGGAGGGAGCATTTGCCACGCTTCGCGTTGCTCTTGTTTTAACGAGTTAGTACTAGAAGGGGTGGCGATTCTTCGATGTCGTACAAAACAATGCAGATATCTTCTGTCAACTGTATTGTCGACACCCAGCATCCTGCACAGGTCAGACAGATTCAAGTCGGCACCAGGCGACATCCGGTTTTGAAGGCTGAAGATTGGTAAAAAGTTTGAAACTAAAAAAGAACTATTTTCTATAAATTTTCTCCAGTTTTGAAAAAAAATAACCACTTTTGATAAAAAAAAATTCCAGTTTTGAAAAAATAACCAGTTTTGAAAAAAAATAACCAGTTTTGAAAAAAAATAACCAGTTTTGAAAAAAAATAACCACTTTTGATAAATAAAAATTCCAGTTTTGAAAAAATAACCAGTTTTTAAAAAAATAACCAGTTTTGAAAAAAACAATTTATTTCAAAAGTGGTAATTTTTTTTTCAAATGTGGTTCGAATTTGTTTTTCAAAAGTGGTAAATTTATTTTCAAAAGCTGTTTTTTTTTTCAAAAACGGTGATTTTTTTTTAAAACTGGTGATTTTTTAAAAAATTTTTTTATTTTTTCAAAAGCAGTTTTTTCAAAACTGGTTTCTACACAAGGTCTACTGAACCTATATAAAGTGGTTTCAAATAATATTGGCATTAATTTAACCCTTTTCAAAACTGTTTTTGAACTTAGTTTCTCTAAATTTCAAATTAGGCTTCTACCACTTACTTTGTTACTTTTTATCCCCCTACAAGGGAGGGATATAGCACAGAGCTCCGTCCGTCCGTCCGTCCGTCCGTCCGTCCGTCCGTCCGTCCGTCCGTCCGTCCGTCCGTCCGTCCGACCGTCCGACCGTCCGACCGTTCGTCCATCCGTCTGCCTTTTTATCCCCCTACAAGGGAGGGATATAGCAGAGAGCTCCGTCCTTCCGTCCGTCCGTCCGTAAACAATTTGGTTTCCGTTCATTTAAAGTCGAACGCCTTGACGGATCGACATGAAACTTTAAGAAGTTGTTTTTAGCATTAAAATACAGGTCAAGTTCGATATTGGTGTTTCTCAGTCCATCTGCTTCAGAGATATGGCCCTTTGAAAACACAATTTTTCTAAAAAAAATTGGTTTCTGTTCATTAAAAGCTAAACGCCTTGACGGATTGACACCAAATTTATCAGATGTTTTTAGCAATGAAATACAGGTCAAGTTCGATATTGGGGTTTCTCAGTCATCAGCTGCAGAATTATGGCCCTTTGAAAACACAATTTTTGAAAAAAAATTGGTTTCCGTTCATTTAAAGCCGAACGCCTTGACGGATTGACACCAAATTTTTCAGATGTTGATTTTATACACCCGTTTGAAAAACGGGACGTATTATGTGAATGGTCTCTCCACCCGTCTGTCCGTCCATGGACACGTTTCGTTTCCGGACGATAACTTTAGTTATAATGGTTTGAGCTAAGTTAAATTTGGCATGTGGATTTAGTATGACAAAATACAGGATGGGTTCGATTTCCGTTTCTAGCGGCCCATTTGCGGTAGAGTTATGGCCCTTTATTTATGGGAATTTAGCCCAACTTTTCGTTTCTGGACGATAACTTTAGGTTGCCTTGACCGATTTACTTCAGTTTTTTTTATTTTTGACCACAAAATACAGCTCAAGTTCACTTTTGACCACAATCGCATATACCTTTCCAGAGTTATTCCCCTGGAATGATTGCAAATTTGTGGATTTTGTGGTTTCCGGATGATAACTTTAGTTTGCCTTGACCGATTTTATTCAAATTCTCAGATTTTGTTTTTGCCCACAAAGCACAGCTCCAGTTTACCTTTGGCCATAATCGTATGTACCCTTCCAGAGTTATTCCTCTTGAATTTGTGCATTTTGTGTTTTCCGGATTATAACTTTAGTATGGCCTAACTGATTTTTTATACGCCTGTTGAAAAACCGTCGAATTATGGAATCAGTCTGTCTGGCTGTCCATTTGTCCATCCATTTGTCCATTTTCATTTTCTTTGAATCAACTCAAGATATGTTGCTCAATCTAGACTTGATTTGATGGAATTTTCCGTGGCATTACATTAGTAAACAACACTCACCACAAATGTACTTTATGATTACACTGTACAGTTTTAAATATTGTGTTAATGAATATGTCAATGTTTTCAAGTGCTAACTCTGCTTGTGTGGAGTCTGACAGTTGCTTGCCATGGTTTGGTGGTTCTCTCCAGGTGCTCTAGTTTCCTCCACCTGTAAAACTGACTGACACGAGATGACTCTGGCTGTCGAAAGTGTAAATAAATAAATGAATAAATAAATAAATAAATAAATAAATAAATATATAAATAAATAAACAAATAAATAAACAAATAAATAAACAAATAAATAAACAAATAAATAAATAAATAAATAAATGTTTTCAAGGTGGATTCAATACTTATTCATTGGGATATCTATTCCTTTCAGAATTATGTAGACTGATGGCCTGAGAACTTGGGTTAACGTTTGTGGCTGACATTATAGTAGGTTGACCATCTAGGGTCTACAAGAGGTTGTATATTCAATGCTTTGTGGTTCCCCAATAGCTACAGTGTTCAAACGTAAGGGTTCCCTCATTCAAACCACCCCAAAATATGGCCCAGAAACTTGTTAAAAATGTGATATGTCAAATATGAGTTTATATGAATCTGGGTCTATAAGATGTTGTATATTCAATGCTTTGTGGTTCCCCAATAGCTACAGTGTTCAAATGTAAGAGTTTCCTCATTCAAACCACTCCATAATATGGCCCTAACAAACTTGTACCCGACAGGTGTCTAAAGTTAAATATAATATGATGGACAGCTTCAATACTCATTTTATTGCACTGGGAATTTTTCTGGTGGTTTACAGGGTCTTTCTGTGGGACTTATTCCTAATGTCATTGTAGAGTGACAGAATTGTGTGAGATTCAAAAAATCTTGTTCTCATAAAGATTGTCACAGACTAAGTTTTTGAAAAGCAGAATAAAATGGGCATGATGTCATTCTGATTTTCAAAAACATTTTCAAAATTCTCACCTTCATGTGATTAAGCCTACGTTCTCAATTATCAGCCAATAAATCCATACTTACAGTGAACATTAATCTTTAACCGATTGGGTGACTGAAGCCCAAATCTGGACCTTTACTCTGAAGTATAAATGCCACATCCTGAATGTGTCATATTGTGTGTGAGGGCTTCTTATTATCTTTGAAATTAAATTATTTAGTCTGTATGCACTCTCCCATTAACTACTAACAAGGCAAAGACATTATGAACAAATTTTGTTAAACCTTTACCCAACATAACGGCAAAAACCGGCCAGCACTATTCTCAGAAATCGACAGTTAATTTTCATTATTTTTTCAAGCTCGTCGAGTTCGTACCAATGAGGGGCCATACTCTATGTTTTTGAGACAAAAAAATGAAAAACAATAGTTGTTCAAGAATTTGTTTTGCAAGTGCCGTCTGCTTTTCATGTTAGGTTAAGGGTTAACCTAAAATAATTCAGCACTCTACCAGGTAATGACCTGGGTGATTTTTCGAAATACTCTCCTACACATAACGGGTAGAGGTCTGATAATGATTTCTTGTCAAGATTTTGTTGCCTCAGGAAGATTTGACTAAAAACAAGTGCCAAGGTAATTCATTATTGTGTGGAAGACTTCAACCACCACTGAATGTATAAGCCTGTGTATGAATAGTGGCCTCCAGGACAAGCCCCCACTGTTAGGGAAATACTGATGCTACCACTGATATAAGCATCTCTTAATATCAGTATTACGTAATATTACAATTTGGCCTTCAAGTGTAACTAGATTAAACTGTTATGAAAAATATTCACCATGGAAAGTAAATGAATGTAATTGGAAAAGTAACTTTTTTACAAATTATCAAAATTCCCAATTTCATTCAAACAAGGGTAATTTGAATTCACAAATAGAGGGCTCCAGGTTTTTTTCCATGAGAAGTTTGGAAAATCCCTGCCCTCAACATGGTGAAGTGTAGTTGACCCTTCTTCAACAAGCTTGGTTCTCTCAGTTCAAAAATTAATCAACATGTGTTAAATATGTGGGAACATGGAGGAAATATCCAGAAGAAAAAGGTTTTTTCTTCATTAACAATAGTGATAAATTGTGGGGTTCAATGCCACCAATCAAAATGACCAAGGCTACTGAAAATGAAAACAAATTTGATTTCTCTCTTATTCAGAGTGTTGAAAAGAACAAGTCTTGTTCATAAACTATTTCATAAAGTAACATTAATTTGTTGTATGAATGAGAAATTTGTCTATTCGCATGCTAGATACATTTCTTACAATAACTTCTTGCAAATTGCTGGTAGATATTCTTACGCAGGAGTGGCCAGGTCATAAAACAACTAAATTTGATGAAAATACTAACCAGGTTAAGAGTTAAAGATGGTACTGCGATCCAACGGGATACAAAATTGTCTCCCATAAGGATGCATCCAAGGCCAGGGTTCCAAATAAGTATTAATCCCCCCCACCCAATCTGCATATCCCCTCTCAATTCCAGAGCCATCCAGCTCCAAAGAAACCAGCATTTATTTTTTTAGATATTAAGAATTCAGCCACTGAGGCCTCACTATTCAGGCCTGGCATTTTCAGGAGAGCGATTTATTCACTTGCCTACTGCTCACCTTAAAAAAATTAAGGAGGGCGAAAACTACCCCCCAGGCTTTAGAAAATAATGGCCCCGAAGTTCTGAGTAATAAAGATAATAGCTCAGTCTTTGGTGTAGTCCAAAATTATATTGTGGCTACAAAGCGCTTTCCGTAAATGTAAGCGTATTTATATATTCCAATCTTTTTGCGCAGCCACTTCGCCGGCCGCTGTTGTCTTCATCGGGGAGATTGTAGCCAAATAATCATTCAAATTGGTAAAGTTGCCTTGGTGAGGGCAACTTTGCCAATTTGGTGGTCACTACTTTGCTGTGTGGAGCTGTGCTGTTTTACGGAGAGGAGATGTGTACGCCTGCCGTGCTTGCAGTTGGCTGGAATCGTCATCGGCTTAGGTTACACCCTGGTTGGCTTCCTGTTTTTTCTCTTCATACATAATTCTCTTATTCTTCGATACATCAGACTTTAACGAGCATAGATTAATCAATATATATGTAACCTTTTGACTATTATTGATCCCGTTATATTGTAATATTGGAAATGTTGCATGTGGAAACGACCTTGTATAAGCTTTTTAGCTTTCTGTCGGATCCACCATCTATTATGTATAATTTATACTATTATGAAATATTTTGAATAAATATTGGTTAAACTAAAATAATGATTAACATAACAGCCTATTCCTAAAACCCACATCTTTTCAAATCTCTGCTACATGTATGTTAGTGGTGTCTGTAAGACGGCCACACTGCCTCTCCCACACCTCCAGGCCTTGCCTCGGCCCGGAGGTGTGGAAGGGGCAGTGCAGCAGTCTCACAGACGCCATCTTGTTAGCAGCAAAAAATAAAATGTACAAAACAGACGTGGCAATAAAACTTCATTTTGCCACGGTTAGCTTTTGTAAGCTTGGCGAGAGCTAATCACTCCCCTAGGCCATGCGATGAGAGCGATTTTTAGCCCTTCTGCATTTTTAAGAATGCCAGGCCTGATTATTGACATTCTAAAAATGACGGAAGAGAAGTCCTCCTCTATTGAGTTGTTCTACATATCAGTGGATCAAGATAATCATATTCCAATGATGTGAGAGCATCCATCTTATCTCAGGGGGCAAAATTCGTCTGAATACATTGTTCATGTGTTATCGGCTTTTCAATGTACTTGAACTAGTAAATAGGAAGTACTTGTGGGCTTCCTAAGAGCTGAACATTAGCAGTATTTATCGACCTCCCTTGGAAAAAATAAAATAAACAATAAAAAATAAAAAAAAATCCTAAAACCTTCCTCTACATTTCTCCCGTAATGTGTTTTGCATTGGTCATCACTTTGCAATAACATGTTTTACCCTCTGAAAATAGTTCCATTCCACGTCACTGACTTAATCCTAATATATATGGGGGTATGAGGTGAATTAACATTTAACTCCTTGAATGGTGATGGCAGATGAATATTCCTGCCTGGGACAGGAAATCTCTTGCCACTAAAGTGAGTAAAAATTGTTCACATTTAATTTAAGCAAATTTTCCCTTATAAATTTTATTAACTTTTTGACCAGCAACTTCTTGTGTTAAATTTTCAGGAATTTTTCATCATTTACAGCAACCACCATGACTAGATTTGATGGAAAATATTTTTATAATACTCAGCAGGTTAAGAGTTAAAGAGGGTTTAGGAGTCTGTTGGACTTTGGTCTGGATACAGTTATTCTGCTGGAGATGCCTGTTGTCCAAGCATATGTCAACTTATCATGAACATGACTGAGGATATTCAACATTCAAATTACCTCACCTATTCACAAATGCTCGTGATGTATACAAAGGTTACTGTCCAGCCTTTCATGTAGAAAACAACACACAATTAAATTTTTTATTTCATCATGCAAATACACTCAGCTGAATAACACAGCATTGTGCTCAAAAATGGATCAAAATAGTCAAAAATTTCACTTTTTGGAGATAAAATTTCCAATTTTCGTTCATCCGTTGCAATAAAACTTATGTTATAGGAATTCTTAATTCACCCCATGGATGAGGAATTTACAACATAAGATCAGCATTATAACAAAGAAAACACATAAGGGTTTCTTAGTCATTGTCTTTTATCTCATAAATGTCTGTTTATTCGAACAATAAATGCCTTGGATAAATTTTTCCTTCATTCACCTAGTAGGGTGATACATTTAACACTGAAAGATTCCAACAGGAGAGACAGTCTTGTTGACCTCTGACCTCTACCGCATTCGTGTAGTAAAATTAACAGTTCAATTGTTGTTTTCTTTAAACCTGTTTGAAAGTATAATACAATACCAGTAGAAAACACATTGTTCATTTAAAAAAGTATTTTTGTAAGCGTTGCTCAGGTTTGTATGGAAATTATTTTTAGACAGAAATGTATCACAGCGTCTTTTTATTTTGGGCAATTTTGCTTGTCTTCGAAATGGACCAATGTGCTCCTCATTTCTCGCTGTGTTTTGTGGAGAGTAACGTCACGCTTTCACCGCGACTGCCCTGTAAAAGATTTATGGGATAAACAAAACAAACGTATAGTGTTTTCAAGTAGAAAATTTATTCTATACATAGAAATAAGAATGAAGCAGACTCGCCAGAGGCTCGTCGGTTTCATTCTTAATCCTACTCATAGAATAATTTTTTAACTTGAAAACGCTCTACGTTTATTCTATATAAAAATACTCAGCAGTTAGCAGGTTAACCCTTTACCTAACATGAAAAGCAGACAACACTTGCAAAAAAAACTTGAATAACTAATTTTTTTCATTTTTTGTCTCAAAAACTTAGGTTATGAGCCCTCATTGGAACGACCTCGTTTCAATGGGGGGTCATAACCTATGTTTTTGAGACGAAAAATGAAAAAAATAATGAAAATTGGCAACTTTTTAGAATAGCGCTGACGGTTTTGGTCGTTACGTTGGGAAAAGAGTTAATAATAAATGAGACCTTACCACTCTTGTGATGCACTATACAGTGTCCTGATTCGGTCATCGTATAGCCTAAACATTAAAGGATGATCTGTTTGCATACGCGTTTTTCTTTGGATGGGGTAGGCTAAAAGATAACCACAATTTTTTTTAGACGGCCTACGAAATGATCTAAGCCAATCTCTAAAGCCCAATGCACATACACGAATGATGTGACTGTGAAATATGCAGACGTTTTAGGCGCCATGAATTTTTCCTTCGCGCAGAAGCGCATTTACAATAAAATTACATCGAAATTAGGTGTCCTAACACGATTATTTACCCTTTACAGTTTTAACTTTAATGTGGGTTATTATTCTTCCCACTTGATCTCACTTCAAATGCGTTCTCACTGTTAGCCTCAACCGCTGATATTTATCTTCTTTTCGATCGTAAGCAACATTGGAACTTGGAAGCAATTTTGATGATGTATTTCTAACAAGCAAGTAACTCAAACTTTTAACTAAGTCATGTGATCACCCAACACTTTCTCCCTTTTCCCGAGAACTTTGGGAAATACCCGTTTTAAAAATATACACTTTAGGGACACGGTCAACTCAAATGTATAGCAGAAAGTGCAATAATTCATAAATGCAGACGGAAACGTAGTTTAGATTTAATTTTAACGCATAGTAATATATTTTTGTCGTGGAAAGAATTTCTCATGCATGCGTGACGGTTTAGAAAACAGCCCCCCCCCCCGGCCCCCCATTCGGCATATGGCTGCCACAACTGTTGCAGTATCAGACATGTTATGATCACGACACGGTAAGCATGGATATAAAACTTGGGAGAGGGTGTTGAGTTAAACAGTACTACCAGGCACCTAGCGACAGGTATGTATGTGTGTGTGTGTGTGTGGGGGGGGGGGGGGGGGTCTCACCCGCCCCCGATTCGACGGTTTAAATTCCAATGGTTGCGAATAAAAAATAATCAGTTGAGGCCTACTCCATGATTTTCCGACCAGTCTATTTGAATTTTCGACCCGTTATCACAGTTTTTCCCAGGCGACTGCGATCGACGATCGGTACCAGTTAGCCTTCCGATCAAATTTTCAAATCAACTGAAAAAAAATCCGATATTCTGACTCGTATCTAAGAGAGGTCCGGTTCTTCGAATTCATCGTTCCATTTCCTTTACGATGAGCTGGCTACACAAGGACGATAGACTGACAGCTATTCAGCCTATACCTATTTCCAACTGACTGATAGTCAATTGGAAGGAGTAGGTATTGGCCGAGTAACTGTCAGTCTATAGTCCTTGTGTAGCCAACTTAGTGTAAGGTAAAACTCATGGACCTTCCTGGGGAAAACCATTTTTTTCTTGTAGATAAAATGACTAGATTTTACCCGGCAGGGGAGGCCTCAGAATCCATCACAGGGGTTCAAAAATTAAAAATTCCTCCGATGGAGCCACCCCTGTTCTGACACTGCACCATCGATATGGAGATGCCCCCACACGAATTCTCCCGCAACACTGATCGTGGACCTCGAGCTATTCCTCCGGCATGTGCTGGGCTTCCAACCCCGGTTAGAAATCTAACTGACCCCCCTTCCTCCCCTGAAGACCATCTGGCTACGTCCCTGCAGAGGCGGCGGTAGCTCGATAAAAGTAGAAGGACATACATTTCCAAGGTTATCAAGATTCAGCCCAATGGGAGGAAAAGCTACAATCTTATATCTGTAAATGTTCCGTGACACAGTATAGTGTCTCGTTTAGATGAGCATGCCGCGATGTGGTCACTGTCCTGTCCATTTCTTCTACTTCAATCATCTTGTTTCACGATGACTAGCCTTCGGGTTGGAAGATGGTCGAAGTAGAAAAAATGGACCGAAGGTGGGATTCATTGGCCAAATGTTGTTTGGATTTGCTAATAATATTACAGGAATGCCTGTATATTAGCATGTTTGCATGCGCCCATTTTAACTCATTATGTAACGACGCAACGTGTCTGTGGAAAATGTGGGCACGTGTCCCTGTGCCTACCTGGTTCCACCGTCTCATGAGTCCCTGAGAACGTACTGCCCTATCCTCGAGATGTTAAAAAATCTCAGCATATATAAAACTGTCACGTGAGTAGTAGAGTATGCATGTTTGGGGCAATATTGGCCGGACCCCGGCGCAGGACCCCGGAAGTGGCGTCATGCCAAGTGACCCAGTAGCACCATGTTGTTCTGTCATGGTAACCCACGTGAGCGGCCATGTTATGACGTCATCCCCATAGCGATGCGTGGCGTTAGTGCGCATGCGCAGCGCGTGTTGTTAGGGTGATACGTGTTTCCGTCGTCCAGTTTGCATACTGGAGGCTGCCATCTTCGTTTCTATGATAGCACGTGGTTGTTATGTTACATAAAGGCCCACAGCAAGACAGGGATATGTTCGAATGGTGTGTTCGATTGAACAAGAGTAATTTCCCGATTCGTAGAATTACCACAAACAACCAGACAAGTTGTACTGTTTCGAATTATATTAGAATTCTTTGCTTCTATCTATATGTGCAATAGTTTTTGTCTACCCGACTATGTTTGTCCTGGAGTATACTCCAGTATACCCCAGTAGAGTAGAAGAGCCAATTTACTGGAGCAGCTTGGCTTATTATTGCTATATTTAGCTATTCTGGTCTGTTCTGTTCAAGGTCAGAATAATAACTAATCTAACAGTGGAGTTAAAATGTAAAAATAAACCAACACTGTTCTGAACTATTCACATTAACCATCTACTGTCCAGATCCACCTTTCTTCTAAGAAAATTGTCATTCCCCGTATTTGACATTTATTTTGTGTTTAATTTTGTTTTATATGCCATGTTTTTTATGTTTTTTTTCAATTTTTTTTTCAATTTTTTTTCGAAGCGATGACAGGAAGACAGTCACAAGACCATGTCGTTCCCCACGGTATATATCTACTCATTTATCAAATCATGTAACGTTATTTTTCTCTTAAAATGTACTGTATTTGTATTCTGTAAAATAAAGTGAATTGAATTGAATTGTTAGTTCTGACCCTATTCCGAGTACTCTTGTTGTTTCATGCATCTAGATTCCCCGATCAGTTCACTTTACTGGCGCTAACCACCAAACAAATTGCTTGCTTTTCCTTAATCTGTATGCAGAGTGATCTCCCTTCTGTACAACAAAAGCCTATATCATTCCTAAAGCCAATAAGCTATCGAGCAGCTTCTGATAAACCATTGCTCGAACGACTCGAAGCCCACCGAGCAAATGTGCTATCGAGCAATTGCTCGTTCGAGTGACTAGAACATACGACTGTTAGCCTCATTTCAGAAAAAGGGGTGCCGAAGGCCATATGTTTTCCAAAAAGGGTGTCGAAATTGGGCAGCCTTCTGGAGAATCCCTTTTTTGTCATATGTGCTTATGTGAAAAGACACAATGTGACACAATGTGCCCTAACACATAGGCGCATGCTGTATGTGCCGATATGTGCTTATGTGAAAAGGCACAGTGTGACAGAATGTGCACTAGCACATAGGCATATGTTGGATGTGCCGATGTGTGCTTATGTGAAAAGGCACAATGTGACACAATGTTCCCTAGCACATAGGCGCATACGGGTATTTGAGGGTACCTATAACCTGGTATTGTATTATTTGAGGTTTCCTATATAAGATACTTTCTGGAAAATCCCTTTTTTGTCGTATGTGCTTATGTGAAAAGACACAATGTAACACATTTTGCACTAGCACATAAGCTCATACTGTATGTGCCGATATGCGCTCATGTAAAAATGCACAATGTGACACATTGTGCACTAGCACATAGGCACATGCGACCAAAAAGGGATTCCATAGCCACAGGCGTTTTCCAAAAAGGGATTATTAAAAATGGATTCCGTAAAATGGAATTCCTATCCGACTCTGTAAAATGGGATTCCATGTTTTAACATTGACACTCGAGGGTATTCCCTTTCCCTATTGGAATAATTAAGTTCAAAGGGAGTTTATGCTTTCATTGGGGTTACAGTTCCAAAAAGCATTCAGTCCAGAATAGTTTGCAGGGATTTACGCTGTATTATATTTGCATTAGGGTTATAGTTGAAAAATAGAGTTCATTCAAATAGTTCAAGAGGGTTAACTCTGTGTTATATGGGGATTATGGTTGATTTTAAACAGTGTGATAAAGTTTGGAATGTTGTGTTCAATCAGATCAGTTCCATTTTCTTCACTTTGTTCTGTTCACTTTGATCTTGGTTGTGTTGGATCTTCGTTCACTGCGACTTCATTCGAACAGTTCAATCGTAGTTGTGTTGGATCTGTTCATAATTATCCCCGCATTTCTTTCCGTCCGTCCGTACGTCCGTCCGTCCGTCTTGCCGTCCGTCCGCCACACCCTGAAAGGCTCAAGGGTAATTAATTCGAAACGTTTAAACTATGCTAATGTGTTCAGGTAACATCTCCAGCTGTGTATGAAGGTTTCGGAATTTTGATTTGGCCTCAAGTGGTTTCAGTGGAACCACTGTTATCATTGGAAAATCAGTTTTTATCGAAAGGCTCCTAGGGTATTTAATTCGAGACGTTTAAACAATGTCCAGGTAACATCTCTAGATGCGTATGAAGGTTTGTGAATTCTAGATGGTTCCAGTGGACCCACTTTTATCGTTAGAAAATCAATTTTTATGGAAAAGCTCCTAGGGTATTTAATTCGAAACGTTTAAACTATGTTAATGTGTTCAGGTAATATATCTAATTGTGCATGAAGGTTTCGGAATTTTGATTTGGCCCCAAGTGGTTCCAGTGGAACGAACCACTTTTAGAATTGGAAAATCAGGTTTCATCGAAAGGCTCCTAGGGTATTTAATTCGAAAAGTTAAAACTATGCTAAGGTGTTCAGGTAGCATCTCTACATATGCATGAAGGTTTCGCAATTTTGATTTGCCCCCAGGTGGTTCCATTGGAACCACTTTTATCGTTAGAAAATCTGTTTTCATCGAAAGGTTTCTAGGGTATTTAATTCGAAACGTTTAAACTATGCTAATGTGTTCAAGTAACATTTCTAGATGTGCATGAAGGTTTCGGAATTTTGATTTGGCCCCAAGTGGTACCAGTGGAACCACTTTTATCATTAGAAAATCAGTTTTCGTCGAAAGGCACCTAGGTTATTTAATTCTAAATGTTAAAACTATGCTAAGGTGTTCAGATCGCATCTCTAGATGTGCATAAAGGTTCCGGAATTTTGATTTGGCCTCAGGTGAAAATCAGTTTTCATCGAAAGGCTCCAATGGTATTTAATTTGAAAATTTTACACTTTGCTAAGTTTTTGGAATATTTATTTGACCCCCAAGTGGTTCTCGCGAAACCACTTTTATCATTAGAAAATCCGTTTTAATCGAAAGGCTCCTAGGAGGTTTAATTCGATACATTTAAACTATGCTGAGGTGCTCAGGTAGTATCTCTAGATGTGCATGGAAGTTTCATAATTTTCATTTGGCCCCCAGGTGGTTCCAGTGGAACCACTTTTCTCGTTAGAAAATCTGTTTTCATCGAAAGGCTCCTAGGGTATTTAATTCGAAATGTTAAACTATGCTAAGGTGTTCTGATAGCATCACTAGATGTGCATAACTGTTTCGAAATTTTGATTTGGCCCCCAGGTGGTTCCAGTGGAACCACTTTTATTGTTAGAAAATCTGTTTTTATCGAAAGGCTCCTAGGGTATTTAATTCGAAACGTTTAAACCATGCTAATGTGTTCAGGCAGGTAACACTTCTATATGTGCATGAAGGTTTTGGAATTTTGATTTGGCCCAGGTGGTTCCAGTGGAACCACTTTTATCGTTAGAAAATCAGTTTTTATCGAAAGGCTCCTAGGGTATTTAATTCGAAACGTTTAAGCTATGCTAATGTGTTCAGGTAACACTTCTATATGTGCACGAAGGTTTTTTAATTTTGATTTGGTCCCAGGTGGACCACTTTTATCGTTAGAAAATCAGTTTTCATCGAATGGCTCCTAGGGTATTTAAGTCGAACCGTTAAAACTATGATAAGGTGTTGCTAAGGAAAAGCGGGGATACAGCATTGTGTGCTTTGCACAAAAATAACTCTATCTAGTTCAGTTTTGTTTCCAGTCAGTTCATCTTCGTTCATGTTTCGTCTGTTCAGTTGGGTTATTGCATGTAATATTTAGCGGTTACAGTCAATTCAGGCGAAACTTTTATTTGGGCGTGAAGATTAAGTCAGTCTACGATATGTTTGTTATGTTAATTTAAACATATTTTATTTGCCATAAATTTGCAAAAAGGATTGGAGTACAAATTATACACTTATGTTAACTCCTCTCCATCAATACAACAGAAAAACAATACATAGATGCGGCTACAAGATATATAGATTTACGCTATTTACAATTGAAATGTAAGTTGTTGAAACAGGCAGACATGTACGTAATAGGGTCTCGACTCAGGCAATACATATGGCTGAACCCTGTTGACTTTCTCTACGAAAGCCCTTGAATGGCAAGTTAAAGGGTGAGGGATGTGACGTTTATAGTACGTCTCGTCTAGTGCAAGAGAGAGGCTAATCGAGAATATAATGACTCAGTTGAAGCGGCCACAAACAATATTGAAAATCTTACCGTTTCCCTCAATCGAAACCTTGGAAAAATTAACACTTGGTCTCTTCAATGGCTCGTCTCATTCAACCCTGCTAAGACAAACACAGTTCTATTCAACTATGGCAGTAATGACGGAACAGATTATCCCACCTTCATTTTTTATAGTAATCCAGCCTCATTCACTGAAGATCACAAGCACCTGGGATTAATTCTCCAATCTAATCTAAACTAGGACTCCCAGATAACTGAAATATGCAAGAAAGTCGACACTCCGTCTATCTTTCCTTCGCAAACTGAAATTCATTTTGAACAGAAAAACATTGGAACAATTCTGTCGCACATTTATTAAACCACTACTTCATTATGGCGACGTAGTGTGTGACTGCGCACCCGAATATTTGACTCAGAATATTGATAGACTTCAGCTTGATGTTGCGCGTATCATTACTGGCATAACGCGATCTGTCTCTGCTGATCAACTTCTGGCTGAACTGGGGTGGCCCTCCCTTTTGAAGCGACGAGAAAAGCACAAATACTTCATTCTTTTCAAAATTATCAACAATAAAACACCAAATTACCCAACGCATTGTTACCCCACTCGAACGCATGATATCTCAATGTATAATCTTCCCAACCCCAACAGATTCACGTATTATCCGGCAATAACGGCGCGTTTCAAAAAATTCTTTTTCCCGTCCACCACAAAAAGCTGGAACAACATACCAGACGTACTCGCCGGAGCCGCAACACTAACGGAGTTCAAACAAACCTATGCTCAATTGCACTTGATCCCCAAACCACCTCTTTATTTCCGTGTGGGTAAAAGAAAGGCCAACATTTTACACTCAAAATTGCATAATAACTGCAGCGACCTAAATAATGACAAGTTCCAAAACTATATTCTGGCCACTCCAAAGTGTATGTGTGGTAATCCCTGTGCAAATGCTCATCACTATCTCCTGGTGTTCCCTGGATACTCTGACTCCAGGATTACACTAATCGATTCTCTTCGAGATTTTCATATATCATCCGAAACCGATCTCTTGTACGGTAGATCCACACTGACAACAAAACAAAACGAGTATATCTTTCTGAAAAACACATCTGACATGTGCCCATGTGCTGCAAGCAATATGATATTTTGTGCACTGGCGTACAGGCACATTCCACCAAACACCAGTCACGCCTTACATCAAATGGGATGGGCAGTAATACCCCCAAAACAAGCAGTAACCCAACAGGGGTACAGATGCACACCCAAGACAACGCACGCACTAGATCACCATGCATTCTCCCCGCCACAATACCGCTTGGCCTAGCATTACGTACCACGTATACCAACTATAGGACTGTATAACGCATTGAGTGGATCAATATTACTAAGGGCTAACAGTGAACCAGTAGGGGGTACGAACCGTTAGCTTAGTCCGTGGCCAGAATATAGTTTTGGAACTTGTCATTTGGGGCACTCCAGTTTGAATGAGTCTATAGTCGGAAAAAGGTAGTTTGGACGAGAACCCTTTCCTTTATTTCGTGCAGGTAGTCCTGAATCCATTCAATGAGGGTTCCAGAGATGCCATATTGGCAAAGTTTGAAAACAAGGCCTTTATGCCATACTTTATTTGTTATGTTCACTTCGATCTTGGTTGTGTTGAATCTTCGTTCACTTTTGTACATTCCTTGTTTTGCCTTGGCCATTGTCAGATTTTAACTATTCAAGTTCTTGTAGTGGTTGTTGAATTTGGTGTTATCAATCCCTTTCCATACCCCGAGTGTGAATGTTTAAACACGGAATCCAATTTTACAGAGTCGTATAGGAATCCCTTTTGGAAAACACCCGTGGCTATGGAATCCCTTTTTGAACGAATGTGCCTATGTGCTAGTGCACAATGTGTCACTTTGTGCATTTTCACATAAGCACATACGACAAAAGAGGATTCTCCAGAAGGTATCCTAGATAAGTATCCTCAAATAATACAATACCAGGTTATAGGTATCCTCAAATATTCGTATGTGCCTATGTGATAGGGCACATTGTGTCACATTGTGCCTTTTCACATAAGCACATATCAGCACATACAGCATGTGCCTATGTGCTAGAGCACATTGTGTCACGTTGTGCCTTTTCGCATAAGCACATATCGGCACATCCAGCATATGCCTATGTGCTAGGGTACATTGTGTCACATTGTGCCATTTCACATAAGCACATATCGGCACATACAGCATGTGCCTATGTGCTAGGACACATTGTGTCACATTGTGCCTTTTCACATAAGCACATATGTCAAAAAAGGGATTCTCCAGAAAGTGAACTGATTGGGTGATCTAGATAAATGAAACAACAAGAGTACTCGGATTAGGGTCAGAACTAATAAGAACAGACCAGAACAACTAAATATAGCAATAATAAGCTAAGTTGTTCCAGTTAATAGGCTCTTCTACTCTACTGGAGTATACTCCAGGACAAACGAACATAGTCGGGTAAACAAAACAAAACTATTGCACAGATAAAAAGAAGCAGAGAATTCTGAAAGAATTCGAAATAGTACAACTTGGAGGGTTGTTTGTGGAAATTCTACGATTCGGGAAATTACTCCTGTTTAATCGAACACATTCTTCGAACATACAGCTGTCTTGTTGTAGACCTTTAGGTAACATAGCAACCACGTGCTACCACAGAAACCAAGATGGCGGCCTCCAGTATACAGAATGGACTCGGAAACACGTATCACCCTAACAACACGCGCTGCGCATGCGCACTAACACCACGTGTCACTATGGGTATGACGTCACAACATGGCCGCTCTGTCGGTTACCATGAAAACACAACATGGCGCCACTGGGTCACGTGACATGACATCACTTCCGGGGTCCGGCACCTGGGTCCGTCCAATATTGCCCCGAACGTGCATACACTACTACCCACGTGACAGTTATATATATGCTGTGATTATAGACTCCTTGTTTGGCAAGTTGGGCAAATTTATGTCACGAATCATGACGGAAAAACATGCCCTCCTCCCATTATCTAAAGATAGTTACGGACTAAGCTAACGGTTCGTACCCCCTACTGGTTCACTGTTAGCCCTTAGTAATATTGATCCACTCAATGCGTTATACAGTCCTATAGTTGGTATACGTGGTACGTAATGCTAGACCAAGCGGTATTGTGGCGGGGATAATGCATGGTGATCTAGTGCGTGCATTGTCTTGGGTGTGCATCTGTACCCCTGTTGGGTTACTGCTTGTTTTGGGGGTATTACTGCCCATCCCATTTGATGTAAGGCGTGACTGGTGTTTGGTGGAATGTGCCTGTACGCCAGTGCACAAAATATCATATTGCTTGCAGCACATGGGCACATGTCAGATGTGTCGATATGTGCTAATGTGGAAATGCACAATGTGCGCACACCACACGCAGCACATAGCTATCTATGAAGACTGGAGGATACCTTTTGAGGATACCTTTTGTGGGATATTTATTTTGGAGGGGGTGGGTGGGGGTGGGTTATCTATTCGAGGATCATTAGGTGCTCCTAGCACCTGTTTTGCTTCTGTTTTCTTAACAACCGGACACCACTGTAGGACTGTAGGACTAAGACCACCACTGCTGACTTTTCCATCATCTGTCCTTTGAACAACATCTACTGTAACCACTCGATACTATAGTCTTCTACCACCCTTAGAGCTCTGTACGATTACAAAGCTGATTTCTAACACTACTAAAGGCTATCTACACCCGACCAAGTCTTAGAAACGACCATCCATACTCTTGTACGGTACTAGAAACCAGTCATACATCACAGAACCACGTCACCTAGTATTTCGAACCATCCATGGGACAGTACGAACCATTAGGTGGTTTTGTAGTACTAGGAGATAACAGTAGACTACCGAGGTACCTATGGTACATCCTATACTACCGAACTAGACAAAAACATACCCCGCCACATCGCAAAACCAGTAGAACAGCAGAGCACACATTGTACGCCCTAAAGTACCGTACAACCATATATACCCCACAATACTGTATCGTCTATCATTACGTAGCATTCAAACCAACTGTGGGACAGTATAACGCCTTAGGTAGGTAAGTAGTACTAAGGGCTATCAGAAGGCGAACAGAGGTACAGACCGTACATCCTGTGCTACCTTTCTAAACTGCCAAACATTACCTCGCAAGAACGTATGGTCTAGCACCACACACTACCCATAGCAGCCATTGGATGTTACAAAGCAGTCGATGGGTTAGTAGTACCAAAGTCAGTAGATCAAAAGGAATATCGACCGTACGCCCTATATTACAACTCTAGACAGCCCTGCATTACCCCAACCACACCGCACAATATCTCTTGGCCTAGCATTACGTACTACCTATATCAACTGGAGCAGAGTATAATGCCTTGTGTGAATCAATGGTACTAAAGGCTAACATTGAACCAGCAGGGGTACATCCTGTACATCATGTACTACCACACTAGACAACAATGCATTACCCCCGCAATACCGCCTGGCATAGCACTGCGTTCTACCTTTACCATATGTTGGATAATATAAAGCATTCGGTAGGTTAGCAGTACCAAGAGCTAAATGTAGACCGGGGTATATACCGCCTATACTATACTACCATATCACTCACCCTGACACGAACAACGTCAAATCGGACTGTACAGTGACAAGAACAGCGGTGAACGTCTCTATGACGTCGCGTCCGGCGCGGGAACCCTAGGAAGTGAAGCAGTGCTTGTTTACTGTGGTAAACAAGCTATGTTTCACTGGTAAAATAGGACCCAGTCACTAATGCTTGGGGTGCGAGGCAATGGGGTATTGGCTGGCCTTGACTATATCTCCATATTATGGTCATGTTTAGCCATTATGCAGAAGTATGCGACTTTAAACACCAATAAATAAATGAATGAATGACGTCGCGTCTTGACATCATTGGCAACGTCACCCGTTTTGCGGAAAAGACTTTCTAGAAAACCACCTTCCCCATCAATCGTCCTTCACAAACGCATACTAAATATCCGAAGCCATATATATACAGGTATACGTTACTATTCTACCAGTACTGTATATGAGTAGTACGTGTACGTATCATGTCGGATCTAGCTGGATAGAGCGACCGTTTTCACGGGAAAAAATTGCCTCTACAAAAATTCGGTTTCTGTGGGAGTTAAACACTAGCTGCTCCGGCAAAAGTCCGGGTGACAAGAGTCGATTAATACGTGCTATACTACTGATGACCCAACAGGGAGATGGAGAGAAAGAAAGGAATAGAATTCCCCGAAAAAGTTCGAAAATCATGCATATCGATGCAATTATTTATTTATTTATTTATTACTGCATAATGTCATATATTTCTGTCAAAGGCTAATTGTGACCGCAGCGTGGAGATAAAGTTTATTCAATCGTTTATACCCATATTGCTCTTTTTGAGGACTTCTACCGGAAGCATCGGTGACTGGGTCTTATTTTACCAGTAAAACAGAGCTTCGTTGTTTACCGCAGTAAACAAGCACCAATTCACTTCCAGGGGTTCCCGCGGGACAACATATTGATGAAAGTACCTTTTACATCGCCCAAGTCGCCACGTGTTCTTCCTACGAACATGAAAAAATATTTAAAAACATTAGTAGGAGAGCGATGAAACGGCCTTATTGGGGGATCTCATGGGGGATCTCATATGTGACGTCATAGTCACGCGACTTAGTGGCGTCATGTTTGGTTGTCGTGGTAGCCTGCGTGGGCGGCCATCTTGTGACGCTATTACCGTAGTGATGCGCGGTGTTAGAGCGCATGCGCAGCGCGTGTTGTTAGGGTGATACGTGTTTCTGTCGGCCATTTGGTATACTTGAGGCCGCCATCTTGGTTTCTATGGTAGCATGCGTTTGTTATGTCACCCAAAGTATTACAACACGGCGGGGGTATATTCGGAAGGTATGTTTCTTTGAACAAGAGTAATTTCCTGATTCGTAGAATTACCACTAACAACCAGACACTCCCTCCAAATCACCCAAAACAACTTTTATTTGATATGAAACCCAAGATTGGGCTTTTTTCTCCAATAACAGGAGAGTTCGATTGAAGTAGAGTAGTTTTCTGGCTCGGATTTTCCCCAAACCCTCGGATACTTCGTAGAATTACCACAAATAACCCGATAATTGTATACTTGGCTCAGATTCTTCACGAATCCTTTTCAAAACCACCATACCATGACTTTTTCTCCAATAAAAGGCACGTCCCTTTGTATAAGTGTCCTTTTCTGTTTCTGATTCCAGCAGAATCTTTGAATACTTCGTACAATTACCACAAACAATCCGATATTTGTTTACTGGGTTCGGATTTCCCACATAATCTTTTTTAGGACCGGCGTGCCATGGATTTTAATAGTTTCACGTAGTATTATAGTACTGAGGGGGACCTTTCGATTAGAGCTAACTGATGGAGACAACCTCCATGAAAGCCTATATCATTCCTAAAGCCAATAATCTATCGAGTGGTTACTGATAAGTTATTGCTCCAACGACTCGAATCCCATCGAGCAAATAAGCCATAGAGTATTTATTCGAACGAGTGACGCGCACATACGACTCTTAGCCTCATTTCCGTATTTGAGGATACCTATGACCTACTATACTATTGTATCATTTGAGGATACCTGTCGAGGATACCTTCTGAAGAATCCATTTTTGTCGTATGAGGCTATAAGGGCCCTGATAAAATCCCTCAATGAGGTCTAATGTACTATCCCTTTTAGCCTCATTTCGTTTGAGGCCATGAGGGACATGAAAAATTCCTCAATGAGGTCTAATTTATTATCACTCTTTGCCTCATCACGGTATTTAACATCCATATCCCCTGACATCCCAATTTCAGCACCCCTTTTTGGAAAAAGGTCTGGCCTTCGGCACCCCCATTTTAGTCGTATGAGGCCATGGGGGCATGGTAAAATCCCTCAATGAGGTCTTATTTACCATCCCTCTTGACCTCATTTCGTTTCAGGCCATGAGGGCCATGAAAAAAATTCCTCAGTCAGGTCGAATTTACTATCTCTCTTAGCCTCATCTCGGTATATAGCAGCCATATCCCGTGGCACCCTAATTCCAGCAGCCCCTTTTGGAAAACGTATGGCCTTCGGCACCCCTTTTTTAGTCGTGTGAGGCCATGATGGCTATGAGAAAATTCCTCAATGAGGTCTAATTTACTATCCCTCTTAGCCTCGTCTCAGTATTTAACAGCCATAATACCTGGCACCCCAATTTCAGCACCCCTCTTTGGAAAACGTCTGGCCTTCGGCACCCTTTTTTAGTCGTATGAGGCCATGAGGTCTATAAGAAAATGCCTCATTGAAGTCTAATTTACTATCCCTCTTAGCCTCGTCTTGGTATTTAACAGCCATAATACCTGGCACCCCAATTTCAGCACCCCTTTTTGGAAAACGTCTGGTCTTCGGCATCCCTTTTCAGTCGTATGAGGCTATGAGGGCATGAGAAAAGCCCTCAATGAGGTCTAATTTACCATCCCTCTTGACCTCATTTCGTTTCAGGCCATGAGGGCCATGAAAAAATCCCCAATGAGGTCTAATTTACTATCACTCTTAGCCTCATCTCGGTAAATAACAGCCAGATCCCGCGGCACCCCAATTCCAGCACCCCTTTTTTGAAAACGTCTGGCCTTCGGCACCCTTTTCAGTCGTATGAGGCCATGAGGGCTATGAAAAAATTCCTCAATGAGGTCTAATTTACTATCCCTCTTAGCCTCGTCTCGGTATTTAACAGCCATATCCCGTGGCACCTCAATTTCAGCACCCCTTTTTGGAAAACCTCTGGCCTTCTGCACCCCGTTTTAGAGTATGAGGCCACGAGGGCTAGAAGAAAATCCCTTAATGAGGTCTAATTTACTATCCCTCTTACCCTCATTTCGGTTGAGGCCATGAGGGCCATGGAAAAATCCCTCTTTGAGGTCTAAATTACAATCCCTCTTAGCCTCATTTCGGTATTTAAGGATACATATCACCCAGCTCCTATATGGCTCCTATACAGCTCCTGTACAGGTAGTCTTACCAACGGCTTCCATCTTATCACCAAAGCTCCAAGACCACTACTTATCTATGGTCTATCTGCCCTATCATTCATTAGACTTCATATAAGCTTCTGTTCGACACTTGTTGGACACGTTTTGATGTTTTGAATAAAATATAGGGACGTAGATACCGAGTGGTCACGGGGCTCACGTACCACCCAACACTTTCCTGCTTGGCCACGTAGTGCCAAAGGGCCCGCGACTATGAACTGAAAACTGAAAAGCTTTTCTGAAGTTGGCCCGGCGGGAGACGATCCCGTGTCTTCGGCGCCAAATCGCCTAGCCAAAAATGCTCTGCCATCATACCAACTGAGGTAACGGCAACCCCAAAAGCTATTTACTCTTTTTATTGACAAATGATATAATACTGGAATGCGCAACTGAATGTGTTATATCCACTGGAAAATCTTTAGATTCAAATCTTAAGAGTAAAAAGTCCGTACACCCTCTTTCCTAGAGAGTGGGTGAGTGAGTGTGAGAGTGAGAGTGAGTGAGAGTGAGTGAAAGAGGTAGAGAGATGGAAAGAGATGGAGAGATGGAAAGAGATGGAGAGAGAATGGGTGATGGAGAGAGTGAGAGATGGGAGGAGAGTGTGAGATAGAGAGTGAGAGAGACTGAGAGAGAGAGAGAGAGAGAGAGAGAGAGAGAGAGAGAGAGAGAGAGAGAGAGAGAGAGAATCAACATTATTGTTTTTGAATGACGAGGAACTGATGACGGCAATGGGAGAGGATTGGGTTGAGAAAGGGAAGAGAGAAGAGAGTTGTTAAGAAAACACTTGGAAACAACGATTCAGATTAGTAAACAAAGATTCGTCGAAGTGGGAAAAGAGATAGCTCAGCTTTTTATTGACTTTCCTGTGAAAACTTTACCATTACTCTAGTAGTGGTGAAAATTGTGATAAACTAATGTTGAAATTAATTGCTAGAACGTTATCGAGTTCTTGAGGCCTGAGAGTTTGTATATAACAAAAGTATTGATATCGGAAAACGAGTTGTTTGTCCGAATTTGTCTTCCACTCAGAAGTAACCAGGCAGAACGCGGATACCAGGCCCAACCTTGCAAGAACCTACACTTCCAACTCAAAGACATCGCGGTTAAGAAATTGAAATCCGAACTGTATTACAAAATCACTGAATGAACATTGAGCCACGGCCATTAACGCTCATTATGCCACACCCCTCCAGGGGCCAAGTGCGTTGTGTCCTTAGGCAAAGCACTTAGTGCCGATTGCCCAAGTGGGGGCACGGTGGCGCTGTGTACTAAGGCGTACTACACGTCGACGATGCATCTGCCCTCAACCAATTCTAACCCTGCTTGTGTGGAGTTAGTATGTTGGGGAGTTTGATAGTTGCTCTCCGTAGCTCGGTGGTTCATTCCGGGTACTCCGGCTTCCTCCACCCGAAAAACTGTCCAACACGAGGTGACCGTGGTTGTCGACAGTGTCGTTAAACCCCAATAAATAAATAAATAAATAAATAAATAAATAAATAAATAAATAAATAAATATCAACTGCGTGATTGTAAATGACGTGGTCGGATGTGTCCGATTGGTTCGGTAAAATGTTAATAATCCCCGGGGTGCGCGGACCATGTACTACCCCTTTCGATTCATTGCTTATATGATCTTTTGGCTTACTCGACAACAGCGGCGTGGCCATGGAGGGGATTGGACAAGATGGGGGCGGGGGGCCGGGGGGGGGTGGTCTTTGAATGAAAAATATCATCCTAAAATGCAGTGTCTGCAATCCCGAAAACAGGTGCGCGATTCCTCCACTTTCTAGATACTTAGGCCTGAAAAAAGAATCAAATGCCCCAACTGAAAAGGTATTTTTCCCAGTAAAACCCCCGAACTTTCACCTACAGACTACACATCCTTCACACAGCATTAGGCGAAATGAAGTGGGGAGCAAAATATTTTGTCTGCACATTTGCCTAACTTCAATTAGCTTGACCTCGACCCTAATAATAATAATCTTTGTGTAATTTTAATTTTACTTGTTTGTTTATTGGGGTTTAACGACACTTTCGACAACCAGAGTCACCTCGTATCGGACGGAGAGTACTCCGGCTTCCTCCGAGCCTAAAACTGTTCGACACGAGATGACCCTGACTGTCGAACGTGTCGTTAAACCTCAATAGATAAATAGACAAATAAAATAAATAAATAAATAAATAAATAAATAAATAAATAAATAAACCGCACGGGTTCTCTCCAGCTTCCTCTACCATTAAATCTTTCCAACATGTTAACCCCAATAGACTTATTTATTTATTTATTTATTTATTGTGGTTTAGCGACACTTTCAACGGCCAGGGTCACCTGGTATCGGATTGTTTTACGGGTGGAGGAAACCTGAGTACCCGAAGAGAACCATCGAGCTTTGGCGAGCAACAGACCCGTCAACGTACTAACTCCACACAGGCGGGGTTAGCATTTATAATTTAGTTGAAGAGAAGTGCACCATCGACGTGCAGAACGGCAATTGAGATTGAGTGTCTTGCCCAAGGAAACAACGCGATTTCCGCAGATGGGATTCGAACCGAGGACCTCTCGGCTTCCATCCTGTACCTCTACCTACTGAGCCACCGCGTACCAACCCCAGTAGGTAAACAAATAAATAGCTTGCATAGCACTAAGTTTTACCAATGTGGAATTCATGAATTTTAACCCTTTACCCAACATGAAAAGCAGTCGACACTTGCAAATATAATTCTTGAATAACTAATTTTCTTCATTTTTTGTCTAAAAAATATAGGTTATGACCCATCTGTGGAACGAGCTCGTCGAGCTCGTTCCAAAGAGGGGTCATAACCTATGTTTTGAGACGAAAAATGAAAAAAATAATGAAAATTAATTGGCGATTTTTGTGAATAGCGCTGGCCGGTTTTTGCCGTTACGTTGGGGAAAGGGTTAACATACGGCGACGTTAAAAGAAATGGGCGAAAATTCCCCCCCCCCCCCCCCCCCCCGTCATTTGGCATGCCCCCCCCCCCCCCCCCCCCCTGTTCAACAAATATAATAAAACAAAGTGGACAGGTGGGTTTCCTGAAGTTTTAGCATAACCGGAGAGGTTTTCCAACATGAATCACAGAAGTAACAAGACAGTGAAATCTCATCCAATGCCAAGCTGACCCAAACTCATGTTTATTTCACTGTTTTTTTAAATGGTGGTTATGGTGAGGCACAGGTAAATACCGATGCCAAATCCCAAATTGAGCATGTTGTGCAATGCTTTCCTGAAAAAGACCAATCAATCATATTGAAGGTGTCATCTGCAGCACAGCACCAAAGTCACCACTGGAGACATTGGTGTTTTTTTTAAAGAAGTGTAAATCGAATTTTTAAAAACCTAACTATTATTGTCTATTGAATAAAAGGAAAGATGTATCTTTTTATAAAATTTCATATCAATTGGTGGCTGTGAGGTTTGAGATTTCGCAGATTAATAATGTTCATTGAGTTCAGCGCGAAAATTCAAATTTCCCCTGTAAAAACAACAAAACGTCATGAGTCTTAAAATATGATTGGCTGCACCTTTTGCACGGATTTTTTGTCATTCAATGTTGGAAACACGCTTCTAAATATCATTTGGCGGTTCTGAAAGATGAAGACAAGTTCTACTGTTGGTTTCTTCTTCTACCATGAAAAGGTGAGTTCCAAAATAGTTTTTTTGAAAAATTTAGTTTCTGTAAAGAATAATACTTCTTTTGTCTTGGGTAATATAAAATAAATATGAATAGAAAATGTTTCCATACTGATACAGTTCGGGAAGAATGGATTTCTTCTGCTACACTACAGGCTCATTATATACCTACCCCGCCGCATTAACGAGAAGTGGAGCAGTGTTTGTTTACTGTGGTAAATAAGTTTTACTAGTGAATTAGGACCTGGTCACCAACGCCTGGGGGTGCATAACCTCTCACGTGGCTAACACTGATATAAACAATTGGCTCTACTTGATTTCATGTCCGTTTTACAGACCATGGTGTTAGGTGCCAAAAGTAACTAAAACAAATATAAAAGTATTCCCTTGGGAACCCTGGAAGGTGGGGCAGTGCTTGTTAAGGACTATGCTACCCCAAATTTCAACCAAAATGCACAGTGCCAAAACACACAATTGAAACATTTCGGATGTTGATGTTTCATATCTGTTGGATCACGGTTATTTGATTAAATGATGAAGAGAACAAAAAGTGATTTTTAACCCTTCACCCAACGCAGATGATACCAAAATTTATTATTTTAAATATCATTTTTTGAAATTTTTCAAAAAAATTCAACAAACCATATCATGTGACCCCTCGTTGGAACGAGCTCGTCGAGCTCGTTCCAACGAGGGGTTACATGATATGGTTTTGTTGAATTTTTTTTAAAAATGTTTTTTCAACTGCTGAATTTGCATATTACGCGGGAGGATGCGGCCAATTCGTTGGGTAAAGGGTTAAGTGAATAAAATGCCTTTCAGTTATCGAATTTAAAAAACAGCTTCAGCTGAATACGTGGGAAATATCACCGAAATAGTTAAACCAAAATATTCAGTGAGCATTCATCTAGTGGCAGTTACCAACTAAATTTTAAAACCCCAGCAAAGTATTTTAAAATTGTCACAGAAAATGGCAAATTATGTACATGCTTTACAAAAGATACAAAAGGACATCCTGCAAATCCCAAGACACTTAACGACTACACATGTACAGAGTCATTGTAACTGGTCAGCGTGGCCAAACAATAACAAACATGCATGATTACAGTAGAACTGATTACCACTTCATACTCAGTAATGGAAAGGCGTTTTCCTTCCAAACAAAAGACAATCCAATTATCCAACAGTGGTTGAATGCTTTTTTCACCTTACACTCTGTACCACTCATGCAAAATTGGTATTGGTTATCCTTCGTTTTTTGTTTTCAAAAGTTAACTGATTTAGAACTAACAAGTGAAGTTGATTTTAACAGTTACATTCATGACATGTTTTTCTCATTTCATATTGAATGTTCTCTTCCCCTTCTACCTTCGTGTCTGATTTAAAACAAAATATTCTCAAACGACTTTGCATTTCAATCACAACTGTACCAATGTTATTAAGAGGTTCTGCTTTGGGCATTTGTTCAGTGAAACAAAACATATAATTTGATCTTTCCATCTTTTTAAATTTAGATTTTTTTTAAAAATTATTTGGTTGGTAATTGCCACTAGATGGATGTTAACGGAATATTTTAGTTTTACTATTTCTGTGATAATTTCCACGTATTCAGCTGTAGCTTTTCAAATTTCATAACTACGTAAGTCATTTTTTCCCTTTCATTTATCATTGATGTGTTAACCAAACAACCGTGATTCAACAGATATGCTACATCAACATCCGAAATGTTTCAATTGTGTGTTTTGGCACTGTGCTTTTTGTTTGAAATTTGGGGTAACATAGTCCTCAACTGCGATACCCCTTTACCAAAACGTAACGGATAAAACGGACCAGCGCTATTCAAAAAATCATTTAATTTTTAGTCTCCAAACATAGCTTATGGTCCCTCATTGGAACGAGTTCATTGAGCTCGTTCCAATGTGTCATAAGCTCTGTTTTTGACGCAAAAAAAATGAGAAAAAGTTATTCAAGAATTTTATTTCCCAAGTGTCGTCTGCCTTTCGTTTTAGGGAAAGGGATAAACAAGTACTGCTGTACTGGTAAAGTAGTAACCGGAACCAACGTCTGGTGGGAGCCCTCTAAAGTGGGTGGCATAATTGTAAACGATTGGCTAAATTGCCATGATACAGCCATAGGTGCTGAAAGTGACCTTAAAACAAAATTTATTTTTAAGAATGTCGTGGAAAATCACTCAAGGCCAGTAGACCCAAACATCGTCATTAATTTTTTTTTAAAGCGTAGCTTGGGTCTTATTGGGACAAGTTTAGGTGTTTGTTCCAGCAAGGGGCCATAAGCCACGTTTTTGAAGTTTGTATGGGATGGGGCGAAAAAACTCCCAAATATTAGTTTCATCTTGACGCGTATGTAAAGGGTTAATTTGTTGGAGAGAAAAAAGCTCAATGATTACCTAGCCTTCAGCTAACAAATACCTGGGCTGTGGTCCTTGAGCCGAATGCTTCATTATTCTTGTGATTTTCGAACAAATCACTTTTCCTTAGAATTTCAGTTCGTCACAAATGATTTCACGCAGTGAGTTAGAAAACAAGAGCATGTTGACTTCGACGCTAGAATAAGATTTAAAAATTTGTAAAAAGTCACGTGGTTTAAAATTTAATTGGGCGTACGAACTAATCGTATGTCATTCGACGCTGCAACCACGCCGCTTAAAATCATCTGGCGCTCTCCATTGTGAAGACCAACTGAACCCACGTGTTGGTAGATGACCAGTTTTTTCGTGAAAGTTGTTTTCTTGAATAGTTTTGTATTTGGTTAGGTGACCGCTAAATAATTCCGTGGCTAACCGAAACACGAAGGTACTTCGCCACCTGTTACAAGTTATAGCGTGTGTAGGACTTGGAAAAACTTAATTGTGAAATTGTAAGTTATTTCGAATAAAGCAATGCAGAGCGAATCGGTTGCCTCAACTATTTTAGCGACATATTTCGCTGAACTTGGAGCGAACCCCTCCCCCTCTCCCCACCCCACATAAAAAACAAAACAAAATGAGCATGAAATAATCGGAAGTGTATATTTTTGTAACAACCACCCGGGTCCTCTAAAAGGGGACATTCTTAATTTTAAACGATTGGCTCACCAAGGCTTCGTGTTTGTTTTTGTCGTCATATAGCCATATACGATGAAAGTGACATTAAACGCCAGTAAAAACGGAATTGCTTTTGAAATTATGAAGTTTTAACAGGCATTTAAACCTGCTGTAACTCGGTGGAATTTAAATCGGAGGTACCCCCGCAGGAACCCCGAAAAGTGAAGCAGTGCTTGTTTAATGTGGTAAACAAGTCCCGTTTCACTGGTAAAATAGGACCGTCACTAATGCTTGGGGTGCGAGTTCTCTAGGCAACATGGGATATAAACGACTGACTGACATTGACTTATCAAAGTATTGTGGTCATGATTAGCTATTGTGCAGAAGTATGTGACCTTAAACACCAATAAATGGGGGCGCGGTGGCGTTGCGGTAACCGGTTCTCGTCAGATCACCGAAGTTAAGCAACGTCGAGCGCGGTTAGTAGTTGATGGATGACCATTTCCTCGACTGATTCGCGCTTCCGCGTTGTGTCCTTGGGCAATGCACTTAACCCCGATTGCCTACATGGGGGCACGATGACGCTTGGTACTGAGGCGTACTGCACGTCTTCAACCAATCTATCCCTGCCTGCGCCGCGGTGCAGAGTTCAGAGTTACGATGTTGGAGAGCTGACAGCTGCTCGTCGTTGCTCGGTGGTTCTCTCCGGGTACTCCGGATTCCTCCACCCGTAAAACTGTCACGGGCACGGTTAGCCATTGTGCATATGTATGTGAACTTAAAACACCAATAAATAAATAAATAAACCAATAATAAAATAACTGGAGGTAGGGTTTCGAAATTGTTGCATTCAAAACATGGCTTATGGTCCCTGATTGGAACAAGCACCTTCCAATATTGGTTCATAAGCTGTGGAAGCAAAGAGAAACGTGAGCTACTTGTTAGATTTAGCCAATGCTGTTTGTTCAGTCTTGTAAAGTTAACAGTAGATAACTTTCATACAATAGCCCACTGGCATGGCCCATGAACTGAAAGCCTTATGCTTGTTATTTAGATAATTTCTAGATACAGTAAATTAGATGGCAATACAAATTTACTGCATATATTTATTTTCATCCCTTGAGTGCAACAAGGCACCATCTGCAATGCTTAAGCATTGCAGATGGCGCATTGTTGCACCAAGAGACTATATATGATAAATAAGCTCAGTAGTGGCAGGGGGGGGGGGGGGGGGGTCGGCTAAGTGTCGAGATTTCCAAAACATAATTTTCTGAAAAACGAGTAAATTGTCGGCTAATAGATCAGTTATAGCTCGCGGTCCATGAGCTGAACTTTTGGTGCACTTCTCGTGCTTTGTTTGCAAAGAAAATGTAAAAAACCATCGGGCGAGACGGAGGGTGGGGGGGGGGGGGGGGCTGGTTTAGAATCGATATTAACCCACTTCACGACGACTGCAAAATACCTGTTTCAAGCTGCCGATTTTGCCCCATAATACAACTAGGAACTTAACGAATTCAGTCGTTTGACCCCCGAATCAAATAAAATGCAGAAAAACCTCGAATGGTTGGACATTTTGTTTCAAAAATATAGCTTGACCTTCCCCGAAGTCTGGGTAGTGAAGTACTTGTTTACTGTGGTAAACAAGCTGTTTTACTGTTCAAATAGGACCCGGTAACCACCACCTGGGACGGAAGTCCTCGAAAATGGGCAACATTTATGTCAACGATTGGCTGGACTTGAATTTATATGCATCTTGCGGTTAAGATGAGCAAATGTGCAGAAATAACATTAAAAACCAATAAATACATAAAACAGCTTGACCCATTTTTGGAACGAGCTCAACGAGCTGGATGGATAAAATGAATATTAAGCGGTGTTAATGAAACCTATTTGAATGAAGGTTTTTCCGCCACGTTGGATAAAGGGTGGAACCAAGCCTGGAAATGGGCAGGCTGTCATCTTTAAAATGAGGACCCCCAGGGGTTGAATTTGGTGATGTCATGTTTCACTGGTAAAATAGGACCCAGTCTGTTTGGTGTGAGTCCTCTAAAATGGGCAACATGGGGTATAAACGATTGACTGACCTTGACTTTATCTCCATGTTGTGGTCTTAATTAGACATTGTGCAGAAGTATGTGGCCTTAAACACCAATAAATATCATACTTGAACCTTGACACATGAGCATGAAGTTGGGTCTCCCAGTGGAAACTTCCGGCAGTGAAGCAGTGTTTGTTTACTATCGTAAACAAGTAGTTACAGGTAAAATAGGAACCGATCACCTGGAGTGGAAATCCTCTAACTCTTTACCTAACGAATCGGACGTATCCGTCCGCGTAATTTACAAATTAAGCAGTTGAAAAAATATTTTTCAAAAAATTGAAAAACTCATGTGACTCCCTCATTGGAACGAGTTCATCGAGATCCTTCCAATGAGGCGACAATTATGATTGGTTGAATTTTTTTGAAAAATTTGAAAAAGCAAAAATAATGAATTTTGATATCGTCTGCGGTGGGTAAAGAGCTAAAGTGCGCAGCACACGTTTAATCGATTGTCTGCACTTCGTCCCCTGAGTTCCAATGTGTTCTATGTGCCAGTAGGCACATAGAACACATTGGAACTCAGGGGACGACTTGACTTTATACCTGTGTTTCGGTCAAATAGCCATAGATGCTAACTGTGACCCAAACCAATTAGAAACTATTCTTCGCGTGGGCAAGTCCACACTGTTTTGTTTACAATCTATTTATATGTCGTTTCTTGATATGAACAGATCAGTTGGAAGTTGGTCTTGGGAGTTTGCTCCTTGGGACTTTTGAACGATTTTGTCATGGTATTGACTGAAAACCACCCAGCTATCCCGGCGGGAACCTCGGGAAGTGAATCAGTGCCTGTTCACTGCGGTAAACAGGCTCTGTTTTACTGGTAAAATAAGACCCAGTCACCAATGCTTGGGGGTGCAAACCTTCTCTAAAATTGGCAACGTAGCGTATAACGCTCATCCCTTGTCTCGAGTTGATACTCATGTTGTGGTAAAGATTAGACATTGTGCAAAAATATGACCTTAAACACCAATAAATGGGTACCACCCAGCTCGAATAGCAATGGGGTGTAATTTAATACATGCCTGTCATTTCGATTTGCAGACAGCTATCACTGCAGTGCATTTGCGATGGCCAACCCAAAGGCACATGGCCACCAGAATGTAACGCCATTTCCGCGGAGTGCGTTGACTCGGTAGTTAGGGCATTGGACTTGCATTTGCGATGGCCAACCCAAAGGCACATGGCCCCCCAGAATGTAACGCCATTTCCGCGGAGCGCTTTGACTTTGTAGTTAGGGCATTGGACTTAACGAAGAGCCTCACGACTCCATCCCGACCAGCGATAACTGAATTCTTGGGCAAGGCACTTCACTCGATTGCTCAAATGGGGAACGGTGGCTCTGTACCAAGGCGTACTGCAAGTAGATGGTGCAATGATCAACCACTGCTAGCCCTGCTTGTGCGTAGTACATGGGGAGGTATGGCAGGTAATGATTCTCCAAGGTGGTTCTCTTCGATTCTCTCCGTGTACTTAGGTTTCCCCCACTAATAAAACCTCTCCGACGCGAGATGACCTGGCTGTCAAAAGTGTAGTTAAAACCCATTAAATAACGCGTTTTCCGATCGGCTAGTGGCCATTGCGAATGAATATCAATGACACGAGCTGTCCAGTTTACCTCGCGTACTACATCCAGGTGATAACCGTCGATCCGCGTGGGAACTTCTGTAAGTGAAGCGGTGCTTGTGTACTATGGTAAACGTGCTGTTTAATTAGTAAACGAGCAACTGGCCACCATTTCTTAGATGGAAGTCCTCCAAAATGGGTAACATGGGTATAAACAGTTGAACTTGACTTGATATTCGTGTTGCTGTCATGGTTACCCGTTGTGCCGAAATACGTGACCCTAAACACCAATAAGTAAAAACATATGACTTGTGTAAATCCGCGTCATTTTAGCTAAACTTTTTGTTGCTGTTTAAAATTAATGAAACCAACATTTCCGCTCATTTCTATGGTAGGAGGCGGAGCAAAATTGGTATCTCGAGCAACATCCAGTGTAAATGGGGATTATTTATTAATCCAGTCCATTTTGAGCGTGGTAGCTCAGTGGTTATAGCATTGAACTTTAACCCTTTACCCAACGAATCGCCCGCACCCGCCCGCGTAATATGCAAATTCAGCAGCTGAAAAAATATATTTCGAAAAATATCAACAAAACCATATGTGACCCCTCTTTGAACGAGCTCGTTCCAAAGAGGGGTCACATATTTTAGAAATTAACAAAACCAAAAAGGTAGCAATGATTGCCTAGGAACAGCTGCAAAGTCGGTGGATATCGACTGTTAACCCTTTACCCAACGTAACTGCAAAAAATGGGCCATCGCTGTTAACAAAAATCACCAATTTTTATATGCCCGTTTTGAAAAAGCGGTCGTATTATGGTATACCGCTGTCCGTCCGTCCGTCCGTCCGTCCGTCTGTCCGTCCGTCTGTCCGTCCGTCTGTCCGTCCGTCTGTCCGTCCGTCCGTCCGTCCGTCCGTCCGTCCGTCCGTCTGTCCGTCCGTCTGTCCGTCCGTCCGTCTGTCCGTCCGTCCGTCTGTCCGTCTGATCTTGCCATCGCAGATGGCTTTGCAAGGTGACCGTGAGGTTGGGGGCTAAAACTGTTAGTACACCAACCAATTGAGTTTTTTTTTTTTCAACATGTGAGGTGTGAAAAACCCACTTGAGTTGCGCAATTTTCCCCATACCGAACACTAAAATCACCTCACAAGTACATCTGCGGTAGAACGTCCGTCCGCCCGTCCGTCCGTCCGTCCACACGTCGCACAAGAACTCGAAAACGTTTCGAGCAATTTTTGTTATTTTTTGGTGGAAAGTGTGTTGATGGAAGCAAGGTCCCTTTTGATTTATGTCGCTGTCCAATTTGTCATTCCAGAGTTATGGGGCTTTATTCGTTAAAATATAGGCAATTTTCCACATGTCTGACAATAACTTGAAAATGCTTAGAGCAATGTTCATGATTGTTTGGTTGCAAGTATATGTTAACTGGAATCTCCCTTTGGATTTATTTCCAAATTAATAAACAGTCTGTTGTTGGTTATGATTATTGTACAAGAATATAAAAAAAACCCTGAAAAGTGCACATGAATACTCATTGTGTGCTTCCCTCTTGAAATTGATGACGGGCGTATCATGCGCTCATGGCGCAGCTGTTTATTATTTCATTTTTTGTCTCAAAAACATAGTTTATGACCCCTCTTTGGAACGAGCTCGTTGAGCTTGTTCCAAAGAGGGATCACATATGGTTTTGTTGATTGTTTTTGAAAACATTTATAAAATATTTAAAATAAATTTTGAAATGTCTCCATTGGGTAAAGGGCTAAACTGAAAGGTCCATCGTCAGATTCCCACCATGGCCAACTCCATTGTCTTCTTGGGGTAGACACTTAATCCAGATTGCCCATGTGGGGGCACGGTGGCGCAGTGTACTAGGGCGTACTGCACGTCGATGGTGCACGCGTTCTTAACCCAATTCTAACACAGCTAGAATGGAGTTAGTACATTGGGAGAGTCGGACAGTTGCTGGCCTCTGCTCTGTGGTTCTCTCCGGGTTCTGCAGGTTCTCCGGCTTGCCCCATCTGAAAAATCAGATGCGAGGTGACCCTGGTTGTCTACAGTGTCGTTAAACCCCAATAAATCCGGGCCTTCTGCTAACTGGGTTGATTCGACTTGAACAATCACCTTCCAATCCCAGAACTGTAAACATCAAACTGGACCTCGCTGTCCTTACTGTTGTAAAATGGCCCATGTTGATATCGAATCGTTCAAATTTGAAAAATGGGTTGTTTGTTCTCCCACGTGAACCCCAGGAAGTGAGGCAGTGCTTGTTTGTGTTAAATAGGACCCGGTCACTATAATGCTTGGGGTGCGAGTCCTCCGAAATAGGCAATATGGGGTAAATGATTGACTGAACTTGACGTTATCGCATGTAACGATTAGCCATTGTGCAGAAGTATGTGACCTTAAACACCAATAAATATAAATGGGTTTGTTTTTATCGATGTATAGTATCAGGCAAATTCGTAAACCGGAACATGATTAGTAGACATTTAGGAATTTTTGATTAACCTCTGCACCCTGATGTCGAAACATTAATTTTAAGGACCATTGTTTCCCCATAATACCTCAACTAATTTAACCAAAGTAATCTTGTTGGACAGAGCTCAATGACCTCGATTAAACACGACCGTTTTCTGCGAGAACCCCGGGAAGTGAAGCAGTGCTTGTTTACCGCGGTAAATGGACTGTTACTGGTAAAATAGGATTTCCGACCCCACATTGCAACGTTAAGTTCGTTGCAATTAAGGCTTTCCCGTGTGAACTCCGGGAAGTGAAGTAGTGCCTGCTCACTGCGGTAAACAGGCTGTTTTACTGGTAAAATAGGACCCTGTCACAATTGCTTGTGGTGTAAGTCTAAATTGAGCAACACGGTTATAAATGACTGGCTGTACTTGACTTTATATCCGTGTTGTGATCACGATTAGCAGTTTTGCAGAAATGTGACCTTAAACATCAATAAGTATAGGTCTGGAGCAGTGTGAAATATTAAATGGACAATTATATTAGTAGTGTGGTCTAGATTGGTGTTTCAAGTTTTTAAAGCCACCCCAAAGAAAGGATGGCCTGGAGAACTGGATAAGTGTCAGAATCATATTCTTCACTTGGAGCACGATTTGCTGACAGCGGCAATATAATCAAAATGTTCAAAAAGCTAGTTTGTCCCACTCCCTACTTAGCCTTAGCTAGGCATTTCGGCTCAATAGGGGGGTATTAAAATGGGTCTAGAAAAATAAAATTTTCGAGTACTGTACAAAATATTGGGTAGGTGGAGGGATAACCATTGAAGGCCAAATTCCTTTAATCATTTTCTTCAACAAAACTGGTGTCCAACCTGCAAGTCTTGTCTGCAATAAAGGTAGCCAAGACGTGCCTAGGAACAACTTCAAAGCCAGTGGCTATCTACTGTTAACCCTTTACCCAAAGTAACTGCAAAAACCGGCCCGCGCTATTAAAAAAAAATCCAATTTTTAAAAAAAATTGTCGCAAAAACATAGGTAATGACCCCTCTTTGGAACGAGCTCATCGAGCTCGTTCCAAAGAGGGTCATAATGTGTTCTTCATTCAAAAAATGAAAAACATTTTTTTTTTTAATTTATTCAAGAATTTTGTTTGTAAGTGTCGTCTGTTTTTCATGAGGTAAAGGGTTAGTGTAAACCTGTATACAAATCTCCAGGCCTTTTACACTTCATATAACACACACATTAAAAATTAAATTTCACGCGGAAATACCGTAAAGTGAAGCAGTGCTTGTTTACTGTGGTAATAGGACAGCAAACAATCCTTGGGGTGGAAGTCTTCAAAATGGGTAACATCTGCATAAGCGATCGACTAAATTTAACTTCATCTTTATATAGCGGTCACGATTAGCCATTGAGCCGAAAGACGTGACCTTGACCTCCCATATTTTAAATATTTCAAATGTTTCAAAAAATTTAAATGAAACCTCATGTGTCTCATTGGGGCGAGCTCGACGAGCACGTTCGAATGAGGGTCCTCATCTGGCGTAGTTGAAATGTTTTGAACTTTTTACTTGTAAATCACGTGGAGGGGTGGGGCGGCCAATTCTTTTGGTAAAAGGTTAAGGGTCAAATGAACCACGTCGAGGTGATTCCACAGTAGTCAAGTAATGTGTAAAAAAAAACAATTTTACCTCACTGCTAGCCTTTTGGGAGTTTTCCGGAGTTTGTTCCCTTGTGGAGTTTTCGACTCCAAAAGCCTTGTTTCACTTCTCCGATGTCAAGTCATGAGGAGTACGTGTTTACTGTGTGGAAAACACGTTGATGCTGATGTTGATGCTTTACTGGTAAAATAGATCCCCGTGACCAACGCCTGTGGTGAAAGTCCTCTAAAATGGGCAGCATAGGTTTGAGATAACCATAGCTGAAGAAAGCCCCTTCACCTCTCGAAAGATGTTATTAGAAAATGAAATTTCACAATTTTCGAAAACAAATTTCACAATTTGTCAATGAAACCATCCAAAATATGGATATCATTAGAACCAGCTCGATGAGCTGGTTCCAATGATACCCGTATTTGTATGGTTTTATTGAACTTTCGGAGATATTTTAGGCTGCGGTAGGCTTACACTGCTTAATTTTCTGGTCATTTTTGGACGCCATGTTAGGTAAAGGGTTAAGCACCAGTAGATATACTTATAAATGAAATATCATTTGTATTTCAAGTTTACATAAAAACGATTTATTGTGGTTAATTTTTCTCTTTTCAGGTAGCTGTTGAGTTAGGATTCATGAATATCGGCAAGTGAACGTAGGTCGAAAGCCGATGTGTTCGGAGTTGTTATATATAGGGAGAATAGGCGTGGCAAAAGCCACGGAGTGTTATGTAGCAAATAGTTGGTTTGTTCGTAGAGTCGACGCACGGTAAGTTTTGATATTATGGTACGCTGGTAAGAAAATTGTAGCATGAACAAAAAGTACTGTTGAGTGTGTTAATTTGAAATATAAAATGCAAAAGTACCAGGTTTCAGTTTTTTCGCTGCCATTTGGCTCGACTTTCCCTTGATAACGTTTCGAGTATATTTTCATCTCTCGCCCTCATGTCAATATTCATCAGATGACGAGCGATGAAATATGCGAATCGTTTTCAAAGAAAATTGCCCAAAGTCAACGAGAAAACTAGAAGCGGAGAATTCCAAACATGAAACTTTTTATTCATTTTACAATTTTCGCTACACTTGAATACTTCAGTCGACTCATTGAATATTTGGTTCTGCTTGACCCGTTTAACGTGGGTCGAGTCGTTATTGAGAACAGGTCGCTTGTGCTTCTATCGTTTAATGCTGAATATGGATTCATTGGTAGTTGTACACATTTGTGTATCAGATAACTACATATCGATGAACTCGTATCCAGGAGGAAATAAGAGCTACACATTGACAAGTTTGTGTTCAAGACGTTTCAGAAACACGTCTTGCCGGACATTTTTGTGATTTGTGTTTGAACTTTGAACTTATTCTGGAGATGGAGGAGCCGCCAAATCTACATAATTCAGGAGACGAGGATAGAGGATTACACATGGAAGATGGTATGTACAGGTTTGTTTTTTGGAGCCCCAGCTGGCCGTTTAGTCCTGGACTTCCGAAATACCAACACAAGCAGTCTTTCCATTCACAACACTTGAGGCATATGACACTGGACTTAGGTGTCGGTCAAAAGGTTGAGGGAGGCTACTAACTGGTCTTAGGGTTGCTTAACTCTGATTTAGGATTTGATCGAGAGCCTAATCGCCAGTGATTGCCGTTATTGGAGAATACTTTGTCTTTTCCTTTAACGGTAGCATATTTTTCTCAAATGTTGTGACTGAAAAGTACAGGACTTGGTAAAAAGGTGAAAGAGATGTTGTTGGACCGGTTAAGTTGCGTACAATGGTGGGGGTAGAGCCAATCCCGGGGGTCACTTAAAAAGTTAACACTCAAAAATGAATCTGCATTTTAACTTAATATCCATTTTCTTTCAAAACAATGCCATAGCCTATTTTGAAAAAAATCGTTAAATAACGGCATATTTTTAAAATTAAATTATTTACATTATATTGTCTTGGAGACATTTTTGTGTGTTAAAATTTGAACCCTGGTTTGGGAAGGGGGGCCGATCTCTGCGCGGAGATTCCAGTTGAATCAGCTGAAAGAGATCGCTGGACACCCTGCTTTGCGAATCCAGAGGTTATCTTTCTTTGGTTAAATACCGCTGTGAAAACTTGAAGCTCAATTCGTTATTTACTGCATTTACAAAGAGCAATGCCCAGTATCACTGTTGCATGTACGTCGCGTTTTCCGCGAATTCGGGTGTTTTTCGGAAATTGTGTGAACAAGTTTTTTTCTTTGGTTTTTTGCTTTTTTCGTTAAAAAAAGAAAAACCTGTGTTTTACATCTTTCAACAGGAATATGAAAAACACGTTCCTCGGTGCGCATGTGCAGTAAATAACTCGCCCTTCTCTCACGTAAAAACCGCACTGACAAAAAATAAAACAACTTAAAATGTTACCAGTTTTTTTTTTTCAGGGTGTCCTTGTGACTCATGTATCATAATTAAAATAGTTTTGTGCGAATAAAACTACTAATACACGTATAAATAAATATAAAACCCATTTGTATACTAACAACGACAGGGATATAGTAAGTACATTTACGTCGGAAAAGTGCGAATTTTTCGGATGTCAACTTGTCCCAAACAACCACAAACGTCCGCGTAAACACAAAAGATCCATATAAAATACTAATTAAGTTTTTGTCAGGCGGTTTATCATGGCCCGGCCATTATCATTTATTTGTTACTTTATTTGTCTATACATGCAGTTTTTTGCTTTCACCATCTCAATTTTTCAAAAAAGTTCAACAAAACCATATCATGCGACTCCTCAATGAAACGAGCTCGATAAGCTCGTTCCAATGGGGGTCGCATTACATGTTTATGTTGAATTGTACCCAAGGCTTTTTCTGAAATATCTACTTTCATTTTATAGTTGGAAATAGTGTGCTCCTTTGTGAAATTATTGACGGTTGTATGGACAAAAAGCTGCATATTTTCAGGTCGACAGAGGAGGTGAGTGGGTTTCAGTTGCATCAACTCTACAGTAGCTACCTCAAAATTTAAATATTTGAAATTTCAAAGTTTTGATTAAAATTCGATAAAACGTCATCCATAGAGCTGCTGGGGTCAGCAACAGATCATCAAATAGTAATAAAGCTTAATGGGTCTTGATTACAAATTTTGTCCATCTGTTTGATTCCCAGCGTTGATGTAAATAGTGGCTCTCCACTCGGAGAACTAGTGGTGGCAGTTTCTTTGCCACATCTGTTTGGTTTTCAATGCATCTTTGGTGGCTACTCTATAAAGAGAAAAAGATCAAGTACAGATGAAGAAAAGAACCTGGTATCCCCCATCCAACACCTTCATCGCCCACGCTGGCCACTTAGCTCCACTGTTAACATATTCGATTAAATGTTTGTAGTATTAGCCACCTTAATTAACCCTTTGTCTAACTGTACTTGAAAACACTTCGAATATTCTTGCATTTGGCATTATCTGCGTTCCGTGCGTTCCGAACAAAGCTTTTGATCCCCTTATTGGGAGTCTTTCAGTGGCGCAATGTTTGTAATGAAAATGAGCAACCGTTAACAGCGGTGCTATGTCCGCACTTGGCACGAAAATGTTCAGGGTTTTTTAGGATTGAGAGAGGACAAACTTGGCTTTGAAAGCAAAAGTAAATCCAGCACAATACTTCATGCAGGCAACTGTTGCAGTTTCTTGAATAACGTAATAGTTTTTTTTTTATTTTGCCACCAAAGTAGTTTATGACCCCTCACTGGAACGAGCTCCATAGCTCGTTCCGATGAGGGGGGAATAATCTATCTTTAGGAGAAAAAAATGAAAAACACATTCCAATTTGAATATCGATTTTAGTGAAGAGCGGTAGATCTAGTCGTTACGCTTGGTAAACGGTTAAACGGTGTTTGTAGCGCTGTTAATTTTAGTTCAGTTTGATAAGAGATTAAGTTCTTTAAACTCATCTAACCACTTGAACGATCAAACACAATGTTCCATCAACTACAATATGACGGCGCGGGTCATTAGGCAGAGGTGCTGGCTGCAAGCCGAGAGGTCCTCGGTTCGAATCCCATCTGCTGCAACCCCGTTGCGTCCTTGGGCAAGACACTTCACACCCATTGACCACGTGGGGGCACGGTGGCGTTGTGTATTAAGGCGTACTGCACGTCGATGGTGCACCTGTCTTCAACCAATGCTAACCCTGCTTGTGTAGAGTTAATGTTGGGAAGCCTGACTGTTGCTCGCCATTGCTTGGTGATTACCTTCGGGTACTCCGGCTTCCTTCACCCGTAACACTGTCTGACACGAGGTGACCCTGGCTGTCAAGTGTCGTTAAACCCCAGTAAACTAAAATATGGAACGTGAACCCTGTGAATTTGTTTGGTAGATCAATTCGTATATCCAATCGGAAGCCTCCGGCAGCACGTTGGAAATATTAATTAATCCCACCAACTAGTTAAACAATCTCAATTTATCTGCTATTCGTCTGAAACAGAACATTTAATTAAAATGAGTTGAAAAGTCTGGTGGCTGTCTTGTTTGACCTCGTTTTAAATGTGTCTGTAACTTTGTTATATCGACCCTAATTAAACCACACCGTGCTGAACGTGATCACCCTACTATGTTTTAAGTTACGTCTGGTTCCATCATTTTTACCTTAAAATTGTTTAACTGCGGGTTCCATAAAGGTGTTTCAGACCCATCTAACATGTTTACATATGAACTATTCCAGTTTGATTTCTACCAGAAAGTGCATTAAGACCAATATGAGATTACTGATCTTCCCACGGAATTAACACCATTGTAAGGCCAATGTTAAAGGTTCATCGTGGAGGAATCAAAATGCCCTATCGACCCAGGGGAAGACTTGAATCCATTGTCAGCATAAATGACAACGAGTCGGTTTGTACTGTGATAATGTATGGATAAAGTAGACCTTGACACTGGATCAGTATTTGGACCTACTTAGCACAGGATTGGTATGGATACTTTCCCGGAACTAGATGCACATGAAGAACCACAGGGCATTGTAATTGTAGGCAGACCTACGTGGCTCCCCGTGGGAACCCCTGGAAGTAAGCAGCACTTGTTTACTGTGGTAAACCAGTTCCGCTTTACTAGTAAAATAGGACCCAGTCACCAGTGCTTGGGGTGAAAGTCCTCTAAAATGGGAAACATGTAGATCAACAATTGACTAAACTTGACTTCATCTCCATGTTGTGTCACGATTAGCCATGGTGCATAAAGGTGACGTTAACCACCAACAAACAGACCTACGTGGCGCTTGATTTCTACGTTGACCTCTGGCGTTTTGTATATAAACCTACAGGGAACTGGATTTGCATGCAGAGCTACAAGGCACTGATGGGCACGCAAAACTACAAGATACTGATTGGTATGCAGAGCTACAAGGCAATGGACTGGCATGCAGAACAAAAAGGCAATGGCTTGGCACATAGACCTACAAGGCAGTAGATTGACAGACCTACAAGGCAGTAGATTGACAGACCTACAAGGCAGTAGATTGACGCGAAGACCTACAAGGTAGTAGACTGGAGCACTGCCCTGCGAGGTGGGGGATGAACATGCAGATTCTCCAGGCAGTGCATTTGGGATTAGACATGCGAGGGTAGTGGATTGGCGATCAGACCCGTTTGGAACTGGAGTTGCGATTACCTACTTGGCGCTGGATTGGCATATGCAGACTGCCTTGGTACCGGATTTCCTCACTTGCCTACTTTGTACTGACTCCGAATGAAGTTATTTGTATAAAGATTCAACTTTCAAGGAAAGTTGGGCGACCTGTATGAATGCGGATGCGTGATCGACACAATATAATCCCACGTAAAGGCCAATACCGCTAGGAATAGTCTCACTTATGAGCTCATTTTTGCAATTTGCATGCGATGTAAGGGAATGAAGTGACCAGATGTTCTTTCGGTAAATTATTCAGGTTGAAATGAGTTTTTCCAGAATGGAATTGAAACGTTCCAGAAACAACGATCTCTTCTGTATAATAGATTATAAATCGATGTCAAGGCCAAGCAAACATACTCGGTGGGTTGTAGAAATGACGGAAACCTGTCGAATTTTCTGCAAAATGGTCTTCACAATCGGTAGCGTTCCACGCAAAACGAAACAAAACAGATGAAATTGCGTCGATTTACACCAAATGGTTGACAATAAGTTTCAAAACCATAAAAATCAACATTGGACACGAAGCCATTTTTGACATTTTGGCAGGCAAATCGCCATTTAACAGAAGGTTTAGAATTTCAAACCAGACCTCTCGGCAGGTGATGATTAATTCAGTTAAAACGTTTGTAAGTAGAGAATTGAAAGAAATTGGAAGATTTCATCTGGGATCAAATTTACAGCTGTTAACAGACTTGATGTTAAGAATATTTGGTCTAATTTTCTACACCAGGATTTCGGGGCTTCCACTATATGAGGGGATTTCATAAGGAATGCCAATGGGCAGATTGCATCATATGCCACAGCAGTATCGTGCATTTATACGTAACTGTTCCTGGAAACTGCTTCAGCCCTTGGTAGTTGGTAATGTGTTACTTGACTGCTCATTGAGTAAGAGTCCGGCACTGGAGGGTAATAGTTTGTGCACTGCCTGTGTAACGTCAAGAAACTGAACAAGAAAATTAAACGGCGGTGGAGTACGTTTGAAAATGAGCGCTTTAGCCAACGTCACGTCAAAACCTTTCAATGAGCACAACGACCTGGAATGTGAGCTAAGCTCCCTTTTATCGGAACAGAAGTACGATACTTTTCTATATCTCAAAGAACTATCAGTCTGGCCAAGAATATATAAAAATAATCCGCTCATTTGCATATACAGCAACAGTTGGATACCCTGCATTTATTTTAACCTGGACTGAGCAAGTTTGAGCTGTCAGGGACTCAATCGCTTTGATCACACATGAAAATTGGCCAAACAGATGAACCACTTTATCCACGCTGACTCAAGAAAAGAAACTGCGTTTTCTATTGCCATTCGAATCAGTACAAAGATTATTCCCAGTACGATATTCAATGCCCAGAACCATCGTCAGGGGACATCAGAACCTTCAGTATACACAGTTAAAGCTGTTGTCGTGCAACCTTGTAACCATCCTGGCTTTAAGAAAATGCTGAAAACACTGGAATAGGGGCCCCTTTTGTGGACACGTGTAACAAAACTGAGCGATTGCTACTTTTGGTGGAACTGAAAGGCGGCAAGGCATATCGCAAGTAAAACGTCCGTAAAATGAAATTTCCAAAGTTTCAGCGTTTGGAGCCTCAAAATTTGAAGTTCGTATATGAAGTAGCGGAATCACAAATGGACTCCGCTAGAATCAACAATTCATTTGAAAAGTATATAGATTTATGTGCATCCGGGGGCAATATGTGCACTTCTATATCTGAGCGCACCGTACATAGTTGTCCTCTGGACAAACCTTTTTGACGGTTGACTCGACGTCTCATCACATGTGAACCAGGCAGTTTGAAGACCCGAGTGTCAGGTTGTGAAATCATTAGACGTTTCAAAATGGATTGGATTGGACTGGACTGGATTGGACAAGTAATCTACTTAAACGGAACTAGTCACACTGATATCACGTCATTTGTCGACTTGGATGTCCTCCCATCAAGATATTGGCATATGTACTCATGTACATAATTCGTGAACAGCATTTTAAGGACACTTCATGAATTTTAAACATATCTGGCAAGACAGAAGCGGTCAACTTTTAAAGCAGTTTCTCAACATCGCCGATACAAAATACACGCACGTCTACTTGCTGCAGAGAACAACGAAAATTAAAACAGGAAGAACTTTGGTGTATTGATGGCCTTTGTTTTTTTTTTTTACAAAACCACCGCTGCCGATCACAAACGGATCTTGTAGCATGTATCTGGAGAATACGTCAGAAACAGTAGCCAGAAGCGTAGATTTGGGCATCATTTTCTTGAATGCTTTTTATATTGTGGAAAATTATGATCGAACTGCTGAAGCTATTATTTGTCCTTCATTAATTTCATATAGTAAATAACGTTTACCTCAGCAGATTGAATCAAGTTTCCGATTGCAGGTGTTCAACACTCCAACGAGAAAATATATCTTTCTATCGGCAAGTGGAGCATCGCCTTCACCAGAGGCAAAATCAACCTGCATATCTATCGTAGCCATTGGTTCGACTGATAGTTGACGAAAACGGAATTTTCCCCTCTCGTTGTGACCTGAATACATTTCGGTTTAAAACAAGGTAATAAGGGGACTTTGAGCGCATATTAGATTCTTGATTGGACAAGGATGTTTACAACACGGATGCAAGAAACTTCTGTTCAGCATGGAAGATCACACTTCAGTTTCATCAATTTGTATTGGAATTCGAATATTTTCGAACAGAAGCAAGGTCATAAGCCAGACTTGAATACCAATCCGTCAGCACATTAGAATATCGTTTGGAACATAAGACCATTTTTACCACCTAGAAACCCCGTGAACGAAGGAGCAAGGCAAAGATGGAGTAAACGTTTAAAGCAGTTTCCATACACCGCCAATATAAAACAGACGCATATCTCGCTGTAGAGAATGCAAATTTAAAACCAGAGAGCTTAGGTGAAGACAACGTGCTTTTTTTACAGTACCGCCGCCTCTAACAAGGAACGGAAATCGCGTGTGAACATGTGAAGTCTGCTTACAGCTTTGGGCAGCAGGACTGTCAGCCCATTTTCCCTGGCTATTTTTCCATACGAAACTTTATAATTGTGTTGCTAAGGACATTTTGTGAAGATTGTTTTCAAGCATGGGTGCGGTTTTTCCAGGATTGAAATTAGTGTCATCCATTACAGTTGGTTAATTGTTTTCCTAGGTACACTGCCTCAAGTGTACAGCAGCTGTTTTAACTCTAAAAGGGGGAATTGTATCGTCAAATGGGATTTCACCAGAGAAAAAATCCACTCAAGATTCATATATCTTTTGGAAAATGAAACTTTTTGCCACAAGATCGACAAATTGCTAACGGAAAGTGAACTTTCTGCCATATTTGTGACCTCTGTTAGAAAACATTTTGGTTTAAAAAACGTGATTAATTGAATTTCAACTCGTCGATTCTTTAGTGGAAGCGAATGCTTCACAACACGGCTGCACGACACGTCATCTGTTAACCAATAACCACGCAAGACCCAAGTGATACCCATCATATTTAAATTACTCGTCTATTGCACATACGACAGATCGGATTTCGCCCAGAAATAAACTGTCAAGGAATGCCGCCTTAACAGACAGAAATACCGTGACGCTAACAAATAAACATGGACGGAAACTCGGAATTGACAGTACATATTCATCGGCGTACATCAAATGCTTCTGTAATTCAATAAATACAATAGAGAGTCGGGGAAAGTGAATCTACAAGAAGATGACACCACCAGTATACTTGCCCCTTAAATCAACATTGTTAGAGGAATCGGATGCACTTCCAAGGTATATTTCCTACCCGCCTTGATTGTGGAAAGTTCTTCATATGGATAACCAAGTAATGAATTGGTAGCAAATTTTATGAACTGTTTGTGTAACATGGGCGTGGTCAAAAGACAAATACCATTATCAGTTATTGTAGAAGCCACAGGATTAACAATTTAGATAACGTTTTGAGGAAACTAACCATAACTGGTTTTACAAGTGTTGGTGAAACATCGATGAAACACAATTTACTGCCTACTTTTACAAACCTTCAAAACAATGGTACTTCAGTAATTTGGAAAACAAGCTTGCTCTACAATCTGTCCTGTTATAGATTAAACGAAACTCACCTTTCGATAGTAATTTCGCGAAAGAAGCTTGGACCTAAAGCCCGAATGGGGAAGATGAAAGGAAGTTTTGTTGGTGGAATTTAAAAACTAAACCGATGTCTCAAAATAAGAATTTAAAACCGCAGAGATCATAGAACCAACGAGCTACAGCATTGGATATCGGGACATTATTTAACTGCAACTAAGACCTGGAGCGGACTTTTGCAAAAGATACCCAAAAGGGCGCCTACTTCTAATGCACCTGCTCATACTACCATAAGCATATTCAATGTGTATTTATCGATTATAGTGGGTATCGAAACATAGAAGCCGTTGGGAAGGAGCAGCAAGTGTATCAAGAGCAGGAAAGAGCCTTGGGAGTGGGAACAAGTCTGACAATCCCAAGTCCCGTCTTTGGCAAAAGGGTGATATCGATCCGTAAATGAAACTAACTGGTCAGTAGTACTGAGGAGTTCTGAACTTGGACAAGTCCAAGTAAGAGATGATCTACAAAATAAAACCAGTGGCGAGATCACGTTGGCATCTTTATATTGGAAATCCTGTACTAGTGGGCGAAAAGAACCTCGGTGTTAATCAGCACTTGAATGAAAACTGATGCAAACAATTGGATTTGTTGACGACCTTGACCGATGAAAGGAGCTCTGATGCATTTTTGCATGCCTTACAAAAGGTAATGTTCGGAAAAACCAAACGATGCTCGAAACATTTTCCAGGATCCTTCCGTTCAAAACGTTGCAGGCAATGGCGGTGCAGGGAACAACTCGAGGACGCGCTAAAAAATGCAGAACCACGATAGATTTAAAATAGTCGACTGGGTGATGGCTGGACTATTCGTGGCAAGACCTGCACGCAACGGGAGACTGTCCCGTGCTTGTATTTGCGAGATGCCTGGAGCATTTTAGCCGGACTTGGGGGATATGCAACAGTCTGAGACAAATCAAATTACAAGCTCGCGATATCAGCAGAAACTGGTTGCTCAGAAGTTAGAAAGGGGTGGCTACCGTTAGTTTAGCAAAGCAATGTCAGTTTGTAGTTGTATGGGGACTGAAAGGGTTACCTCACCCAATATAGATAGAATCATTCATTTTTTCCATTGGTATCTTTTGATAACTGAAAAATTGTAAGCCATGCTTGGAGGTTTCTTCAGGTAAATCTGTCCACTGACCTTATTCTACCCCACGTTCCAAAAAATTCCTCGCAGGAAACCCGGGAGGTGTAGCAGTACCTGTTCACTGCAGTAAACAGGCTCTGTGTTACTGGTAAAATAGGATCAGTCGCCAATGCTTGGGAAGTACAAACCCTCTCTAAAATGGGCAACCTGGCTTATTATCGCCTTACCCGGTCTTGAGTTGATACTCATGTTGTGGTCATGATTAGCCATTTTGCAAAATTGTGGCCAATAAATAATTCTGAAAAATATTTTTTATAAAATTAAAACTTATAAAACAAAAAGCAAAAAACAAAACCCCAAAAAACCCAAATGAAATGACATAACCATTCTTCCTACAGACATTACTGCCTGAAGATGTTCAGCACGGTGGGGGTTAATATATTTTCTAATAGAGTTGAATATCAATCCTTCAGCTTTTCTTCCAAAGAAAATCAACCTTCTGTTGACATCTTATTCATTGTCTATTTTGAAAATTTTGCGACTTGTGTTTCTGGAGTTTTTGCGCCAGTGTCAAAGGAGGATAATTGGACATAATAGTAAGATTTATGGTATTCCGTTTGAAGGATCGAAATTCAAAGGCAGCTGCCCAACTGCAAATCTTAATTTTGCCCATTTAAATATTATATTCCGTCCCCATACACCGTCTCGCCTTTCCTGTTATTCTGTATTTTGTGCTTTCTTTTGCAGCCATTAACCCTTAAGATGCAAAAAAAAATATTTCATGGGTTCATTTGTCACGTACTGATAACTGACATGATTTAGGAAAGAGCTCTAGCGAACCTTTTCATCGCAGAAAATTGTATCTGATAAATGAAACTCACACCTGTAAGTCATCGTATTCGTTGCCGTTCTATGTGGCTTTGTACTAAAAACGTTGAAGTTGTCCGTTGTATTGTTGTGAATCAGTTCCTCCAGCGACAAATTGATTCTGCCATTATACAAACTGTGACATTCCTCCAAAACCATAACAATCCAGTAATGTTTTGACAACACACTATTTGATAGGTGTTATTGAAAACTCTTAACGAATCGACCACACCCGCCCGCGTAATATGCTAATTCAGCAGCTGAAAAACTTATTTTCAAAAACTTTCCGACGAAACCATATCATGTAACCTCTTTGGAACGAGCTCGTCGAGCTCTGAGATATAATTTTTCTAATTAAGGCCTAAAATGGAGATCATTTGGCTAAATGTTTTGAAAGAAATGTGAAAAGTTTTTTTTTAATTTAACTGGGTGCTCTAACGCAGACACGTGATCTCCAACTATTACATAAGTTTTTCTTACTTGCACGAGGTCTTGTTCAGTGTTCTCGTTCAAGGTTCTTTTTCGCTTTGACTGTTTGACTGGAATTGCATGCATAGTTAGCCACAGATAGCAACAGGTTCGTAATAAGTAAAGACAATTTCATAAACCTATCGCAACTCTTTCAAAGCATTTTTAACTTTGGAACTGGAGAGTTAAATTGTTTGTCCGGTAGAACAGACTGGTTCCATTCTACCAAAAAGTCACAACGAATGTCTGCAGTAAAAAGTAGACTATAAAAAACACAAACGATAAGGCATCGGATGTTTGTTGAAAATGAAAATCCCCACTAAATAATGCACGAACGTGTCATCCTCTCAAGTTTAAAACTACTTGAAACTGGCGTTAAATCATCGGTTTCAAAGTTGAATTTGAGCAGCAACAAAATATCGTCCGATGAGTGCAACAAAGCGCCATCTGCAATGCTTTAGTTTTACCTTTAGCATTAGCATTGCCGATGTCGCCCTGTTTCACTCGATGGACGATATACCAACATAATTATCTAGGTATTTCTATCGACGAAATTCGACGCTTGCCCAACACAAGCTAGATAATGGTATATTTATGATTTTGTGTGAGGGCTGAGATTATCGGGTTAACGGTTAAAAACTACCGATGAAAAGTTTCGTCGCTTGCCGCAAAAGGCACTCAACGATGCTTTTCATCGGTGGTTTCTACCAGAATTCTCGTTCCTGGCGTCCATGTTGGAATGGAGAGTCCACACGTGTCGACACTACTGAGGTTTGAAAAAAATATTTCAAAGGTCGCTTCTTTGAAACTAACCGGCTTTGGTATATGATCATGGCATAAATATAGGATCTCTATTGAGTCACGATTCAAAATAAAATTTCTGAGCAGTTTATTAAAATCGACCTGAGCCGAGGTTTCTGGAGGCTTATACCGATTTTAGTGAACGAGGTACAGACATTTTATATTAAATCGTGTCGAAGTTAGGATTTTAATTAGATGTATAATTTAAAACTTTATCTAACGTTACGGTATTCACAAAAACTGTCAACTAAACTGTATTTAGATTTTTGCCTCAAAAACAGCTTATAACCCTCAGTGGAACGAGCTCATCGAGTTCGTTCCCGTTAGGTGGCATCAGCTGTTTTCGAGGCAAAACATAGTTATAAAGTAAAGTCGTCCGCTCTTGGCAATTCGATGAACCGTTAATAAAAATAAAATAAATTACACTTGCGAAGCACCTCACAATCTTTCGTCAACGCAGACTTCTGACGTCATACGTTTTGCAAGACGGGATGTAAATGATAGTTCCGTATTCTATTTAATGAATTTATGATAAACTAAGTCAACCAATGACAAACACCTTACCCCCGTTTTATTCATAAGCATTAAATCTGAATGGTTGAGTAAGAATTAAAATATCTATTGCCGGTTTATAAAAAAATGCCCACTTCTCACTTTAAAACAAATGAGTTGTAAAATACGACCTGCTATCAAAGGCTGCTACGCATGACGTCATCAGTTAGAAAAAAAAGAAACCCAACTGAAGGCATCTACCTTGACGTTGGTAGTTGGGCTTGGTGACCAAGAGATGCCACACTGAGCAGTTGACATTTTAAAACGCCGTTGAAAACCATACGCTACTTTATTTCCAGAAAATGGGCTTCTTGGTTGATTACAAACAAGCATTGGATATCAAGATCATGTACTATCGAGAAATTTGACCAATTGTAGAGGTTTGTGACAGCTAATCTTCAGACTGGTTGGTAACGTTTTGGTTACCCGAGTAGTGATGCAGTGCTTGTTCACCGTGGAAAACAAGTTTTACTGGTAAAATGGGACCCAGTGACCAATTCCTTTCCCCGCAGCAACCCCGGGAAGTGAAGCAGTGGCTGTTCAACGTGGTAAACGGGCTCTGTTTTACAGGTAAAATAGGACTCTGTCACCAATGCTTGGAAGGTGAAAACCCTTTCTAAAATGGGCAACATGGCTTATAAACGCTCACTGCTGGTCTTGAGTTGATACTCATGTTGTGGTCATGATCAGCCATTGTGCCAAAATGTGACCTTAAACACCAATAACCAATGCCTTTAGAAGTCTTCAGAGGTGGATTGGCCGTATGGTCCACCAGTGGAGCCCGATAACTTGTGACCCTTGGGCCCCCAGTATTGATGCAGCCCAACCAACACCTGTTGGTGTGTGAAATCTCGTGAAAACGCCCAATGTGTGAAATGGACAGGATTGCACAACATGCTGGTACATTAAGATGCTCTCTTTGTGGACTGCATAAAAGAACATTTCGATATACCAGCCGTCTTGCCCTCATACTGATCTCCCAGATGCAAGAAAAGTGTTATTTTTGGAAGGATCAAAATTGTCTCCCATTGTGACGACCATAGGCCCGCACTGCCACTCCATTTTGATACCATTTTTGGTGAAGGAGTGATGAAGATGATACAAAAATGTCATCGAAAATGTTCTATGTGAACTGGCATTGATCACCCAGATGCGAGGAAGCAGCGTTCGTTCAGGTCGAATTTTTTTTTTCCCTGTCCGGGTTGTGCCTTCGTTCATTTCCCGGCAACTGTTTCTGCCCAGTCCTCCCTTGAAAGTCTTCTGAAAGGACCAAATTGGAAATCCATGTTTCGGTCGTGATTAATCATTGTGCAGAAATGACCTTACCGACCAATAATTATGGTCTTCACATTAAAAAATCGGCACCGACTTTGACCACCATTACAAAATCGTTCAACGTGAGCTCAACAGAAAAATTGAATACCTTCATGTTGAAATAATTACTGCACGCTTGAAGGATTCTGTGCTTTGGAATAAGGTGGTAATGCTTTTAGCTGGCGAGCATATGTGCCAAAGTAGCAGAGTCGAACATAGTGTAGCTTATTGCCACGTGTAATAAGCGTCCCCGGGGCGCGGTGGCTCAGTGGTAGACTTGCACTTCTATGCTAGAGGTCCCGAGTTCGATCCCCACCCGGGACGACCCGCGTTGTCATTGGGCAATTCACTTCATCTTGGTTTCCCCGTGGGAACCCCGGGAAGTAAGCAGCACTTGTTTACTGCGGTAAACCAGTTCCGCTTTACTAGTAAAATAGGACCCAGTCACCAATGCTTGGGGTGAAAGTCCTCTAAAATGGGCAACATGTTGATCAACGATTGACTATCCTTGACTTCATCGCCATGTTGTGTCACGATTAGCCATTGTGCATAAATATGTGACGTTAACCACCAACAAACAAACAAACTTCATCTTGGTTGCCTACATGGGGGCACGATGTCGCCGTGTATTAAGGCACACTGCACGTCGATGGCGCACATGTCAACCTCTGTAACCCTGCTTGAGTGGAGCTTGAACAGTTGGAATGTTGAGGAGCTGACAGTTGCTCGTCGATGCTCGGTGGTTCTCTCCAGGTACTCCGGCTTCCTCCACCCGTAAAACTATCACGGTCACGAGTAGCCATTGTGCACAAGTGTGTCCTTAAACACCAATAATTAACTTCACCTGTAGGATCCCCGTGAAATAAGGCTGTGCTTATTTACTGTGGTAAATATGCCGTAGTTACTGGTGGAATAGGACGCCCGGTAACCAATGTCTAGAGGAACTACTCTCTACAATGGGCAACATGTATATGGGTTTAAAACGATTGACTGAACTTTCTGTTACGGTCACGATTAGCCAGAATAGTGCAGAAATACGTAACCTTAAGTCCTAGAACTCTGGTAGTATTTCAAAAGTTCCATTAGACTCCATATTGTCCATTTTGAATGAAACATTTATAGAGGATATGGAATGAGTGTTTTTCTCGTATAATATTTATGAAACGACTCTTAAGGATTTTCCGTTTTGGCGAGCCTCTGGCGAGGCCAAACGGAAAATTCGGACGAGTTTAATAAATATTAAGAGAAAAACACTCATTTCATATTCTATTTATTATGACACACACACGCACAAATTAGCCACTTAGTATGACCCTTTTAACCCATCACCTAACTTGAGTTGCAGACGGGTCTTGGATAAAACATCCTCTTATAACTAAAATTTTTCATTTTTTGCTTCCAAAACATAAGTTGATCCCTCATTGGAACGAGCTCGTGGAGCTCGTTCCAATGAGGGGTCATTACCTATGTTTTGGAAGCAAAAAGTGAAAATATAAAAAAATGAATGGCGTTTTTCTTGTAGGTAAAAGATTCATACAATATTATAACCCACCCTAAATAGGACAGATAACGTAAGTTCTCCCTGCTGAAATTAGGCAAATGTGACCCAGTTGTATTTTGTTTAGCCAATCAAATTGTCCAGTTTTGAAATTGACCAATGAAATTGACGGAAGGCTTTATCACTGATATGAAAACAAAATAGCAAATGTTTTATTAAAGTGAACAAAACGGACGAGTCATATGATAAAACAAAATATAGCTTGTTTGACAGAGCTCAATGAGCTCTGTCAAACAAGATATAAATTATTAAATTTCCAGTTGCATTGTGTGAAATATTTGCGGCTGAAAACTATGGCATTTTGACGTCAGAGTGCCGAGTTAAAAACCAATCAATAAATAGCTTAATGTTTGTTTTTTTCTTAAATAGCTGTTGAGATGCTTTTCTTTTATATTAATCTCATGTCCACCATGGGAACAACGAGAAATTGAGCGGTTTGTTTACTGTGATAAGCTGTTTCTACTATTAAAGTAGGTCCCTGTAACCAACGCACAGGAGAAAGTCAATGTGGGCAACCTATTTATAAACTTTTGGTATTACTTCCCTTCAGGCCTATGTTTCGATCAAATAGCCATAAAATCGTATGACTTTACATCAGTAATTGACCAAAGACTAAATTTCGGGATGATTGAAGTGTTGGTGCCGAAATATAAATTCCATTTCGAGTTTGCTTCACATGTTGCGTTCAAATGATTTTTTGTTGCTTGTCATTGAAGACTGACTGCCCATAGGCACTCTCCAATACAAAGCAACAAAATGCCTCATGGAAAAATTAATGCTATTTTTTGTTTAGAATCTAAGCAGCTCGAAGCTCCTGCACTAAAACACCATAGTACAAATATCGGTAATTTATTTCGAAACCGATACATGAGACATTCGCCTAGCCTCGTAGTTGTTGTAGGGTGTCGTGATTCAGGCATTCTCTTGACTAAATTGGCTGCTCGGGTGAAACCTTGCTCTCGTAACAAAAATCCGTACAATCACCCACAGCAACAACTGAACAACATCGGTAACAAGTGTATTTAAGGGCCAATACCAAGAGCCGAAAACAATGTTTCTGTATCACTTCGAAGGAAATACGCTATATGTATTAATGTATCTGTATGAAAATGTTGCAGTTGCTTGCTCTATCCAGAAGAAATGTCCGGTTGACTGCTTGAGAGAAGACTGCATGTGCTGGAATTTATTGGTGGTAGATGTTGAGTTGGACAGTTGGGGAAACATGTTCACATTTCCAAGAAAGCTATAGATCTGTTTTAAACCATACACTTGTGAACGAGGTAAGAATAAAGTGATAAGAAAATTATTTCTAGCCAACAGCATGCGAGATCATTAATATTGCAATCAAGAACAGGAACGTAGCGACGGTGTGTTTAGGGGTGTCTTCCTCCAGTCCTGGCAAAATTTTAAATGGTTTTAAATTTTAAGTCTTAAACCACCATTGGTGGAAATTGCATGCCCTAGACTAAATTTCGTGACATTTTTATCTCTTGCTGCGACCATTTGTAATTTTCATTAAGTGACTTTAACCACATTTCACGAAATTTTCTGATCACATTTCGTTCGTTAGTGCAATAGGGCGCCAGCTGCAATGCTGAAGCATTGCAGATGGCACATTGTTACATTCAAGAGCAGATTTCCAACACAACCCAAAGGTCATAAATTTCGAACACAAGGGTACAGCATATGTTCGATGTCAAAAACATTTAGAAATTCACAGGTAGCAGTTAAAAAATTAAACTAGCGGTATGGTTTTAACAATTATTTTCTGCAGCCGAAGACAGTTTATTCAATAGTACAACGCTTCCCGCCCACGCCCCTCGCCACGCCTCCGACTAATTGGACGTTGAGTAAGCTATTGCATTTGATGCACGTCTTCCTGACGAAAGGTCAATTACATTATAATCTTTGTCAGACTCTTAATAGCTTTCGAAAATGAGCAAAATTGTATAAATTGTCCACTCAATGGCGATGTACCACCAAATAATGTGTACATTGCGGGCGGAGGGAGGGTGGATCACAATCGCAAAACCCACAGAGGGACTTCCCTCAGAGACAAAAATTTAGACACTTTGACAACTAGCCTCCAGTTGGAACACTGAAGCCTATTGGCTGAATGAACAATTATCGTTCACTTTTTCAAGTCGGATACCGAGCGCAGTTGGAAATTCAAGTTTTGAACTCACATGATGTGCAATGTAATACAATTTTACGTCGCTCGGGTGGGGCTACTTATCCTCGGACGAGTGTGTCCCCCAGTTAAATATACCATGTATAGAATTGCAGATGACATGTATCTTTATATTGTTGCCTGCTTGTAAATGATGTAAAGGCAATGCCAAGGTAAATCCGGCTGATATAGCTTTCGCGGAAAGAATACACTGGGAGGCCTTTTTTCAAAGCAATAAAGTTGAAGCTGTATGATGACCCAAAGGTTAACTCATGCAACATATTTAACAAACTGTTCAATAAATATCGTTTCAGAATGTTTTCTGTGAATTAGCTAGTAGTAGTGACAAATACACAGAACGACACGTGTGTGTGAATGAGTAAATCGATATGACACGAGTACCAGCGCGGAAGGATAAAATGAAGCTACGGACCTCGAGTTTTATCTTTCCGGGATGGCACAAGTGCCACATCGATTCACTCATTCACACACGTTTCCGTTCTGTGTGTATTACGCAAATCCACGTCTATAAAGTCAATTAAGAGGACACTCAGCAATTCATTTGGTGACTATCAAAAAAAGTACAGAGCTTATTGCCCACCAAATTTGCGAGAACCTGTTACTATTTCGTCCCCCGAGGCCTAATGTGTTCTATCTTCCTAGTGGCACCTACATGTAGAACACATTGGAACTCGGGGAACGATTATTATCTATAGCTAGCGATTCAAATTGTGTAATTGTGCACGATTTGTATAAAATTCTTGAGATAATTTCGCTTCTATTTAAAATGTCAGTCAACGATTTCCGTTCCGCTCATATGTGCGGAACAGATTTTCATTTTTCACATGTTTTAGTGTTGCTGTAGATGGGGTCTTTGGTAGAAAAGGGGCGTGTTTATAAAATTGATTACAAAGCTTACAATCGGCAATCAGGTAAACATTTGTAATTTTTCATTGTCTGATCCAATGAACAGACGGCAGAATGGAAATCCCGTGACAGTTCGGTGGTTCTGTACTGTGTTCCTGAAAAAAGTTAATGCTTGCTTGGCGTTCCAGTGTTGAAAGGTTAGTACGTTCACGTTCTATTAAATTTGAATTTTAGGACCATCTACAGATCAAGAATTCTGCCTTCATTTTGTAACTATGTCTAACCCTTGAGCAAGGCTCTTAACTCGCTGTTATCAAATCTAGTCATGGCCTCTTTGAAGCAGCCATGACTAGATTTGAAAACCTCATGTACATTTAACTAGATATCATTTGTCAAAAGGTGTAATTTATTCACGGGAAATTGGTTAAAAGTACCCAAGTTATACTTATTTTAGTGGCAAGGGGTTTCTTGTAGGCAGGAATATTCGTCAGCACAATGAGTTAATCTCTATTGCCCTCGTGGGGGCACGATGGCGCTCTGTACTAATGCGTACTGCACGTCAATGGTGCACTTGTCTGAAACAAATGCTAATTCTACTCGTGCGAAGTTGGTACATTTTGGGGAGAGTTAATCGCCGTCGCTCGGTGGTCATATCCGGGTACACCGGCTTCCTCCATCCGTAAAACTGTCTGACATGAGGCGAACATGGCTGAGTGTTAAAACAGCAACTGAAAAATGGCTGTATCCAACACCCCCGTGTGAACCCCAGGAAGCTGAACAGTGCTGGTTTCACTATCATGAGTAAACATGTCAACCATGCCTTGTTCAACTGATAAAATAGGACTCAGTCACCCAATGTTTGGGATTAGTCTTCCAAAATGGGCAACATGTGTTTAAACGATTGACCAAATTTTATCTCAAATGTTGGGGTCACTTTGGACCATTGTGTCCACGCGGGAACCCAGCAGACAGCGGTTTTATTGAATGCAACGTACTGTAATAAATACACCACAAAGTCTTTGAGACTTACCGGAAGTATATTTTTTTCTGCCAAATGGTGTATTTTTGCTGCCAAATGGTGTATTTTTGCTGCCAAATGGTGTATCTTTGCTGCCAAATGGTGTATTTTTGCAGCCAAATGGTGTATTTTTGCAGCCAAATGGTGTATTTTTGCAGCCAAATGGTGTATTTTTGCAGCCAAATGGTGTATTTTTGCAGCCAAATCGTGTATTTTTGGTTCCAAATGACCTAACACATTTAGTGGAGAACTATTTTGTGGACTAGAGACCCTGTTGTTGAGTGGTGATTGTCAAGAGATCATTTAAAACAGGGTTTATTCTACTTTCGTACTGCTGAATTTCACTTCAGAGTGATAGCCAGAGATGGTACTGGATTGTGGCTAGGAATAACATTCGGCCATCTTGACTAGTTTTCATTTCCATTTGTTGTGTAAAGTTCTCGTGGCAATTGTTGGCATGTGTTGCTTGTTCTGTATGAAAGCGGAAACGTTTAACCGCTACCCCCAGGGATCGAAACGCTATGGTCAGTATGTATTAAAAACTGCCACGTTTCTGGTTTCTAAGGGTGGATTGGTTGAAAATCATCAATTATTTCCGCTGGATCTGCAAGACGTGAACATCTTGTATTTTGCGATTTGTCTTGTAAGATGTCTGATGGTAAAAATTTGCCTTTTTATGGCGAAATTGCGTGTGCAGTATGAATTTGTGGCTTTCTGGACCTGTGATACATTATATTTCCAGAATTTGGCAGTTATTATTCATCTCTGGAGAAAATAACTAATTTAATCCAGTTTCTGAAGCTGGTAAACTTTGTTTGAAAAAATCAAGAGGACTTGTGAAAGATAAGTTTGGATTCGCTGAAAGGTTACCTCGCGAGATTAGTTCCACACATCAAAAGTGTAGGCAAAACCATTAGTAGAAATTTGGGTACAGAAATATTACTGCATCTTTTTCAGTATTGAAGTTGGAATAGTGGATTGGCTCATTGGAATTTTCAGCTTTGTTGACCCAAAATGTCGTTGTGAAATTGTTTTTTGGATCTGCATCCTTTGGGCAGTACATTTTTAACCCATTCCCTCATTAATTTCCAAACTTTCGATGATTGATGTATAGACGTCCTCTTGTGACATTCGTTGTGTTCCGACGTTCGACCCCCCTCCCCCGATTTTGGAATTTAGAGATGTTTTTGAACAATTACTAAAGTTGTAGTGGAAAGGTGCAATAGAACCCACCTGCATGTAGATATGAATAAGTTTCTCTTTCTGTTCCAGACATGCGTTTTCAAACAATATCCGCTTTTATTAGATTCACCGATTTCTAATAGGGGGATTTTTCTTTTCTTTTTTTTTTTTTTCTTTCCTTCACTGGTTCTTGTCTGACGGATTACGCAAAAATGGTCTACGATTTTGCTGAAATTCGGCACACCTGTAGAGCGTCATGCGACGTTTCTCACCTGGCTCATGGCATTTCTGAAGTTTTTCGTTTTCTGCCAAAGCCGTGAAAAATGTAGTCAAAATGTCACATTTTGCCCAAATTCTAAAAAATGCTCGAGGCGATTCGGCTGAAACATTCCTAATATGGGAAGCATCACCAACTGCATCTGTCTGCAGAGGCGGTATTACACACCTTGACCCTATTTTGCCACAAACTTCTCCCGAAGTTGCATTTTAGGCGAAAATGGCGAAAATGGCAAAAATGGCAGACATTCACATGCGACTTCTGAGGTGCAACCACATTTTCTCACACCATGTCCAATAGGAAGATTGGCCATTCATCCAAGAACAATTTTGCTGTTATGTTTTATTCAAAGGTTTAACCTTCACCCAGTTTTTGGGCCTGGAATTAGTGTACCTTAACGTCTACCTAAAATTCGCTCATTTTGAGTTCACTTTTCTCCCACTTTGGAATGGAATATCGAAAGATTTGCATGTCCGTATACACAATCGATTACCAAGCATATTTGCGGTTGTAAGTTTGGTTGTAAAGTTTAACCCTATGCCCATTCTGGTTGCCTAATAGTAGATACCGTCCAAGAAAACTCCAATTGTTTTAGAATTTGGTCATTTTAAGTGTCGGTTTACTCCATTTCTAATTGAATGACTGCTGAATGTTTTCTTTGGCTGCATGCAGCATTCGAAGTATGACAACTTTTGTTCAATGTTATTATAAAAAAAATTAACCCTCAGCAGATTTGGGAGCTCCCATAAGGATAGTGTCGGAATAATATTGTTTTCGCCAACTTTCACATGTGATTTCTCAACACTGGAGACATATTTTCTCAAAGCGTTTCCCATGAGAAGACAGGGCGTACATCCTAGAACAATTTTGCTGTTATGTTTTATTCAATGTTTTGCTCTTCACCCAGTTTTCGGGTCTCAAATTCGAATACCCTCAGATTCTTTATAAAAGCAGTTTCCTTTGCTGCTATATGTTAAAATTGCTCATGCTTGTTATCAGTGTCAAGCTGTGATTGACAACAGGTGTTTGGTTTTATTTGTGTAATGATTTGAGCTGACCAGCATTCTCCAGATGCTGTTTTTCCTATTTGATGGACAGTACTGCCTGAAAAACTGCACTTGAAAAAATTTTCATTAACCCTCTTTTACTGATTTTTATTGCAACAGATTTCCTAATTGTGTTCTGGAACTATTTCCAAAGCAATATTGCTGTGCTTTTGATTTCTAACTTAACCCTGCAGGCGTGGTTACAGAGAAGATATGGATTTCCAGCAATTATGGCTGGAAGAATATGAAATGCAGTCTCAGTCTGTATGCCTACCTATCTGCCTGACAGCAAATACACCCTGAATTCGATTTTAACCATTCACCTGTCATACCTGTGAGAGTACAGTTGGAAGAGTTGTTAGAAATGCCTGCCTGTCTGCCTGCTAGCCCGCCTGCAAGCTCGAAAAAGCCTGCAAAACCACCCGACAGCCCACTTGCCTGCCCTGGCTTCGACATTAACCATACAACATTCATGCCAGTGTGAAGAGAACGGTCGGTTAACCCTTTTTTACTGATTTTTATTGCAACGGAATTGATAAGTGTGTGCTGTCACTATTTCCTAAGCAGTATTGCTGTGATGCTGTTACTTTCTAACTTACCTCTGCGCGCGTGGTTACAGACAAGTAGATATGGATTACCAGCAATTATGTCTGGAATAATATGAAATCTAGTTTATCAGTGTGACTGCATACCTTCCTGCCTGACGGCAAGCAGGCCCTGACTTCGTGTTTAACCATTCACCTGACATGCCTGGGTGAGAGTACAGTTGGAAGAGTTGTTAGAAATACCTGCCTACCTGCCTGAAAAAAGCCTGTATACCCGCCAGCCTGCCTGCCAGCCCGGACTTCGACATAAACCATACCACATTTATGCCAGTGTGCAAGAGTACAGCCGGTTAACCCTCTGTAACTGATTACTATTGCAACATAATTTATCCCTGAGTTTAACCCTTGGCAGATTTGAGAGTTCCCATACGGGTACTGTCGGAATAATTGTTTTCGCCAAGTTTCATAGGCGATTTCTCAACACTGGAGACATATTTTCTCAAAGCGTTTCCCATGAGAAGATAGGGCGTTCATCCAAGAACAATTTTGCTGTGATGTTTTTTCAAAATTTTAACCTTCACCCAGTTTTCGGGTCTTGAATCAGAGTACCCTAAAAGTCGACCTAAAATTAATTCATTTTGATTTAACTTTTCTTCCATTTTGAAATGGAATACCGGAAGATGATTTGCATGTCCGTATTCACAATTGATTACGGAGCATATTTGCTGTTGTAAGTTTTGTTATAATGTTTAACCCTATGCCCATTTTGTTGGGTTCCTAAAAGTAGGTACCATCCAAGAAAACTCCAATTTTTTATACGCCCGTTTAAAAAAACTGTCGTATTATGTTATCAGTCTGTCCGTCTGTCTGTCTGTAAACAATTTGGTTTCCGTTCATTTAAAGTCGAACGCCTTGACGGATCGACATCAAACTTTCAGAAGTTGTTTTTAGCATTAAAATACAGGTCAAGTTCGATATTGGTGTTTCTCAGTCCATCTGCTGCAGAGATATGGCCCTTTGAAAACACAATTTTTCTAAAAAAAATTGGTTTCCGTTCATTTAAAGCTGAACGCCTTGACGGATTGACACCAAATTTTTCAGATGTTTGTAGCAATGAAATACAGGTCAAGTTCGATATTAGTGTTTCTCAGTCCATCCGCAGCAGAGTTATGGCCCGACTTCGACTATAATTTTATGTTATTAAAAGTTGAACCCTTGACAGATTTGAGACTGCCCATATGTGTACGGTCGGATTAATTGTTATTTACATAAAATCACTGAATATAGGATAGGTGCCGTCAAAAGAAAACCCTAAATTTTGTTTTTTAAATTTCGTAGGTTTAAGTGACAATTTACGCTATTCCTGACTGAGCATTGAATGTTTTCTATTCCTGCGTGCAGCGAGCATAGTACGACACTTTCTGTTTTATACGTTATTAAAAGTTTAACACTTACAAGATTTGGGAGTTCCCATGTGGGTACAGTCGGAATAATTATTTTCGCAAAATCAATCTCTGAATATATTGGTAACCGTGCAGTGAAGCTGCAAATAGTTATGGTTGAACAGTTCATCAAATAGACAGTTATAATGCCAAACTCGGCCGGTGACAGGTAAATAATGAATGGAAAAGTCGATGAACTGAGAATAAAGGACGGAAAAATCGTCCTCTCGGTTTCCACCTGATCCACTGTTTCCACGCAGTCTCGGCACTCGACAAAGACACCAAGCTGTCGATCAGGGACAGTAGAACATCTGAAGATTTCATGTAGTTGCCTTCAGTGGTCTGGCTACAATGGTCGTATGAGCCACTGCCACTGCTGTCTGTTCAATTTTAATGTCAAATTAGCCAAAGCACCGTTTTTTCGCCATTAACCCATGTGCGATTTCTGTCCACTTGTTATTTCTGTCCACTTGTCATTTCTGGCAATTATCTAACTGTTACCGGCTTGGCGGGGTCCATTTGGCGCCAGTGTACACGGTGTATCTTTCAGTCACCAGCATCTCTCCACCAGTAATTGAATCAAACGTTTCAAGTGGAACTACTTGAGAGGGGTAGCACTGCCACAACTCCAGACATACACCCAGCGACAGGTCGCACGGGCTAGAAAAGGACCTAATCCAAACAATTACCTCCACTCCTCAAAACGCCTTATCTCGGCTAATTCGTGACCGTTTTCCATAAAGTTTTCACTCATTCTTCACAAATAGTTACCGCACCTTTTCGCACAGAGTGATACCAATTTTGCATTCTGTCATGTTGAATGTCAGGAGAGCGTATGTGCATGTCCGGGGAAGGGGGTGGGGAGGTTACCACGAGGCCCAAGCTTGGTTTCGGGACTTTCTAATAATATACCGAATTCGGGCGAGCTTCAAGAACAAACGCCGAAAGTTAGGAATCGCTGCTACGAAAACGTTCGCCCCAATCTGATGCCACATACGCACATGTTAAGTATACACGGTCCTTTGGACAGGTTTGCTATTTACCCCCAACTTGGACGTTAACCATACAGCATTCACGCCAATGTGAAAGAGTATTGCCGAAAGAATTGTTAGACATTATAGGGAGTTTTCTATCGGCTATGCACTTAATATATACTAAAAAACCTACCAGCTCTATAGGCAATCTTATTTCGCAGCTGCCTAAAGAAACAAGCGGAATAGGTGAATCTCTCGATTTCTTGAAACCGAAAAATCAAGTTTTGATTTAAAATTGAAACTCGTAATTAACTCTTCCAACGCAGTTTATCCAGTCAGCGAGTACAAACGATTCGTATACGTTTATACGTATAATTTTGTATTAGTTAGCAAACAATAATAGAGGATTATTACCAATTTAATGAAACGGACCCGCGAGGGTGTTTGATAAACAGATCCATGTGACTGTTGGACTAAAGTATCCCGGGAAATGGAGCAGTGCTTGTTTACTGTGGTAAGTCGATTTACTAGTAAAATAGGATCCGAACCAACGTCTGGGGTGCAAGTACTAAAGTGGGAATCACAGGTATTAACGATTGGATAATCTTTATTTCATATCTATGTCGTGATCCCGTGTGAACCCCTGGAAGTAAGGCAGTGCTTGTTTACCGTGACATACAAACTGTTTTAATGGTAAAATAGGACCCAGTCAACATGCTTGGGGTGGAAGTCCTAAAATGGGCAACCTTGGTATAAACGATTGACACATCTTGACTTTATCTCAATGCTGCGTCACTATTAGCCATTTTTCAGAAGTATGTGACCGTAGACACCAAGTGGTATACGTCCGTCGCCATGAACAGCGTTGGAATTTAAGATTATCCGAGATGGGGTACCCTATCAGACAGCCCTATTTTAAGGGGACCCGTTTCACTTTTTATTTAAATAAGAATGCTCCGTGAAACCCCGTGAAGTACAGCAGTGCTAAGTTTACTGTGGTAAGCAATCTCCGTTTCACTGGTAAAATAGGGTCCAGTCACCAGTGCTTGAAAATCCTCGAAAATGGGCAACATGGGTATAAACGATTGACTAAACTTGACTTTATCTCCATGTTGCGTTTCTCTTTGACCATTGTGCAGAAATTTGACCTTAAACACCAATAAATAAGACCACCAGTCTAATTCTAAAAAGAATCGACTCTGTTATGGGTTGTCGACACTTTTCGTGGAGCTGGGGTGTAGACAGCCATTGATGTAATGTGATGTCTCGACTTGAAAGATAGATCTTCTTCGTGCTCCCGTTTGATATTTTAATTAATGAGTATTTTAACTGGCCATGAGAGGCAACCGCGTTGTGTCCTTGGGCAAAACACTTCAACCCCCATTGCCCATGTGGGGGCACGGTGACGCTGTGCACTAAAGCGTACTGCAAGTCAATGGTGCACCTGTCTTCAACCAATGCTAACCCTGCTTGTGAGGAGTTAGTATGTTGGGGAGCTGACAGTTGCTCGCCGTTGCTCGGTGGTTCTCTCCGGGTACTCGGCTTCTTCCACCCGTAAAACTGTCGTGGTCATGATCAGCCATTGTGCAGAAATGTGACCTTGAACGCCAATAAATAATAACTGGCCTTGAAAGCATCGATATTCACACTTTGGAACTACGAAAGCGTAATCATAAAACAAGTCAGTAGTGTGACTAATTACAGTACGGCTGCCGTGGATTGGTCACTTTCCACGGGTGGGCAATATTTCCACGGATGCAATAATAGATTCTAAACACTAATTATAGAAACAGTCATCAAAAATGTAATTAAAGAAGCACCGGGTACCACCCGGTGCTTCATGAATTAAAAATTATGCTGAAGATTTCTATTACCTGGTAAACGCGTGTGGACATCAATGTCCGCGCGTGGAATATGATCAGTCAAGGCGACTGTACTGAACTTGGTAAGCATGAATGTCTGAATTGTTTTCATGTCATTCAAGATTCAGTCAAAGGAAGTCTCGATTTTGAAATATTTATTGCGTTGATGCACAGAAAATGAATGTTTGTGGTATTTAGATTAAATCGTTCAGAATTATTCCGCTCAACTGAAATATTCCAGACGAGTTCATCCAAACATGCACTGGACTAGTTAATGGCTAGACTGATTCCAAGCCAAAACGGCGTCGAGCTCCTTGACGAATTTGACTCGAGGCTTGAGAACCTCAATGTAAATCTGAAGGCAGACGACCTGGGAGATTGCATCTTCTGCAATGAGCTGGAAGCGCTGTGGCTCTGTGGGTACTGTGAACTCGATCCTCACCAGGGCTAAGTGCGTTGTCCTTGGGCAAGGCACTTAATCCTGATTGCCAATGTGGGAACACGGTGTCGATGTGTACTTACACGTACTGCACGTCAATTGTGCCCGTGTCTTTAACCAATGCCAGCCCTGCTTGTGCGGAGGTATTACGTTGGGAAGGGGTCTGACATTTGCCCACCACTTCTTGGCGGTTCTCCCGAGTTACCCCGGCTTGCTCCACACTTGAAACTGTCCGATACGAGGTGACACTGGCTGTCAAGTGTCGTTCAACCCCAATAGAAAGGAACAGATAAATTAATGCTCTTCCATAAGACGGTGATGTGTCATGAAATATATTGGAAGGGGTGGGTATCTGTACACATTCCGGCAGCGTAAAACGCCACAGCATTTCGTCGCCAGTCAAAATGATTCATCCTCTAGCAAGTACACTCGAAAAGTGATCAAGGAATACCCTGATATTCCTATATGTCCCATTATTACTCAACTAATATTCTCAAATTGCAACTGCTGAACAGGATTCATCGTGAATGTAGCTTTACTGGTGGCCTATCTGAAAAGATTGCGTCGGTTGGAATTATTTATTTTATTTAAGGTCACATACTTACGCAGAATGGCTAATCATAACCGTGACAGTTTTACGGGTGGAGGAAGCCGGAGTACCCAAAGAACCACCGAGCAACGACGAGCAGCTGTCAGTTCTCCAACATCGTAACTCCGCACTGCAGCACAGACAAGGTTGGATTGGTTGAAGACGTGAGCACCATCGACGTGTAGAACGCCTTAGTATACGGCGTCATCGTACCCCCATGTGGACAATCGGGGTCAAGTGCCTTGTCCATGGACACAACGCGGGAGTCCGAATCGATCGCTCAGACGGTCGCTCATCCGAGGACTAACCGGGCTCGACGTTGCTTAACTTCGGTTGGAATTTAACGCGCGGATATCTTCCAAAATGCGTCGTCGAGCTCATTCCATTGAAGGGTCATATGATATGGTTTTATTGAACTATTTTGAAAATTTTCAAACATTTAAAATCATAAATTTTGATATCGTCTGCGATGGGTAAAGGGTTAATTGGTGGATGTATTGCTTTGATATTTGTATTTCGCCTGCTGTGTGGTATTGAGTGTTCCATATGTGGTTCCTGCGCCTCTTGGAATTCCAGAAAATTTCTTGAATTTATTAATTTAAAAAAAAATACAAGACTCCATGAAAATCCTTGAATTTTATAGTGTCCAAATATCATCAAAACTGGAATTTTATTGCCACCATTGCGTATAAAGTAGGCCGCCGTGGACTGGTCACTTTCCACGGACGTAATTAGATTCCAAGCACCAATTGAAATAATCATAAAAAAATTGAATGATGCAACGGGTACAACATGGTGCTTTATTAAAATTTTTCTGATGCTTATTACGTGGTAAACGCATGTGTGGACAACGCTTACGACGCGTGAATTACGACCAGTCCACGGTGACAGTACTATCAAGTTGTGGTGCAGGCAATTGAATATCAGTAAAAAATACGTCAGTCAATTATTCATCAATTGGCTATTAACTATCGTTCATTAACGGGTTAACACTTGTTCCGATTCACGAGAATGTTGTGATTCTATTGCAACAATCAATTTTCGGTTCTTAATTAGAATTTGAGAGTACTGTTAGTCTTTAGAGAAAACAGTGCATATTCCAAAGATGAAAAAAACTCATTTTCTGCCCGACTGTTTACACTCGTTGTGTAGTCATGACTTCCGTCCGTCTGTCCGTCCGTCTGTCCGTCTGTCCGTCCGTCTGTCCGTCCGTCTGTCCGTCCGTCTGTTAACATTTAGAGTTTTATTAAAGTTTGTTGTTAAAGTTTTTTTAGTAAAGGTTAGTTTTTTTTCTTTTAAATTAATATTAATTACTGTTGATTGTTTCATTCTCATTATGTTTCATGTTATTTTGTGAAATATTTAATCCTTTTTTGTATGGCAATTTGACTTACAACTTCCAGGTTAGTTTATTTCTGTTCACAAGTTACACCTTTAATTATTCAAACAGTTTAGTGCAATGTCACCGTTTCTCATTTGTGACAATGTCTACTGAACCTTTCTGCAGTGGTTTTCATTAATATTGGCATGATTTTAAACCCTTTTAAACATGTTTTCAGACTTAGTTTCTTTGTATTGGAAATTAGGCTTTGCCACATACTTCCTTACTTTAATTCTTTCATAGTCAATACAACTTAATGATTACATTTTCATAAATGATTTCTTTTGACAGTTTTAGGAAATATTTAACTTTTTTTGGCAATCAGTTTTACTTAGTATTCCCATCTTACAGTTTGGAATTAAAAATTTGCTTTTCAAGGTTGTACCTTTCATTCTTCAAACACTATGTTATTGTTTTTCATTTGGGGGCAAGGTGTAGAAACCAGTTTTGAAAAAAAACAGCTTTAGAAAAAATAAAATTTTTTTTAAACAATCACCAGTTTTGAAAGAAAAATCACCGTTTTTGAAAAAAAACCCCAGCTTTTGAAAATAATTTTACCACTTTTGAAAAACAAATTCTAACCACATTTGAAAAAAAATTACCACTTTTGAAATAAATTGTCGTTTTTTCAAAACTGGTTATCTTTTTCAAAACTGGTTATTTTTTTTTCAAAACTGTTTTTTTTTTTAAAGTGGAAATTTTTTTTTATCAAAAGTGGTTATTTTTTTTCAAAACTGGAGAAAATTAATGGAAAATAGTTCTTTTTTAGTTTCAAACTTTTTACCAATCGTCAGCCTTCAAAACCGGATGTCTCCTGGTGCCAAATTGAATCAGTCTGACCTGTGCAGGATGCTGGGTGTCGACAATACAGTTGACAGAAGATATCTGCATTGTTTTGTACGACATCGAAGAATCGCCACCTCTTCTAATACTAACTCGTTAAAACAAGAGCAACACGAAGCGTGGCATATGCCCCCTCCCAAAATGCCAAGTGTATCAAACGCCAAATTTACAGAAGTAGCTGTAACCTAAAAAGAACTAGAGGGGGCTGCCAAGGGTGGCTAATTCTCCCGAATTAATACTTGATATTGTAATGCCTCGATACTGTAATGCTGTGATACTATAACTAATAATACGGTCTAGCAGAATTTTAAACCTCTTACTTGACAAAGGCCTTCAGGTCAAAGGTCAGTGTTATATGTGGGTCATGATGATACGCGACACATAATCTCATGGTGATACACCCACATGCCAAATACCATAAGCCTAGGTCAAAAGATAAAACAGTTCTGAGCCGGACATGAATTCCGTCCACAGACGGACGGACAGACGGAATTGGGTTTATTTGTCGGATTCAAATAAATTTTGCTATGCTTGTACCTCAACATGGGGGAACGGATCCTACAGCAGAATTAATAATTTTGCCGAAGGATTTACTGAGTTATTTGCCCTTGTTTAACTTAGGGGATTATTATTGAAAAATGTGTCCGTCCAACATATTTGCTGCTGTGGCACTGTCATTATTTGTTGAATTCAAATAATGTTTGCCATGCTTATACCTCAATATGAGGGAACGGATCCTGCAATAGAATTAACATCTTCGCATAAACATTTACATAGTTATTTGCCCATGTTTAACTTAGGAGATGATTGCAAAATGTGTCCGTCCAACATATTTGCTGTCATCATATGTTGGATTTAAATAATTATTTCCACAAAAAACTATTTCGGGGGAATGTAGTCGTGGCGTCATCTATCTGTCAGTCAGTATGTCCGAGCTAACGAAATGGGTTTAAGTGTTTAGTCGTAAGTATGGAAGGGGTTTATGTCTGCCCCGGCTGTTTCCCAGTTTATGTGGCTATTTTTGGCTTATGTGACTTATTTTGAAGTACAGGTGGGGGTTATGTGTCTTTTTTCACCTTTAGTCAAATAGTGCAAATTTATGATCCGGTGGGGGAGGGGGGGGGGGGGGTAGGGATTAGGGTCAGTAGTAGGGTAGGGTTAGGGTTAGCTACCACCCGAAAAATGTCCTAAAAATCACTTTTTTGACTATTTGGACATGTTTTTTAGAATAAAAACACAAATTTAAACACATAAACCCAATTCCGTCTGTCTGTCCGTCTGTAGACGGAATTCCTGTCCGGCTCAGAACTGTTTTATCTTTTGACCTAGGCTTATGGTATTTGACATGTGGGTGTATCACCGTGAGATTGTGTGTCGCGTATCATCATGACCCACATGTAACACTGACCTTTGACCTCAAGGTCAAATTACTGATTTTTTGCCAAGTAAGAGGTTTAAAATTCTGCTAGACCGTATTATTAGTTATAGTATCACAGCATTACAGTATCGAGGCATTACAGTATCAAGGAATTAATTCGGGAGAGTTAGCCACCCTTGGCGCCCCCCTCTAGTTCTTTTTAGGTTACAGCTACTTCTATAAATTTGGCGTTTGATACACTTGGCATTTTGGGAGGGGGCATATGCCACGCTTCGCGTTGCTCTTGTTTTAACGAGTTAGTACTAGAAGGGGTGGCGATTCTCCGATGTCGTACAAAACAATGCAGATATCTTCTGTCAACTGTATAGTCGACACCCAGCATCCTGCACAGGTCAGACAGATTCAAGTCGGCACCCGGCGACATCCGGTTTTGAAGGCTGAAGATTGGTAAAAAGTTTGAAACTAAAAAAGAACTATTTTCTATTAATTTTCTCCAGTTTTGAAAAAAAATAACCACTTTTGATAAAAAAAAATTCCAGTTTTGAAAAAATAACCAGTTTTGAAAAAAAATAACCAGTTTTGGAAAAAAATAACCAGTTTTGAAAAAAATAACCACTTTTGATAAATAAAAATTCCAGTTTTGAAAAAATAACCAGTTTTGAGAAAAATAACCAGTTTTGAAAAAACGACAATTTATTTCAAAAGTGGTAATTTTTTTTTCAAATGTGGTTCGAATTTGTTTTTCAAAAGTGGTAAATTTATTTTCAAAAGCTGTTTTTTTTTTCCAAAACGGTGATTTTTTTTTAAAACTGGTGATTTTTTAAAAAATTTTTTTATTTTTTCAAAAGCAGTTTTTTCAAAACTGGTTTCTACACAAGGTCTACTGAACCTATATAAAGTGGTTTCAAATAATATTGGCATTAATTTAACCCTTTTCAAAACTGTTTTTGAACTTAGTTTCTCTAAATTTCAAATTAGGCTTCTACCACTTACTTTGTTACTTTTTATCCCCCTACAAGGGAGGGATATAGCACAGAGCTCCGTCCGTCCGTCCGTCCGTCCGTCCGTCCGACCGTTCGTCCATCCGTCTGCCTTTTTATCCCCCTACAAGGGAGGGATATAGCAGAGAGCTCCGTCCGTCCGTCCGTCCGTCCGTCCGTCCGTAAACAATTTGGTTTCCGTTCATTTAAAGTCGAACGCCTTGACGGATCGACATCAAACTTTAAGAAGTTGTTTTTAGCATTAAAATACAGGTCAAGTTCGATATTGGTGTTTCTCAGTCCATCTGCTTCAGAGATATGGCCCTTTGAAAACACATTTTTTCTCAAAAAAAATTGGTTTCCGTTCATTTAAAGCTAAACGCCTTGACGGATTGACACCAAATTTCTCAGATGTTGTTTTTAGCAATGAAATACAGGTCAAGTTCGATATTGGGGTTTCTCAGTCCATCAGCTGCAGAGTTATGGCCCTTTGAAAACACAATTTTTGAAAAAAAATTGGTTTCCGTTCATTTAAAGCCGAACGCCTTGACGGATTGACACCAAATTTTTCAGATGTTGATTTTATACACCCGTTTGAAAAACGGGACGTATTATGTGAATGGTCTCTCCACCCGTCTGTCCGTCCATGGACACGTTTCGTTTCCGGACGATAACTTTAGTTATAATGGTTTGAGCTAAGTTAAATTTGGCATGTGGATTTAGTATGACAAAATACAGGATGGGTTCGATTTCCGTTTCTAACGGCCCATTTGCGGTAGAGTTATGGCCCTTTATTTATGGGAATTTAGCCCAACTTTTCGTTTCTGGACGATAACTTTAGGTTGCCTTGACCGATTTACTTCAGTTTTTTTTTTATTTTTGACCACAAAATACAGCTCAAGTTCACTTTTGGCCACAATCGCATATACCTTTCCAGAGTTATTCCCCTGGAATGATTGCAAATTTGTGGATTTTGTGGTTTCCGGATGATAACTTTAGTTTGCCTTGACCGATTTTTTTCAAATTCTCAGATTTTGTTTTTGCCCACAAAGCACAGCTCCAGTTCACCTTTGGCCATAATCGTATGTACCCTTCCAGAGTTATTCCTCTTGAATTTGTGCATTTTGTGTTTTCCGGATTATAACTTTAGTATGGCCTAACTGATTTTTTATACGCCTGTTGAAAAACCGTCGAATTATGGAATCAGTCTGTCTGGCTGTCCATTTGTCCATCCATTTGTCCATTTTTATTTTCTTTGAATCAACTCAAGATATGTTGCTCAATCTAGACTTGATTTGATGGAATTTTCCGTGGCATTACATTAGTAAACAACACTCACCACAAATGTACTTTATGATTACACTGTACAGTTTTAAATATTGTGTTAATGAATATGTCAATGTTTTCAAGTGCTAACTCTGCTTGTGTGGAGTCTGGCAGTTGCTTGCCATGGTTTGGTGGTTCTCTCCAGGTGCTCTAGTTTCCTCCACCTGTAAAACTGACTGACACGAGATGACTCTGGCTGTCGAATGTGTAAATAAATAAATAAATAAATAAATAAATAAATAAATAAATAAATAAATAAATAAATAAATAAATAAATAAATAAATAAATAAATAAATGTTTTCAAGGTGGATTCAATACTTATTCATTGGGATATCTATTCCTTTCAGAATTATGTAGACTGATGGCCTGAGAACTTGGGTTAATTTTTGTGGCTGACATTATAGTAGGTTGACCATCTAGGGTCTACAAGAGTTTGTATATTCAATGCTTTGTGGTTCCCCAATAGCTACAGTGTTCAAACGTTAGTGTTCCCTCATTCAAACCACTCCAAAATATGGCCCAGAAACTTGTTAAAAATGTGATATGTCAAATATGAGTTTATATGAATCTGGGTCTATAAGATGTTGTATATTCAATGTTTTGTGGTTCCCCAATAGCTACAGTGTTCAAATGTAAGAGTTTCCTCATTCAAACCACTCCATAATATGGCCCTAACAAACTTGTACCCGACAGGTGTCTAAAGTTAAATATAATATGATGAACAGCTTCAATACTCATTTTATTGCACTGGGAATTTTTCTGGTGGTTTACAGGGTCTTTCTGTGGGACTTATTCCTAATGTCATTGTAGAGTGACAGAATTGTGTGAGATTCAAAAAATCTTGTTCTCATAAAGATTGTCACAGACTAAGTTTTTGAAAAGCAGAATAAAATGGGCATGATGTCATTCTGATTTTCAAAAACATTTTCAAAATTCTCACCTTCATGTGATTAAGCCTACGTTCTCAATTATCAGCCAATAAATCCATACTTACAGTGAACATTAATCTTTAACCGATTGGGTGACTGAAGCCCAAATCTGGACCTTTACTCTGAAGTATAAATGCCACATCCTGAATGTGTCATATTGTGTGTGAGGGCTTCTTATTATCTTTGAAATTAAATTATTTAGTCTGTATGCACTCTCCCATTAACTACTAACAAGGCAAAGACATTATGAACAAATTTTGTTAAACCTTTACCCAACATAACGGAAAAAACCGGCCAGCACTATTCTCAGAAATCGACAGTTAATTTTCATTATTTTTTCAAGCTCGTCGAGTTCGTACCAATCAGGGGGCCAAGCTCAATGTTTTTGAGACAAAAAATGAAAAACAATAGTTGTTCAAGAATTTGTTTTGCAAGTGTCGTCTGCTTTTCATGTTAGGTTAAGGGTTAACCTAAAATAATTCAGCACTCTACCAGGTAATGACCTGGGTGATTTTTCGAAATACTCTCCTACACATAACGGGTAGAGGTCTGATAATGATTTCTTGTCAAGATTTTGTTGCCTCAGGAAGATTTGACTAAAAACAAATGCCAAGGTAATTCATTATTGTGTGGAAGACTTCAACCACCACTGAATGTATAAGCCTGTGTATGAATAGTGGCCTCCAGGGGGGTGGGGGTGGACAAGCCCCCACTGTTAGAGAAATACTGATGCTACCACTGATATAAGCATCTCTTAATATCAGTATTACGTAATATTACAATTTGGCCTTCAAGTGTAACTAGATTAAACTGTTATGAAAAATATTCATCATAGAAAGTAAATGAATGTAATTGGAAAAGTAACTTTTTTACAAATTATCAAAATTCCCAATTTCATTCAAACAAGGGTAATTTGAATTCACAAATAGAGGGCTCCAGGTTTTTTTCCATGAGAAGTTTGGAAAATCCCTGCCCTCAACATGGTGAAGTGTAGTTGACCCTTCTTCCCCCAAGCTTCGTTCTCTCAGTACAAAAATTAATCAACATATGTTAAATATGAAGGGAACATGGAGGAAATATCCAGAAGAAAAAGGTTTTTTCTTCATTAACAATAGTGATAAATTGTGGGGTTCAATGCCACCGATCAAAATGACCAAGGCTACTGAAAATGAAAACAAATTTGATTTCTCTCTTATTCATAGTGTTGAAAAGAACAAGTCTTGTTCATAAACTATTTCATAAAGTAACATCAATTTGTTGTATGAATGAGAAATTTGTCTGTTCGCATGCTAGATACATTTCTTACAATAACTTCTTGCAAATTGCTGGTAGATATTCTTACGCAGGAGTGGCCAGGTCATAAAACAACTAAATTTGATGAAAATACTCACCAGGTTAAGAGTTAAAGATGGTACTGCGATCCAACGGGATACAAAATTGTCTCCCATAAGGATGCATCCAAGGCCAGGGTTCCAAATAAGTATTAATCCCCCCCCCCCCCCACCCAATCTGCATATCCCCTCTCAATTCCAGAGCCATCCAGCTCCAAAGAAACCAGCATTTATTTTTTTAGATATTAAGAATTCAGCCACTGAGGCCTCACTATTCAGGCCTGGCATTTTCAGGAGAGCGATTTATTCACTTGCCTACTGCTCACCTTAAAAAATTATGGAGGGCGAAAACTACCCCCAGGCCTTAGAAAATAACGGCCCCGAAGTTCTGAGTAATAAAGATAATAGCTCAGTCTTTGGTGTAGTCCAAAATTATATTGTGGCTACAAAGCGCATTCCGTAAATGTAAGCGTATTTATATATTCCAATCTTTTTGCGCAGCCGCTTCGCCGGCCGCTGTAGTCTTCATCGGGGAGATTGTAGCCAAATAATCATTCAAATTGGTAAAGTTGCCTTGGTGAGGGCAACTTTGCCAATTTGGTGGTCACTACTTTGGTGTGTGGAGCTGTGCTGTTTTACGGAGAGGAGTGTGAATTAAACATATGGATGTGTACGCCTGCCGTGCTTGCAGTTGGCTGGAATCGTCATCGGCTTAGTTTACACCCTGGTTGGCTTCCTGTTTTTTCTCTTCATACATAATTATCTTATTCTTCGATACATCAGACTTTAACGAGCACAGATTAATCAATATATATGTAACCTTTTGACTATTATTGATCCCGTTATATTGTAATATTGTAAATGTTGTATGTGGAAACGACCTTGTATAAGCTTTTTAGCTTTCTGTCGGATCCACCATCTATTATATATAATTTATACTATTATGAAATATTTTGAATAAATATTGGTTAAACTAAAATAATTAATGATTAACATAACAGCCTATTCCTAAAACCCACATCTTTTCAAATCTCTGCTACATGTATGTTAGTGGTGTCTGTAAGACGGCCACACTGCCTCTACCACACCTCCAGGCCTTGCCTCGGCCCGAAGGTGTGGAAGGGGCAGTGCAGCAGTCTCACAGACGCCATCTTGTTAGCAGCAAAAAATAAAATGTACAAAACAGACGTGGCAATAAAACTTCATTTTGCCACGGTTAGCTTTTGTAAGCTTGGCGAGAGCTAATCACTCCCCAAGGCCATGCGATGAGAGCGATTTTTAGCCCTTCTGCATTTTTAAGAATGCCAGGCCTGATTATTGACATTCTAAAAATGACGGAAGAGAAGTCCTCCTCTATTGAGTTCTACATATCAGTGGATCAAGATAATCATATTCCAATGATGTGAGAGAATCCATCTTATCTCAGGGGAAAAATTCGTCTGAATACATTGTTCATGTGTTATCGGCTTTCCAATGTACTTGAACTAGTAAATAGGAAGTACTTATGGGCTTCCTAAGAGCTGAACATTAGCAGTATTTATCGACCTCCCTTGGAAAAAATAAAATAAACAATAAAAAATAAAAAACAATTCTAAAACCTTCCTCTACATTTCTCCCGTAATGTGTTTTGCATTGGTCATCACTTTGCAATAACATGTTTTACCCTCTGAAAATAGTTCCATTCCACGTCATTGACTTAATCCTAATATATATGGGGGTATGAGGTGAATTAACATTTAACTCCTTGAATGGTGCTGACAGATGGATATTCCTGCCTGGGACAGGAAATCTCTTGCCACTAAAGTGAGTAAAAATTGTTCACATTTAATTTAAGCAAATTTTCCCTTACAAATTTTATTAACTTTTTGACCAGCAACTTCTTGTGTTAAATTTTCAGGATTTTTTCATCATTTACAGCAGCCACCATGACTAGATTTGATGGAAAATATTTTTATAATACTCAGCAGGTTAAGAGTTAAAGAGGGTTTAGGAGTCTGCTGGACTTTGGTCTGGATACAGTTATTCTGCTGGAGGTGCCTGTTCTCCAAGCATATGTCAACTTAACATGAACATGACTGAGGATATTCAACATTCAAATTACCTCACCTATTCACAAATGCTCGTGATGTATTCAAAGGTTACTGTCCAGCCTTTCATGTAGAAAACAACACACAATTAAATTTTTTATTTCATCATGCAAATACACTCAGCTGAATAACACAGCATTGTGCTCAAAAATGGATAAAAATAGTCAAAAATTTCACTTTTTGGAGATAAAATTTCCAATTTTCGTTCATCCGTTGCAATAAAACTTGTGTTATAGGAATTCTTAATTCACCCCATGGATGAGGAATTTACAACATAAGATCAGCATTATAACAAAGAAAACACATAAGGGTTTCTTAGTCATTGTCTTTTATCTCATAAATGTCTGTTTATTCGAACAATAAATGCCTTGGATAAATTTTTCCTTCATTCACCTAGTAGGGTGATACATTTTCCCCATAGGTTTAACACTGAAAGATTCCAACAGGAGAGACAGTCTTGTTGACCTCTGACCTCTACCGCATTCGTGTAGTAAAATTAACAGTTCAATTGTTGTTTTCTTTAAACCTGTTTGAAAGTATAATACAATACCAGTAGAAAACACAACACATTGTTCATTTAAAAAAGTATTTTTGTAAGCGTTGCTCAGGTTTGTATGGGAATTATTTTTAGACAGAAATGTATCACAGCGTCTTTTTATTTTGGGCAATTTTGCTTGTCCTCGAAATGGACCAATGTGCTCCTCATTTCTCGCTGTGTTTTGTGGAGAGTAACGTCACGCTTTCATCGTGACTGCCCTGTAAAAGATTTATGGGATAAACAAAACAAACGTATAGTGTTTTCAAGTAAAAAATTTATTCTATACATAGAAATAAGAATGAAGCATACTCGCCAGAGGCTCGTCGGTTTCATTCTTAATCCTACTCATAGAATAATTTTTTAACTTGAAAACGCTCTACGTTTATTCTATATAAAAATACTCAGCAGTTAGCAGGTTAACCCTTTACCTAACATGAAAAGCAGAGAACACTTGCAAAAAAAACTTGAATAACTAATTTTTTTCATTTTTTGTCTCAAAAACTTAGGTTATGAGCCCTCATTGGAACGTGCTCGTTTCAATGAGGGGTCATAACCTATGTTTTTGAGACGAAAAATGAAAAAAATAATGAAAATTGGCAACTTTTTAGAATAGCGCTGACGGTTTTGGTCGTTACGTTGGGAAAAGAGTTAATAATAAATGAGACCTTACCACTCTTGTGATGCACTATACAGTGTCCTGATTCGGTCATCGTATAGCCTAAATAGTAAAGGATAATCTGTTTGCATACGCGTTTTTCTTCGGATGGGGTAGGCTAAAAGATAACCACAATTTTTTTAGGCGGCCTACGAAATGATCTAAGCCACTCTCTAAAGCCCAATGCACATACACGAATGATGTGACTGTGAAATATGCAGACGTTTTAGGCGCCATGAATTTTTCCTTCGCGCAGAAGCGCATTTACAATAAAATTACATCGAAATTAGGTGGCCTAACACGATTATTTACTCTTTCCAGTTTTTACTTTAATGTGGGTTATTATTCTTCCCACTTGATCTCACTTCAAATGCGTACTCGCTGGTAGCCTCAACCGCTGATATTTACCTTCTTTTCGATCGTAAGCAACATTGGAACTTGGAAGCAATTTTGATGATGTATTTCTAACAAGGAAGTAACTCAAACTTTTAACTAAGTCATGTGATCACCCTACACTTTCTCCCTTTTCCCGAGAACTTTGGGAAATACCCGTTTTAAAAATATACACTTTAGGGACACGGTCAACTCAAATGTGTAGCAGAAAGTGCAATAATTCATAAATGCAGACGGAAACGTAGTTTAGATTTAATTTTAACGCATAGTAATATATTTTTGTCGTGGAAAGAATTTCTCATGCATGCGTGACGGTTTAGAAAACAGCCCCCCCCCCCCCCGGCCCCCCATTCGGCATATGGCTGCCACAACTGTTGCAGTATCAGACATGTTATGATCACGACACGGTAAGCATGGATATAAATCTTGGGAGAGGGTGTTGAGTTAAACAGTACTACCAGGCACCTAGCGACAGGTATGTATGTGTGTGTGTGTGGGGGGGGGGGGGGGGGTCTCACCCGCCCCCGATTCGACGGTTTAAATTCCAATGGTTGCGAATCAAAAAAAATTTGTTGAGGCCTACTCCATGTTTTTCCGACCAGTCCATTTGGATTTTCAACCCGTTATCACAGTTTTTCCCAGGCGACTGCGATCGACGATCGGTACCAGTTAGCCTACCGATCAAATTTTCAAATCAACTGAAAAAAATTCCGATATTCTGACTCGTATCTATGAGAGGTCCGGCTCTTCGAATTCATCGTTCCATTTCCTTTACGATGAGCTGGCTACACAAGGACGATAGACTGACAGCTATTCAGCCTATACCTATTTCCTACTGACTGATAGTCAATTGGAAGGAGTAGGTATTGGCCGAGTAACTGTCAGTCTATAGTCCTTGTGTAGCCTACTTAGTGTAAGGTAAAACTTATGGACCTTCCACGGGAAAACCATTTTTTTTCTTGTAGATAAAATAACTAGATTTTACTCGGCAGGGGAGGCCTCAGAATCCATCACGGGTTCAAAAATTAAAAATTCCTCCGATGGAGCCCACCCCTGTTATGACACTGCACCATCGATATGGAGATGCGCCCACACGAATTCTCCCGCAACACTGATCGTGGCCCTCGAGCTATTCCTCCGGCATGTGCTGGGCATCCAACCCCGGTTAGAAATCTAACTGACCCCCCTTCCTCCCCTGAAGACCATCTGGCTACGTCCCTGCAGAGGCGGCGGTAGCTCGATAAAAGTGGAAGGACATACATTTCCAAGGTTATCAAGATTCAGCCCAATGGGAGGAAAAGTTACAATCTTATATCTGTAAATGTTCCGTGACACAGTATAGTGTCTCGTTTAGATGAGCATGCCGCGGTGTGGTCACTGCCCTGTCCATTTCTTCTACTTCAATCATCTTGTTTCACGATGACTAGCCTTCGGGTTGGAAGATGGTCGAAGTAGAAAAAATGGACCGAAGGTGGGATTCATTGGCCAAATGTTGTTTGGATTTGCTAATAATATTACAGGAATGCCTGTATATTAGCATGTTTGCATGCGCCCATTTTAACTCATTATGTAACGACGCAACATGTCTGTGGAAAAATGTGGGCACGTGTCCCTGTGCCTACCTGGTTCCACCGTCTCATGAGTCCCTGAGAACGTACTGCCCTATCCTCGAGATGTTAAAAAATCTCAGCATATATAAAACTGTCACGTGAGTAGTAGAGTATGCATGTTTGGGGCAATATTGGCCGGACCCCGGCGCAGGACCCCGGAAGTGGCGTCATGCCAAGTGACCCAGTAGCACCATGTTGTGCTGTCATGGTAACCCACGTGAGCGGCCATGTTATGACGTCATCCCCATAGCGATGCGTGGCGTTAGTGCGCATGCGCAGCGCGTGTTGTTAGGGTGATACGTGTTTCCGTCGTCCAGTTTGCATACTGGAGGCTGCCATCTTGGTTTCTATGATAGCACGTGGTTGCTATGTTACATAAAGGCTTACAGCAAGACAGGGATATGTTCGAATGGTGTGTTCGATTGAACAAGAGTAATTTCCCGATTCGTAGAATTACCACAAACAACCAGACAAGTTGTACTGTTTCGAATTATATTAGAATTCTTTGCTTCTATCTATATGTGCAATAGTTTTTGTCTACCCGACTATGTTTGTCCTGGAGTATACTCCAGTATACCCCAGTAGAGGAGAAGAGCCAATTTACTGGAGCAGCTTGGCTTATTATTGCTATATTTAGCTATTCTGGTCTGTTCTATTCAAGGTCAGAATAATAACTAATCTAACAGTGGAGTTAAAATGTAAAAATAAACCAACACTGTTCTGAACTATTCACATTAACCATCTACTGTCCAGATCCACCTTTCTTCTAAGAAAATTGTCATTCCCCGTATTTGACATTTATTTTGTGTTTAATTTTGTTTTATATGCCATGTTTTTTATGTTTTTTTTTTCAATTTTTTTTTCATTTTTTTTTTCGAAGCGATGACAGGAAGACAGTCACAAGACCATGTCGTTCCCCACGGTATATATCTACTCATTTATCAAATCATGTAACGTTATTTTTCTCTTAAAATGTACTGTATTTGTATTCTGTAAAATAAAGTGAATTGAATTGAATTGTTAGTTCTGACCCTATTCCGAGTACTCTTGTTGTTTCATGCATCTAGATTCCCCAATCAGTTCACTTTACTGGCACTAACCACCAAACAAATTGCTTGCTTTTCCTTAATCTGTATGCAGAGTGATCTCCCTTCTGTACAACAAAAGCCTATATCATTCCTAAAGCCAATAAGCTATCGAGCAGCTTCTGATAAACCATTGCTCGAACGACTCGAAGCCCACCGAGCAAATGTGCTATCGAGCAATTGCTCGTTCGAGTGACTAGAACATACGACTGTTAGCCTCATTTCAGAAAAAGGGGTGCCGAAGGCCATATATTTTCCAAAAAGGGTGTCGAAATTGGGGAGCCTTCTGGAGAATCCCTTTTTTGTCATATGTGCTTATGTGAAAAGACACAATGTGACACAATGTGCCCTAACACATAGGCGCATGCTGTATGTGCCGATATGTGCTTATGTGAAATGGCACAATGTGACACAATGTGCACTAGCACATAGGCATATGTTGGATGTGCCGATGTGTGCTTATGTGAAAAGGCACAATGTGACACAATGTTCCCTAGCACATAGGCGCATACGGGTATTTGAGGGTACCTATAACCTGGTATTGTATTATTTGAGGTTTCCTATATAAGATACTTTCTGGAAAATCCCTTTTTTGTCGTATGTGCTTATGTGAAAAGACACAATGTAACACCCTTTGCACTAGCACATAAGCTCATACTGTATGTGCCGATATGCGCTCATGTAAAAATGCACAATGTGACACATTGTGCACTAGCACATAGGCACATGCGACCAAAAAGGGATTCCATAGCCACAGGCGATTTTCAAAAAGGGATTATTAAAAAGGGATTCCGTAAAATGGAATTCCTATCCGACTCTGTAAAATGGGATTCCATGTTTTAACATTGACACTCGAGGGTATTCCCTTTCCCTATTGGAATAATTAAGTTCAAAGGGAGTTTATGCTTTCATTGGGGTTACAGTTCAAAAATTCATTCAGTCCAGAATAGTTTGCAGGGATTTACGCTGTGTTATATTTGCATTAGGGTTATAGTTGAAAAATAGAGTTCATTCAAATAGTTCAAGAGGGTTAACTCTGTGTTATATGGGGGTTATGGTTGATTTTAAACAGTGTGATAAAGTTTGGAATGTTGTGTTCAATCAGATCAGTTCCATTTTCTTCACTTTGTTCTGTTCACTTTGATCTTGGTTGTGTTGGATCTTCGTTCACTACGACTTCATTCGAACAGTTCAATCGTAGTTGTGTTGGATCTGTTCATAATTATCCCCGCATTCCTTTCCGTCCGTCCGTACGTCCGTCCGTCCGTCTTGCCGTCCGTCCGTCACACCCTGAAAGGCTCAAGGGTATTTAATTCGAAACGTTTAAACTATGCTAATGTGTTCAGGTAACATCTCCAGCTGTGTATGAAGGTTTCGGAATTTTGATTTGGCCCCAGGTGGTTTCAGTGGAACCACTGTTATCATTGGAAAATCAGTTTTTATCGAAAGGCTCCTAGGGTATTTAATTCGAGACGTTTAAACAATGTCCAGGTAACATCTCTGGATGCGTATGAAGGTTTGTGAATACTAGATGGTTCCAGTGGACCCACTTTTATCGTTAGAAAATCAATTTTTATGGAAAGGCTCCTAGGGTATTTAATTCGAATCGTTTAAACTATGTTAATGTGTTCAGGTAATATATCTAATTGTGCATGAAGGTTTCGGAATTTTGATTTGGCCCCAAGTGGTTCCAGTGGAACCACTTTTAGAATTGGAAAATCAGGTTTCATCGAAAGGCTCCTAGGGTATTTAATTCGAAAAGTTAAAACTATGCTAAGGTGTTCAGGTAGCATCTCTACATATGCATGAAGGTTTCGGAATTTTGATTTGCCCCCAGGTGGTTCCATTGGAACCACTTTTATCGTTAGAAAATCTGTTTTCATCGAAAGGCTTCTAGGGTATTTAATTCAAAACTTTTAAACTATGCTAAGGTGTTCAGGTACCATCACTAGATGAACATGAAGGTTTCGGAATTTTGATTTGGTCCCAGGTGGTTCCAGTGGAACCACTTTCATAGTTAGAAAATCAGTTTTCATCGAAAGGTTTCTAGGGTATTTAATTCGAAACATTTAAACTATGCTAATGTGTTCAAGTAACATTTCTAGATGTGCATGAAGGTTTCGGAATTTTGATTTGGCCCCAAGTGGTACCAGTGGAACCACTTTTATCATTAGAAAATCAGTTTTCGTCGAAAGGCACCTAGGTTATTTAATTCTAAATGTTAAAACTATGCTAAGGTGTTCAGATCGCATCTCTAGATGTGCATAAAGGTTCCGGAATTTTGATTTGGCCTCAGGTGAAAATCAGTTTTCATCGAAAGGCTCCAATGGTATTTAATTTGAAATTTCTACACTATGCTAAGTTTTTGGAATATTTATTTGACCCCCAAGTGGTTCCCGCGAAACCACTTTTATCATTAGAAAATCCGTTTTAATCGAAAGGCTCCTAGGAGGTTTAATTCGATACATTTAAACTATGCTGAGGTGCTCAGGTAGTATCTCTAGATGTGCATGGAAGTTTCATAATTTTCATTTGGCCCCCAGGTGGTTCCAGTGGAACCACTTTTCTCGTTAGAAAATCTGCTTTCATCGAAAGGCTCCTAGGGTATTTAATTCGAAATGTTAAACTATGCTAAGGTGTTCTGATAGCATCACTAGATGTGCATAACTGTTTCGAAATTTTGATTTGGCCCCCAGGTGGTTCCAGTGGAACCACTTTTATTGTTAGAAAATCTGTTTTTATCGAAAGGCTCCTAGGGTATTTAATTCGAAACGTTTAAACCATGCTAATGTGTTCAGGCAGGTTACACTTCTATATGTGCATGAATGTTTTGGAATTTTGATTTGGCCCAGGTGGTTCCAGTGGAACCACTTTTATCGTTAGAAAATCAGTTTTTATCGAAAGGCTCCTAGGGTATTTAATTCGAAACGTTTAAACTATGCTAATGTGTTCAGGTAACACTTCTATATGTGCACGAAGGTTTTTTAATTTTGATTTGGTCCCAGGTGGGCCACTTTTATCGTTAGAAAATCAGTTTTCATCGAATGGCTCCTAGGGCATTTAAGTCGAACCGTTAAAACTATGATAAGGTGTTGCTAAGGAAAAGCGGGGATACAGCATTGTGTGCTTTGCACAAAAATAACTTTATCTAGTTCAGTTTTGTTTCCAGTCAGTTCATCTTCGTTCATGTTTCGTCTGTTCAGTTGGGTTATTGCATGTAATATTTAGCGGTTACAGTCAATTCAGGCGAAAATTTTATTTGGGTGTTAAGATTAAGTCAGACTACGATATGTTTGTTATGTTAATTTAAACATATTGTATTTGCCATAAATTTGCAAAAAGGATTGGAGTACAAGTTATACAACTTATGTTAACTCCTCTCCATCAATACAACAGAAAAACAATACATAGATGCGGCTACAAGATATATAGATTTACGCTATTTACAATTGAAATGTAAGTTGTTGAAACAGGCAGACATGTACGTAATAGGGTCTCGACTCAGGCAATACATATGGCTGAACCCTGTTGACTTTCTCTACGAAAGCCTTTGAATGGCAAGTTAAAGGGTGAGGGATGTGACGTTTATAGTACGTCTCGTCTAGTGCAAGAGAGAGGCTAATCGAGAATATAATGACTCAGTTGAAGCGGCCACAAGCTAGGATGAAAGCTTGGGTTTTCAGAAAGATATACTCGTTTTGTTTTGTTGTCAGTGTGGATCTACCGTACAAGAGATCGGTTTCGGATGATATATGAAAATCTCGAAGAGAATCGATTAGTGTAATCCTGGAGCCAGAGTATCGAGGGCACACCAGGAGATAGTGATGAGCATTTGCACAGGGATTACCACACATACACTTTGGAGTGGCCAGAATATAGTTTTGGAACTTGTCATTATTTAGGTCGCTGCAGTTATTACGCAATTTTGAGTGTAAAATGTTGGCCTTTCTTTTACCCACACGGAAATAAAGAGGTGGTTTGGGGATCAAGTGCAATTGAGCATAGGTTTGTTTGAACTCCGTTAGTGTTGCGGCTCCGGCGAGAACGTCTGGTATGTTGTTCCAGCTTTTTGAGGTGGACGGGAAAAAGAATTTTTTGAAACGCGGCGTTATTGCCGGATAATACGTGAATCTGTTGGGGTTGGGAAGATTATACATTGAGATATCATGCGTTCGAGTGGGGTAACAATGCGTTGGGTAATTTGGTGTTTCATTGTTGATAATTTTGAAAAGAATGAAGTATTTGTGCTTTTCTCGTCGCTTCAAAAGGGAGGGCCACCCCAGTTCAGCCAGAAGTTGATCAGCAGAGACAGATCGCGTTATGCCAGTAATGATACGCGCAACATCAAGCTGAAGTCTATCAATATTCTGAGTCAAATATTCGGGTTCGCAGTCACACACTACGTCGCCATAATGAAGTAGTGGTTTAATAAATGTGCGACAGAATTGTTCCAACGTTTTTCTGTACAAAATGAATTTCAGTTTGCGAAGGAAAGATAGACGGAGTGTCGACTTTCTTGCATATTTCAGTTATCTGGGAGTCCTAGTTTAGATTAGATTGGAGAATTAATCCCAGGTGCTTGTGATCTTCAGTGAATGAGGCTGGATTACTATAAAAAATGAAGGTGGGATAATCTGTTCCGTCATTACTGCCATAGTTGAATAGAACTGTGTTTGTCTTAGCAGGGTTGAATGAGACGAGCCATTGAAGAGACCAAGTGTTAATTTTTCCAAGGTTTCGATTGAGTGAAACGGTAAGATTTTCAATATTGTTGTTGTTATCAGTTACACATGTATCATCGGCATACATTCTAGCAAAGGCATCGATGATCTCAGCAATGTCATTGATATAGATTAGGAAGAGAAACTGACCGAGAACCGAGCCTTGGGGCACTCCAGTTTGAATGAGTCTATAGTCGGAAAAAGGTAGTTTGAACGAGAACCCTTTGCTTTATTTCGTGCAGGTAGTCCTGAATCCATTCAATGAGGGTTCCAGAGATGCCATATTGGCAAAGTTTGAAAACAAGGCCTTTATGTCATACTTTATTTGTTATGTTCACTTCGATCTTGGTTGTGTTGAATCTTCGTTCACTTTTGTACATTCGTTGTTTTGCCTTGGCCATTGTCAGATTTTAACTATTCAAGTTCTTGTAGTGGTTGTTGAATTTGGTGTTATCAATCCCTTTCCATACCCCGAGTGTGAATGTTTAAACACGGAATCCAATTTTACAGAGTCGTATAGGAATCCCTTTTGGAAAACACCCGTGGCTATGGAATCCCTTTTTGAACGAATGTGCCTATGTGCTAGTGCACAATGTGTCACATTGTGCATTTTCACATAAGCACATACCGGCACATGCAGCATGTGCTTATGTGCTTGTGCACAATGCGTCACATTGTGCCTTTTCACATAAGCACATACGACAAAAAAGGATTCTCTAGAAGGTATCCTAGATAAGTATCCTCAAATAATACAATACCAGGTTATAGGTATCCTCAAATATCCGTATGTGCCTATGTGATAGGGCACATTGTGTCACATTGTGCCTTTTCACATAAGCACATATCGGCACATACAGCATGTGCCTATGTGCTAGGGCACATTGTGTCACGTTGTGCCTTTTCGCATAAGCACATATCGGCACATCCAGCATATGCCTATGTGCTAGGGTACATTGTGTCACATTGTGCCATTTCACATAAGCACATATCGGCACATACAGCATGTGCCTATGTGCTAGGACACATTGTGTCACATTGTGCCTTTTCACATAAGCACATATGTCAAAAAAGGGATTCTCCAGAAAGTGAACTGACTGGGTGATCTAGATAAATGAAACAACAAGAGTACTCGGATTAGGGTCAGAACTAATAAGAACAGACCAGAACAGCTAAATATAGCAATAATAAGCTAAGTTGTTCCAGTTAATAGGCTCTTCTACTCTACTGGAGTATACTCCAGGACAAACGAACATGGTCGGGTAAAGAAAACAAAACTATTGCACAGATAAAAAGAAGCAGAGAATTCTGAAAGAATTCGAAATAGTACAACTTGGAGGGTTGTTTGTGGTAATTCTACGATTCGGGAAATTACTCCTGTTTAATCGAACACATTCTTCGAACATAGAGCTGTCTTGTTGCAGACCTTTAGGTAACATAGCAACCACGTGCTACCACAGAAACCAAGATGGCGGCCTCCAGTATACAGAATGGACGACGGAAACACGTATCACCCTAACAACACGCGCTGCGCATGCGCACTAACACCACGTGTCACTATGGGTATGACGTCACAACATGGCCGCTCAGTCGGTTACCATGAAAACACAACATGGCGCCACTGGGTCACGTGACATGACATCACTTCCGGGGTCCGGCACCTGGGTCCGTCCAATATTGCCCCGAACGTGCATACACTACTACCCACGTGACAGTTATATATATGCTGTGATTATAGACTCCTTTTTTGGCAAGTTGGGCAAATTTATGTCACGAATCATGACGGAAAAACATGCCCTCCTCCCATTATCTAAAGATAGTTACGGACTAAGCTAACGGTTCGTACCCCCTACTGGTTCACTGTTAGCCCTTAGTGATATTGATCCACTCAATGCGTTATACAGTCCTATAGTTGGTATACGTGGTACGTAATGCTAGGCCAAGCGGTATTGTGGCGGGGATAATGCATGGTGATCTAGTGCGTGCGTTGTCTTGGGTGTGCATCTGTACCCCTGTTGGGTTACTGCTTGTTTTGGGGGTATTACTGCCCATCCCATTTGATGTAAGGCGTGACTGGTGTTTGGTGGAATGTGCCTGTACGCCAGTGCACAAAATATCATATTGCTTGCAGCACATGGGCACATGTCAGATGTGTCGATATGTGCTAATGTGGAAATGCACAATGTGCGCACACCACACGCAGCACATAGCTACCTATAAAGACTGGAGGATACCTTTTGAGGATACCTTTTGTGGGATATCTATTTTGGAGGGGGTGTGTGGGGGTGGGTTATCTATTCGAGGATCATTAGGTGCTCCTAGCACCTGTTTTGCTTCTGTTTTCCTAACAGCCGGACACCACTGTAGGACTGTAGGACTAAGACCACCACTGCTGACTTTTCCATCATCTGTCCTTTGAACAACATCTACTGTAACCACACGATACTATAGTCTTCTACCACCCTTAGAGCTCTGTACGATTACAAAGCTGATTTCTAACACTACTACAGGCTATCTACACCCGACCAAGTCTTAGAAACGACCATCCATACTCTTGTACGGTACTAGAAACCAGTCATACATCACAGAACCACATCACCTAGTATTTCGAACCATCCATGGGACAGTACGAACCATTAGGTGGTTTTGTAGTACTAGGAGATAACAGTAGACTACCGAGGTACCTATGGTACATCCTATACTACCGAACTAGACAAAAACATACCCCGCCACATCGCAAAACCAGTAGAACAGCAGAGCACATATTGTACGCACTAAAGTACCGTACAACCATATACACCCCACAATATTGTATCGTCTATCATTACGTACCATTCAAACCAACTGTGGGACAGTATAACGCCTTAGGTAGGTAAGTAGTACTACGGGCTATCAGAAGGCGAACAGAGGTACAGACCGTACATCCTGTGGCACCTTTCTAAACTGCCAAACATTACCCCGCAAGAACGTATGGTCTAGCACCACACACTACCCATAGCAGCCATTGGATGTTACAAAGCAGTCGATGGGTTAGTAGTACCAAAGTCTAACAGTAGATCAAAAGAAATATCGACCGTACGCCCTATATTACAACTCTAGACAGCCCTGCATTACCCCAACCACACCGCACAATATCTCTTAGCCCAGCATTACATACTACCTATATCAACTGGAGCACAGTATAATGCCTTGTGTGAATCAATGGTACTAAAGGCTAACATTGAACCAGCAGGGGTACATCCTGTACATCCTGTACTACCACACTAGACAACAATGCATTACCCCCACAATACCGCCTGGCATAGCACTGCGTTCTACCTTTACCATATGTTGGATAATATAAAGCATTCGGTAGGTTAGCAGTACCAAGAGCTAAATGTAGACCGGGGTATATACCGCCTATACTATACACTCACCCTGACACGAACAACGTCAAATCGGACTGTACAGTGACAAGAACAGCGGTGAGCGTCTCTATGACGTCGCGTCCGGCGCGGGAACCCTAGGAAGTGAAGCAGTGCTTGTTTACTGTGGTAAACAAGCTATGTTTCACTGGTAAAATAGGACCCAGTCACTAATGCTTGGGGTGCGAGGCAATGGGGTATTGGCTGGCCTTGACTATATCTCCATATTATGGTCATGTTTAGCCATTATATGTTTAGCCATTATGCAGAAGTATGTGACTTTAAACACCAATAAATAAATGAATGACGTCGCGTCTTGACATCATTGGCAACGTCACCCGTTTTGCGGAAAAGACTTTCTAGAAAACCACCTTCCCCATCAATCGTCCTTCACAAACGCATACTAAATATCCGAAGCCATATATATACAGGTATACGTTACTATTCTACCAGTACTGTATATGAGTAGTACGTGTACGTATCATGTCGGATCTAGCTGGATAGAGCGACCGTTTTCACGGGAAAAAATTGCCTCTACAAAAATTCGGTTTCTGTGGGAGTTAAACACTAGCTGCTCCGGCAAAAGTCCGGGTGACAAGAGTCGATTAATACGTGCTATACTACTGATGACCCAACAGGGAGAGGGAGAGAAAGAAAGGAATAGAATTCCCAGAAAAAGTTCGAAAATCATGCATATCGATGCAATTATTTATTTATTTATTTATTTATTTATTTATTTATTTATTACTGCATAAGGTCATAAATTTCTGTCAAAGGCTAATTGTGACCGCAGCGTGGAGATAAAGTTTATTCAATCGTTTATACCCATATTGCTCTTTTTGAGGACTTCTACCGGAAGCATCGGTGACTGGGTCTTATTTTACCAGTAAAACAGAGCGTCGTTGTTTACCGCAGTAAACAAGCACCAATTCACTTCCAGGGGTTCCCGCGGGACAACATATTGATGAAAGTACCTTTTACATCGCCCAAGTCGCCACGTGTTCTTCCTACGAACATGAAAAAATATTTAAAAACATTAGTAGGAGAGCGATGAAACGGCCTTATTGGGGATCTCATGGGGGATCTCATATGTGACGTCATAGTCACGCGAC